>JAQFVV010000189.1:1200000-1571518 GCA_028023455.1 Epiperipatus broadwayi
AAATATTTGAGTCGTAGGAATAAGAGGGATTCTTTTTATTCCTGCATAAATTCTATATCTTGTATTGGTCAGAGGGTATTCATTTATTATTTAACACTCGCAAAGCGTTTGCACAATTGGCTTGAAAGGCCGATATGAATGTAATTACAATTATATACAGACGCTATAAAAATAAATGCTTATTTATCTAAACATCTTAGTATAAATCTACATAACACCTTCTAAGTAGGCACTAGGTCCTTGTAAAACTAAATCTTATCATGAAATAATAAATATGATCTTCAAATATGAAAATAATTTAAATTAAACAGGTACAGTGATTTGAAATAAGGAAATGGAATTAATTAAAATAATCCAAATAAATATGATTGTAATTCTTTATTAAGCAAATACATCATTCTTAGATGTCTACTAATGCTTAAATAATCCAATAATGTGACACACACACACACATATATATAGTAACTTTTATTAATTTAAATGTCAAGTACTCTTTGAACAAATACATGTAAATAATTGTATAATATTTTATAAGTATTTAAATTATAATCAATATGTCAAATGATTTTTGTTTAAAAAGTGGGAGAATGTGAAGAAATGACTTTATAAAGTTACTTAAATATAATAAATATTTTTTCTAAAACATCAAATCAAACAACCCTCCTGTGCCGTGCTAACAAGAGCAATCAGGGCCGGTGCAAAACTCTGCTCCACCTATCCCCAGCTAGTTTCGGCGTTCCAGTGAGGAGTTGGATCTGAGGCACTGCCTAGTCTTAGGATCTAATGCACCCCCAGCCCCACCTTTAACTCTATTTAACTACAAAACATGAGAATGAAATGAAAACACTATTAATATTTTCAATCAAGCTCAAGCTTTTGTCATATGGGTCTGAACTCAATTCAGTCCCTACATTTGGTGCTTTGGCTCTTTAATGTATGGGTCTGAATTGGTTCGATATGCATATAGCTATTGAGCTGGTTGAATTATGGTTTTCATTTATTCTCTTTTTGAGTTAAGTTAAAGGTGGGGTTAAGTCAGTGCCAGTCAAGTCCGTATTCGGGGTTTGGTGGGGTGTTTTTTCGTCTGTTGCTGTTGCCAGTGCTTATGGGAGTGTTGTTTTGTTTGAATTGTTTAATACAATTATTGTGCTAGTATGAGATAGTGATCATGTGATGTTTAGTGGTTTAACACCAATCCTGCCTAATAGGATAGTGGTGGCTATGGTTGTTAAAGAGCCAAACAAAATGTATGGGTACTGAATTGAGTTCAGCCCATATGACTATATAAGCTATTGAGCTTGGATTGAAAATATTAATAGTGTTTTCATTTCCTCTAGTTTTGAGTTAAATAGAGTTAAAGGTGGGGCTGGAGGGTTGCTTAGTCCAAGATCTAGGTGCAGTGCTCTCAGATCAAGCCCTCACTGATGAAGGCCACAAGCCAGAAACTAGTCTGGGGATATTGGATGAGTAGGCATAGATAGGGATTTTATGCACAAGCCTTCTGGCATCCATTGATTGCTCTTGTTAGCACAAGATGGCACTACTATATGGAGAGTGTTGTTTTGAATTGAATTGTTTAATAACAATTATTGTGCTAGTATGAGATAGTGATCATGTGATGTTTAGTGGTTTAACACCAATCCTGCCTAATAGGATAGTGGTGGCTATGGTTGTTAAAGAGCCAAAGACACCAAAATGTATGGGTACTGAATTGAGTTCAGACCCATATGACTATATAAGCTATTGAGCTTGGATTGAAAATATTAATAGTGTTTTCAATTTCATTCTCATAGTTTTGTAGTTAAATAGAGTTAAAAGGTGGGTGCTGGAGGGTTGCATTAGATCCTAAGATCTAGGTGCAGTGCTCTCAGATCCAAGCTCCTCACTGATGAAGGCCACAAGCCAGAAACTAGTCTGGGGATATTGGATGAGTAGGCACTAGATAGGGATTTTATGCACAAGCCTTCTGGCATCCATTGATTGCTCTTGTTAGCACAAGATGGCACTACTATATGGAGAGTGTTGTTTTGATTTGAATTGTTTAATAACAATTATTGTGCTAGTATGAGATAGTGATCATGTGATGTTTAGTATTTACATAAAATTAACAAAAAAAATTAAAATTAATCCATATTTATATCCACATAGCTTAAAAAGTTTTCACAATGTTGCTCCTGCAAAATTTATCAGAAAGATCAAAAATAAAATTTACATGCTGCTTTATTACAATAAATTCCATTGGATTAAGAAATATAATCCAGCATATTAAAATAACTTCTATTGTTAATTAGTCACATTCACACAATGATAATAACCTTCATGTCTGTAGTGTTCTTTCTATGAAGGCATATTCAATAATAATAATATCAGCTTACCAATCCTGTGATGAAGGAGTTCTAAGATAGATGTATATTGTCTCTTATACCTAAAATAAACTTTAAAATTTTAAAATTAATTATTTATCATATTTAGTCCTGACAATTAGCAAAGCTTAAATATAACATAGACACATTTGCAATGTACTATTCACATTTTAAGTCAACCAAGAATACTCTAGAGGTAAGGTAGAATTTCTCAATACCTTGTTAAAGCTATTAAAAATGCCAGATAAAGCCATGATAAAATCTTACACATGCTTTATTAAACGTACTATAAACTACAAACAAAATCAAATTTCAATAATAATAAAGTAAGGTAAAGTGAAAATATAATGACATCACTAGTCAGGAAAGTAATGAGAATGTGCATCGTGACAAAATATTAAATAAGAATTGCCTTAAAATAGAGAGTCTAAGCATCAATTCTTAAATATATGTTATAAGCCTATAAATGATAGCAAGACAACAACTAATCAGAGAGCTAAATGCTATCATCCCTTTTGAAAAGTAAGCTAGCAAAAATAATGATAGAGACTAACTACCATCCTTAAAATATATTGGCATATAAAAGCACTCCTAAAATAGAAAGAGAATAAATCTATTTATAACAAAAATACAGCAGCTAACAAATGTGAAATGCAATAAATAATAATTAATTAATATCAAATATGATTCTATTAACATTAGGCAATAAGTCATAAGTAAATCATAGAAATATATATCAGCTTATTCAGCTTGCAGCAAAACAATATACCTTCATAAATAAATTATTCATATTTTAAAAAGGTAGACTTACTAATTCAAAACATGTAAATATGATAAAGTACTATTCTGAGAACTAACCTCTAATATTTCAAAATATAGCATATAGCATAAAAATGATATGCACATAAATGAAAAATACTATAAAAAATCATAATACACACTAAATTCAACCATTTTATCATTAAACAAATGAATAGTGTTTCTCTGCTTTCTTTTTGAATTGTTCTCTATTAATCTTGAATATGAAGAAGCATGTTGACAATACAGTTTGTGGACAGCAAACATATCCATCGTACAATGACTTAAGATATTAAATCTCTAATACAACTAAAATGTAGAATGTATTTCTTTTGGATATTCTTATTGAATTCAAAATAATTCTACTAACAAACGTGATACGTTCATGGCCATTCATTAAACATATTTATTTAAATTGTGATAAATGTTCATGGTATTCGTAAATATATTTCAAGTACTTGAACTCAGGTTTATATTTTCAATAGTAATGTAAATATTACATAATAAGTACTTCTAATACAGTGTTATATCAAATATCATTAAATATTTGCAGGAGAAAATGTTTAATTCCAATTTCATATCGATGAATCAACAGTCTCCCTAACAATGCATTAAAGACAAAAAATCATTTGCAGGTTTTAAACATTTTTGCAGTCATTATAAATAATTAAAAAAAATTATTGCAAGTAAAGTTAATATTTTTCTGTTTGTTCTCCCCTGAAAGAGAAACATTTTATTAAGAGAAACATTTTAAATTTCATATATTATTGGAGAAAAATTGATTTTCTTTCTCTTTCAGGGGAGAACAAACAGAAAAATCACAATAAGTAAAGTTTGAATGCTGTTATTTCACCTAATGTCTTTTATTAAAGTACAGCATAAGAAAATTATTTTGTTAAAGTACAAAATATTTTAATATTCTTGTAGATTTAAAATCATTGTTAAATGTCTGAAAATATATTCACTATATCAATACAGTTCTATCTTGAATTATAAAGTCTGTTACTAAGGTAAATAAATTTGAGACAACTTCTCATAAATAAAATTTCTTTAAAGAAAATATAAGAAATGAATAATATTTTCAGTGTTGTACTTGCAAATAAGACAAATAAATGTCGTGTGGAAATTTTAATTATAATATAGATGTTCTGTTAGATAGGAAATTGCCACTGGTTTTAAAATTACAATAATAATAACTAATAATTTTTGAAGCTTTCCCACACAGTATATTTTAAAAACAATATCTTAAACATTGTACCAATGAAATATATTACCACTCCACTGGAATATGTAGACTTTTTTTTTTTTGGTGTTTTCTGTTCAGACAATTGTGTCAAGATAATTTTAATTTTCCTTATGCCATACTAAGCTAAAAAAAATAATAAATTTACATAAAAGTATACTTTTTAAATTTCAGAAGAGTTTTAAATTTCAATTGCTACAAACAAAATTAAAATTGATTGAGGAGACTTGATCAGGTGACAATCTCACTTATTTTACTATTGGTCATATGACCATTTTAGTAGACTGTTTATTTAGCTTTGAACCTACAACCTCTTCTCTGATTAGTTCAAATCTTTGACCTATCTATCACTAGGGAATGTTGTTAATCCAAAATTATCTAGTTAAATATTCAATTTTAAAATAAATAAATTATTTTTTTGTCTAAACAACTACAAAATTAATTGACAGTTCCTGGTTGCAAACAAAAATATCAAAATAATTAAAATTACAAAAAATCAGGATAAAATAAAAATATTACATAATTAAAAATTTATACTATATCTTTAACAAAGCAATTATTGATGCATTCTAATACATTTATTTATTAGTACATTAAATCTAGACATAATTTCAGAATAGGTTTTAAAATTATTTTTAATAATACTTTAAACTAAATAATATCAAATAAGTGTAATATTTATTCATCCATTCATTCAATTTTTATTTATTCACTACTTTAAAATTCTAACTTTAATTATTAGCTTTATTCAATTTTTTCTATTTAAATTAGATTTAAATATTTATCTAAAATATTATGTTTTACAATTCAAGTTAATTAAATATTATAGCTTTAGTTTAAACACCAGCAAACCAAAATATAGGGTTTGAACTTGGTTTTTTAACTTTAAAATTTAATATAAGCTTTTCAAAACATCTTAACAGTTGAACTACAACTAAATTAGCATTATTATTTCAAAATTGCACTATTTATCATTGACATTACTAATTATTTAAAATTTAAAGATGCTTAATAATTTAAACATCTCTAAGTTAAAACGTTTATTATTTAAGCCATGTAAAATTATTTTTATAGCTGTATAACAGATGAAATATTGATATAGCAGCTGTAACATGTAAAAAGTATAGCATTATAAAGTATTAGCAATAGTTTGTTAACAAGGAAAATTAAGCTATATAATTTTTTTTAAGTATCTTAACACAAAAATTAGTCTTAACATTTAGCTTCAGCCAAAGCTAAAAGTTATAATATAAATATATACTTATTAAAACATATGTAATGCATTTATATGCATATAGGCATGTGTACCTATATTATATATCCAGAAAAATAAAATAAAATGTGGAAAATTAAAATTTATTTTTTATTACCATATAATTCTCTAATAAGCCAATAAATATCACATGATCAACACATATAGAGAGTTTTGCCTGTTTTAATTCTCTAACACTTTATTTATTATTTTTCAATTACAGATATAGGAATCATGACTATAGGGTAATATAGTATTAATGTTGTAGAAATAGCCTACTATTAAGTCAAACATTTTTAATTCAGAAACCTTTATTACACAAACATATCTACAGAGTGTTGTTTTGGTTTATTGTTTTAATTACTTCTATAATTATATTCTTTATTTGAAAGTGTTATATTGTTACTAATAAAGTTATACAGTAAACAAAAATGGTATTTAATATATACAATGTTTATTTAAACTATTAGCTGAACTTGGATTTATAATGAGGGGAGTTTGTTGATATTCAAAAAACTGACAATTCTAAAAAGGTCTGGGGTTAAAGATTTTGAATTAATGGCAGAGTTTTTGTAATATTGCAGATATATTTTGCATTGATATAAAGTATAAAGGATTTAACAGCATTATAAACAGTTTAAAAGCAGGTGAATAGATATTAGAATCTTCAACATTTTCTACCTAAAGTAGTCATGAGTATACATGTATATAGGATATGTGTGCTTTGTTCATGTTGAAATTCATGGCTGATATATTTATAATCAGACATGGTAACTGTAATCATATATCCAAACAATGTCTATGTGTTATTGATAAAACTAAGCAAATTGTTTAGATCATAATGTACTGTTCATACACCATTAACTTGGAAATGTAAAAGAATTAAAGGTAGATACTATGTACATATGAACAATGAACTAAAGCTCCTAAGTGATGAAGATTGTGAGTCAGTCATTAGCCATTGAGGTATGGATTACAAAGCTATAACCTAATATTTATTGATTACTCATGCTTATGATAGATGGTTCTGAAATAAAAGGAAGAGATTTGTTTCTTAAAGCAGGTGTAGAATATAAGAAGAGAAACATATAATGTTTCGATAATGTGAATCATCAAGCCCAAGGATAAAACATGACTACTGTTAACATAAACCAATTCACAATATATATATATACAAACCATTATACAATTACAAATATCCAGTAACGCCCTCTGTTTAAAGATCTATATCTCAATAATAGCAAACCTTAAAATCATTTTAAGGTTTGCTATTATTGAGATATAGATCTTTAAACAGAGGGCGTTACTGGGTATTTGTAATTGTATAATGGTTTGTATATTTTCTATAATTATTTCAGTTAGTGTTAACAGTAACTTTCTTTTCATATATATATATAGTTACTGGTTTAGTGTCAGATTCCAAGACATTGAAAAAAATTTGGTTTGGATTCAAAACTTTTAAGACATTTTTGAAACTCAAAGTATTAGTTTGAATAAAAGATAACTGCTGGGTGTATCAATGCAATAGTCAAAAGATGTTAAGTATTAAAGGAAGTTAGGTAGATGTTAGCCTTTGGATGTGGGTTAAGGCTTTACAAATATGTTAATATTGATTATTCAAACTTATTATAGATGGCACTATAATAAAACAGAATGAATTATTGCCCATAAAAATAAATTTTAAGCATAAGCATTGAATGTGATGTGATGTTTTTAATGATATAAATAAAATGTTCCAGAAAGTATAACTGAAAAATATGTCATTTGCAATAAGAGTAGTTAGTTCTTCATTAAACTATTTTTTGTCTCTTTGAAAATTTAAAAAATACTCAAAATTAGAATGAGTTTGAAAAAATGTTGAATTTCATTAGTACAAAATTGGAAGTAAGATTTACTGCCAATAATATAAGAAGTAATGAAAACATTTTTGTGATTCAATGTAAATAATAAAATATATCTCTAAAATATTCAATCAACAGAACTCTAAACATTTTGTGGCTTTAAGGTAGATCCTGCATGTGTATCATTAGGTAGAATGAAGTACTATACTAGCTTAATCTCTAGAATATTTTCAGACCAACAAATAATTGTGCCAGTTAATAAAAATAGAAATTGCTGACACCTGGAATAAATGATCTATTGTATTGTTGTGAACTTTTTACTCCATCTCATTCTAAATGCAATGTTATGAATATAAAAAAAAAAACACTATTAATTTCTACTTTTAGATAATAATAATATTTCAATTCATCTAAAATATATTTTTTATAAAATTATATTACAAAACACTAATATAACTTTTATGGGTTTTCATGGCACAAACAAATCCAAAATACTTCATTAAAACAACCTATAAATAAGGGTTATCAAAATATTATATAAGCAAATGTATAAATGATGCCCAACGTTTCTTATGTCAATGCTGGGCTAAAATGGACAAAGTAGACTGTCATTAATATAACAAAAGATGGCAGTATTTTCAGATTTATTTAAAGTATTCTTCAGGAATTTTTCTTGTAAATTGTTTTAATAATATTATTTGGATTTATATGTTCTGTGGAAGAAGTTTATATTCTTAGCATTAATATTTGATAAACTGTAAAACTATTTAAATACACTTCATTAATATTTTCCATGTGGATATTCTAACACTATATATTTATTATTAAACTAATCCATGTATGATCCCACAAATGTAATAATAAATTGTTGTGCATTAAAAAAGTAAACTGTTTGCCATTTATAAACAGACATTTTCCCAAAATCTATTATTAAATTATTTAATATTAAAAGAGAAATACAGTAGTACCTCTAAACCAAATGTGCAAAATGCTAAATAGGAAAAAATAATAAATAAATTACTCCTACTAACTTTAAATAAACCAACCATTCAATTTTGTGAGCTTTAATGTCTATGTTGACAATTTGATATTATTTTATTTATTTTAAATTAAAAATTTATTATATTTTACCTATAATTATTACTTAATACACCAAAAACTTGAGTTGAGTCAAGCCACTATGAAAAGGTATATTCTAACTTAATATCACTGAGTTAACTTTTGGTGACTTCTCACCAGAATCATAAAGCAAAATTAATTAACTAACAATTCCAGAAGCAGGCTGAATATAGAGTTTATAAAATATGCAAATTATTAAAATGAGAAATATAAATAATAAAAGTCAGATGTTAAACTTTTTTGACAAAAGGACACAAGACTCGTTCCTGTTGATTTTATGAAGTATATATTCAGTCTGTTCCCAGTGTTGTTAGTTAATTAATTTTGCACTATGATTCTGGAAAGAACTTACCAAAAGTTAACTCATTGCTATTAAGTTATAATATATATGTATATAATATGGTTTAAAAATACTTTTTCATAGTGGCTTGACTCAGCTCAAGCTTTTGGAGTATTTTATTAGGATATGAAAAGAGTGTAAAGTTAAATAATTAAATTATTTCTTATATATATATATATATATATATTCTCTATACATGTATATATTATATATTTATTTTCAAATGTATTCAGTGGTATTGCAGTAACAAAACTTTTGTAAACTTTATAAAGTATGTTTATTTTATTCAGTTGAATCTCCTCTCTCTCTATATATATATTTTGACAAACTCTAATCAATTCCAGTATTGATACACTTCAAGCCAAGCAAATTTTTCCAAATATGTCTTGCTTTGGAACTTGCTCAAATTTATTATTTTAACTTTTTCTTTGATCAATAGTATCTTCTTGCTCTTACTGATTTTTATTTTACTAAAAATAATATTGTCGATGTTTTAAAATTTAGATTGAAAAAATATTTACATGGCTTAACTTTGTACTCAAAATCCATGCATTATAGTGGTTTTAATGCATAAATTTTAGATGTCATTTGCAAAATGTTAAAAAAAGTTTTTCAATTTACTAAATTCGTATGTGTATATATATACTTATAAGAGTATTTAAATCATCATCAACTACCAGGAAGTAATCTGATGACATGTATAAGTTGGTTAAAAATTGGAACACAGACCATATTAACATATTTATCAAATATGTGTTTTACATATGATATTTTATATTCTGCTAATATGCATTATGGATGTGTCACTTCAGATAGTCATAAATCGTAATTTCTATTCATTGAACAGTTGTAATCTGATATATGGCAGTCTATATTTTAATTTATATTTCTAGGTGGCAATTATCATTGAAAGCAAAAAATACAATTTTCTCATTAAGAAACAGATTCTAGCAGGTTTTTGTTTGTATGTTGATATAAGAAGAAAAGTATTTTTTACTTCAAATTCTTCAGTAGTTGTTTATATATTTTTCTTTGCAAGTATGTGATACATAACCCCTAAACATCACATGATCACCAGTCACCATTCTTATACAAGCTGTTATAACAGAGGCAAAACTGTCCATACATTAGTGCCACTTAGTACATGCCGGGGTAATCAATGGATGCAAGAAGGTTTGGCATAAAATTTCCTATTTAATGCCTATTCATCCAATATCACCAAACTAGTTTTCAGCTTTTGGCTTTCATCAGTGAGGAGCCTTGGAATTGAGATGGAGTGCTTTCAGATCCAAAGCTCCTCCCTGATGAAAACTAAACTGGAAACTAGTCTGGGGATGCTGGATGAATAGGCACTAGATTGGGATTTTATGCACAAACCATCTTGCATTCATTGATTACTCTGGCTTTCACCAGGTGGCACTACTGTATGGAGAGTTTTGCCTCTGTTATATGATACATATATAGCTTTTTGTAAAAAAAAATACTACTTAGTGCTATACTAATATAAATAAAAGAAAATAAAAAATTATATATAAGTTTCTATTCTATTAGAATTTATAAGTATATGCTTTTTCTTAACATTATACATTTACAAAATGAGACAATTCATATTGTTATTTTTTAAAAAATGCTTTTATTAATTTTGGAAAATCTGTTTGTTAACCTTTGATGTTTTTCAAATTAGAATGAAATTTTAAAATCTTGGTTTAATATATTTAAATTCAATAGAATTGCTTGAAAATTGATATATAACTAAGTCCTATCACCCTAATCCATTTGAAACACTTATTTTTTCAATATGTCAACTATGGAAAAAAATATGAAAAGTTTTCATAGTTTTACTTATTGCAATCAACAATTATTTTTAGAATTGTCATTTGTATCAAATAATGGTCACAAAAGGGAGATTTTTTTTTTTCAACTTAATAGTATTTTTTAAACTAATGTAAACCCTTAATTTATGTATCATATTTAATATGTGCACATAATTATATATGTATATTAAAGCAGTAATTATGTTTTCTATTTAAAATTGTTATGTGGATTTTTAAGCAGCTAGATATACATTTATTGATCAATAAGTGTATACTTTTGAAAGAATTTTGAAATTTCGTATTAAATTTAAATCAGTTATGATCCTGGTGTAGAACATATGAACCACACCATTCTACAAATCCCTTCAATACATATGGTTCATTGGTTATTTTTATTTAATAGAGATTCAGTTTCACAATTTTCTTGTTATGAATTTTTGGCTTGGATAACTAGATGATCTATATATGGCTCTTATTTAGTATTATAAATTTAATTAACAAAAAATATATATAAACACATTTTTTCATGTCTTTATTAATCTATTAAACACATACATGTCTGAGTATGCTTTAAAATATATATAAGTTCATCAGAAGTTTGAACATCAAAAGTAGCAGAGTAGAGCTGTGATCCATGGGTCGCAATGAAACACACTTTGGTAAATTATAAAATTAAACTAAATTTTATTTAATAGCTAGGTCATATGCATACCAATGTATAATTTAATGCACTAGAGATCTATTTATTTAATCTAAACATCTTTTCAATAATTATAATGGATTGATTGTAAACAAACAGATTTGATTATAATTAACAAAAAGATATCTGATACTCTATTTAAAACTGCAATAAAAATAGATGATACAAAAAACAAGCAATTTACCAGTACATTTACCATGGAGATAGTAGAATATATAAAGGAAAGAAGAAATATAAAAATAAGCTATTGAAAAGTTTTGATCTAGAAGTCTGTAAAATGGCATGAAAAAGGATTAATAACAAGATAAGAAAATATAATTGTGAATTGGAAAGAAAGCTATAGAAGAAAATGCAAGCATAAAATATCTCAAAAAGTTATTTCTGCAGATAAAAAAATGAATTTATTACTAAAAAGAGAGATAACATGATATATGTAGAAGAATTCTAGTAAAAAATATATAGTAATAAAAATAACAACAAAAAAGTATCTTACAATTATTGTATGCATTGAATTTTCCAGCATTTTAAATGAATAATGGAGACATGCGAATAAATCTATAAAGAAGGAAAAGCTCCAGGAAATGATGGAATTATTATTGATATCTTACAAGAAACAGATGAAAGTAGAAAAACTGTTTGCAAAGCAATATACCAGATTAAAATGTGTTAGATAATTTGAAGATTGCTGTAGTATAACTTTGATATTTAAGAAAGTTGATAAAAAAGATATTAGAAATTACAGATTTATATGTTCTATAACAGTTCTCCACAAAATTTTTGCCAATATAATTGCAGTTCATCTATGGAGAACATTGTCTTCAAATTAACCACAAAAACAACAGTGGATCACTTCTAAGTATTGCTGCTATTATGTTTTGGATCTGTAGATTATGAAAAGGCATTTGATTCTATAAGTATTTCCACAATGATTAATGCATTGGATTAGCAAGATATATACCCAGGATAAAGCCATATTTTTAAGAATATTTATCAAATGCAACAATAATGATTAGATTATATAATAATGGTTACCTTGACTACAGATTGTGATTGTTGATAGCTTAATGGTTAATTGTTATCATTTAGATTATATAGTGATACTAAAAAGATTAATATTGATAAATGTAAATGACAAGGTGATTCTATAATTCTAAAAGTTTTTACAGCAGTAATGGGAAGCTAAAGGAGTAAAACCAAATGGAGATTTTTTTTTTTTTGATGTTCACATGGTTTCTTTTTGAAAATAATGCTTCAGAGCTTCAAGAAATTTTGTACTAGTTATTAGATAAAAGTAAAAAGTAGGTTAAACGTAATGTTAACAGGACTAAATAAATATTCAATAAATTTTCTCCAAGGAAAAAATTAAAGATTGAAAATCATTTATAAGGAGTTAATAACTACAAGTATTTCGATCAACTTATTTTAGGAATGTAAACATAATGGTTGAAATTAATTATAGAAGTAAACATGACAAGAGTGCTTTTAGTAGAAATAATTTAATTTTGAAAAAAAAAATGTTTGAATAAGAAGGTTTGTAATCACCATCATCATCATTGTCAACCATTATCAGTCCACTGCAGGACGAAGATGAAGGTCTCTGCAAGTTCAATCCATCTTCTCTAATCTCTAGCCTCTCTTCTCTATATCACTCCTGAACACTTTCTTATTTCATCCATCCATCTCACATGTGGTCTGCTTATGGGTCTTTTATAATCTCTTAGAATCCAGTTTAAGATTTCTACTGTCCATCTATTATTATTTTTTGTAGTAATATGTCCAGCCCAATTCCATTTCAATCTTTTCATTCTTTCAATGATGTCAGTATCACCTGTTTTTGCTCTTACCCATATATTATGTTTTTAATTTCTTCTTGTTACTCCAAACATGCATCTCTCCATATTTTTTGAGTGATCTGAAGTCTTTGTATTGCTCTTCTATTATGTGTCCAAGTGTCAGATCCCTAAGTAAAAACTGGTAAAACACATTTATTAAAATTCTTAAAATTCTTCTTTTTCAACACATAGGCATATTTCCTTTTAATATTAAGTTATTTCCCCTGAAAGCACTCCAACCAAGTTTAATTCTATGACTAATTTCACCCATTATGTTTCCATCTGTAGTAATAATCTGACCAAAGTATTTATAGTTATAATAGGTGTATTTTATTAATTTTCACTTATAAATCTGAGACTTCCACAGTAAATAATAGATACATATAGAGATTTTAGATCATTCAATAAACTGTGGAGAAATATATGTTAGGAATAACTAAGAAAAAATCAGAACTGAAATACATGGGTAAAAAAACAAACAGGTGTTACTAATGTCATTAAAAGAATTAAATGGAAATGGATCTCATCTGGGCATATTTCTAGAAAAGATGATAGTAGGTGGGCAATGGAAGTTTTAAATTGGGTCATAAGTGATCGTGAAAGATCTAGTAAAGGTTTACATGTAAAAAGGATGGATAAAATAAGGAAATTTGGTGGTGTGTTGTAGAGAAGAAAAGCTGCAAATTGAAGTAACAGTGTTAAACTTGGAGAGAACCTACAGCCAAATCTATAATAGTTGAAAATTATTATGATGAAACAACCAGGAATAAAAGCTATTAATTTTTAAAAAATCTCATTATTTGTTGGCATGCTAATGATAGGTCTATCTAATATCTGAAAAATAAACAAAAATGGGAAAGGTGAAGAACACAAAGAAGTGAGTATATGGAACAATCTAATGACTATAAATATATCCATATATTAAGCCTTTGAACAGATTATTTCAAATTTAAAGTGCTATTTTTTACCTTCTTTCAAATGAAAATTTTTCATATGAAAGACATTAGTACCATACCTAATTGTATTTCTTCATTAAAAGTCATCAATATTACACTTCTTTAAAATGTGCCTGAAATATTATGTTAAATATAAGCAGTCCACCATTTCAATAATAAAACATTCGAATACACCATAGAAAATGTTCTTAGACTATTATTTTCCTTTTATTTTGCTTGCCTAAATCAATGTAATTAGTTCCTTACAAATGTGTATTCATTATGTCACACACAATAAATTGAATAACAAACTGATTTGTTTTATGATCTGAAATACTAATGTTTCAGAATATTTCAAAACATTTTGAAATTACATTTTTTTAGTGCCTTGATGGACCCACAATGTACATCAAATTTGATACATTAATATCTTTCTATATATCTAATTTGATAGGTACAAAAATATACCACATAAAAAGCTACCATGATTTTAAAACTATTATCTGAAAACATATTTAACCATCAATCAAAAATTTGGTGATATTTCTTCCAGTGTTGGTTGATAAGCAGGAAAATTTTTATATTAATTTCTAAATTAAACTTTAAAAAACATTATGTGATAGATTTTTTTTTTTTGAATAAATAAAAATAGAAGAATAATTAACATACTGCAAATTTAAAAACTCTTTGCTTTTGCTTGTAATCAGTTCTAATTAAAAATTCATTCATCAAAGACCATGTAGACTGCTATAAACAAGTTCTAGCACCAATGTTGTAACATTGTCAAACAATGTTAGTGGATCTAGTTCACATTTCCATTTAACAACAATTTTATTTTAAATGCTTCTCAGTTTCCATTGGTAGTAATAATACGAATAAAACTCAGCTAACAAATCATATTTCAAACATTTTCCAAACCATGGCAGTTACTTGGGTCCAACCATCTTGTCCAAGTAGATAAAAGTCAAATATGAATCATATCTTTTTCAAGAGAATGTTTGTGCATTTGGCTGCAAATAAAATCATGGCTATTATACATCCCAATCTCCTAAAATGCTCTGCTTGATTGAATGTAATGATAGAGGGCAAAACATTAGTGTTCAATGTCCATTAATTTCAGCTCAACTCTATTACTGCCACTTCTCAGACTTTACATGAACTTGACTAACCATTTGATTATTTTATTTATTTTCTAAAATATGGGTCTCTAGTAACAGCATATTTGACTTAGAGCATGTCATTTAATAAACTACTTTTATGTAGTACATACAGTACAAAATTCGTATAATTGATATAGTTTTTAATATCTCATTATTTTTTATAAATTGGAACATTAGAAACATCTGTAAAATCAGGTGTCACAACTCTAAGAATTCATGTACTTCTAAAAAAATCCTATAGAGATTGGGAACTAAGGCAATACTATAATAATTAAAAAACATAAATAATTATAGATGTTTAATATAAAAAAAGTAATGTGTGACTTTTTTTTATACAAATGGTGTATAAGGTTTTTTGCATTCTCCATTCAGATTTGTTAAAAACTATATTCACTCAATCAGGTTCTCAACAGCAAATCAAATAGGGTTAATGTTTTATTAAAGTGTTTTCTTTTTAGGTGTGACACACAACCATATTATGTTTTTGAATGCTTGCAACATTTAAGACAACTATGATCTATCAGATGACCATTAGCGTAGAGAAATGGTTGACTGATCATTTTTCAGTTTTTATTGATTGTTATGTAATGCATGTTTTACCAACAATATAATGCATGAAGATTCTTCATCCTGCATTATCCCTCATTATAATATTGCATATAGATCTAAGTCAATTAGTGCTATCATTTCACTCATATTAGATTCATATGAATAATTTAGTCATGTGGTTTTTAGCCAACAAATCAACTATTTGAGCTATTGCAGTGTGTGAATACTGTAATATGTTTTTAAATACTTACTGTTGCATCTATTGCAGTATATGAATACTGCTACATGTTTAAATACCCACTATTGCATTACAGTTCCCCTTTTGGTAAAAAAGTACTATTTAATTTTTAAATTACAAAAATGTTGTGGAAGAATCTCACATCATTGTCTTAATTTTTAATTGCAACTATCAAATAAACTGCTTAGTTAGGTAATTAAACAGTTTTTTATTGCCCTACTGCAGTCCTTTATTGAAGAATAGTACTTTATGTTTTTAATAAAGTGATAAAAGTAATGGATTTGGAAGCAAAAGTTTCAAATTGATTCTCACCTAAGTAATATCTTAGATCATTTAATTGAATGAAACTGCTCAATTCACTCTAGAAATGATCAAATGGCATATGGTCTGAACTAATAACTGTATAATTATTTATCTATTTAAAAGAACAATGTGAAGACATTGCTTATTAATCTATTATCAGAGTAATTTTGACATTTTTAAAATATATATTTTAATCCTCAATAAATTTTCTTTTTTGGACTGTCTAATCAAAAGAATAAAATTAATTGAATGGTTTATTTCTTGGGAGATTCATAAAAACTTTAAACCATAGAAGTGATAAAGCTGAATTTTAAACTCTAGATTTCGCAATTGTACCACTGCACTATATCATGAAGGGGGGAAGTATTTTTATCCTATTTGTAACTTGAATTCCAAGTTTAACCTGAGACCAAATTCGAATCGAGTTGTGAGCTTAGCATGAGGATGTGGTACTATTGTACCATGCGAAGTTCTTAAGATATATATACAAAAAATGTATAATTGAATGGACTTATTGCTCGGGAATTCATAAATGGTTTGAGCGCTGAAAGTGCCGTTCTGTTCCAGTCTCTGCCGTCCAATCGCAGAACCAAATATTAAAGCGCTGTACACGCACACACACATAAATACAAATCGATAAAAAATTGTCTACAGCTAGAAAGGTTAATAAATAAGAGAGGGGATATTAAAAAAAGTTTTTAATATATATATGAAGTTATATATTTAAAAAATTTATATATTTTTATAAGAAAATATTAAACAAATATTTTTGAATTCCAGTATTTTCATTTTAGATTTTCAAAATAGTAGGTAACTTTTTAAAACCGTAATTGTTTTTTTCCTCTCTCTTAAGAGAGAAAATGTCATATTAAAATGAAATTTAAACAAATATTTGAAATCAAGTAGAAAAAAATATAATATTAATAAAACAAGTAGAAGGAATTTATTATTTCTTTTTATCTAAACGAAGAAACATTTTTTGTGAGTTCGTGTACCATTAAGAGCTCAATACAAGAGAACTGACTGACATATTAGGCAAAAAAAAAAAAAAAAGTGACGAAATATATCTGGTTCTTTTTTTTTTTTTAAAAAAAAAAAATCAATATAAAAATCAAATAAGATTTTTTCTTTATTGTATAATGGTCTAAAAAAAGTCTTCAATATCATCATGTGAAAAAAAGATAAAATCTCTTTTCTATGTCACATCTAATTCTAGACTCCTGTTTAAAAAATAATTGACATCTGTAGAATTTCTTTTCTGCTTTACCACATTTTATTCTTTCTGAAATATTGGTTCAGTAACATTTTTAGATTTTAATGGAATGATGTGTACCAGCATTATGTTTTTATATCAAATAATTATTTGGAGAATAGATAGTGTTAAATTCTAAGTAAAGTTGTAAAGAAGCTTTTAACAGTTCATTGAAAGCAGAACATTAAGAAATGTTACTATATTTGAAACATCTTTAATTTGAGAAATAAGAGAAGGCATAAAAAAAGGGATGCTTAAAATGTTTAAATCAGTTATTATAATACCTTAAAGAACTGCAATAAGAATATTTTGTATTTCTTTTATATGTATAGGTGTGATGTGATATATATATATATATATCATCATCATCATCATCAACCATTATCAATCCACTGCAGGATGAAGGTCTCTCCAAGTTTAATCCATCTTCTCCGATCTTTAGCTTCTCTTCTCCACAACACCCCTGCACATTTTCTTATTTCATCCATCCATCTCACATGTGGTCTCTTTCTGGGTCTTTTACAATCTCTTGGAATCCAGTTTAAAATTTCAATTGTCCATCTATTATCATCTCTTCTAGCAATATGTCCAGCCCAACTCCATTTTAATCTTTTAATTTTTTCAATAAGGTCAGTAACACCTGTTTGTTGTCTTACCCATACATTGCGTTTTCGATCTCTTCTTGTTACTCCCAACATACATCTCTCCATACTCCTTTGAGTGGTCTGAAGTCTCTGTATTGCTCTTCTATTAAGTGTCCAAGTCTCAGATCCATAAGTAAGAACTGGTAAAACACATTTGTTAAAAACCATCCTTTTCAAACACATAGGCATATTTCCTTTTAGTATCAAGTTATTTCTACCAAAAGCACTCCAACCAAGTTTAATTCTATGATTAATTTCCTCCATTATGTTTCCATCTGTATTAATAATCTGACCAAGGTATTTGTAACTGTTAACTTCTTCTAATTCTTCATAATCAATCTTTATTTTCATATTTTGAGCAAATCGATTAAACATTACTTTAGTCTTTTTAACATTTATCTTTAGTCCTACTTTTCTACTTTCATCTGCTAACTCCTGCAACATTTCCTGCAGCTCTGAAGCATTATTTGCAAAAACAACTACATCATCTGCAAAATCTAAATGACTTAAATACTCTCCATTTACTTTCACTCCTTTAGTTTCCCATTTTAATCCACAAAATACTTCTTGCAGCACTGCTGTAAAGAGTTTTGGAGATATGGAGTCACCTTGTCTTACACCTTTCTCAATGTTGATTTTTCCAGTATCATTATGTAATCTAATTGTTGCTGTTGCATTTTTATAAATATTCTTTAAAATATGACAATATCCTGGATCTATACCTTGATGATCCAATGCTTTAATCACTGAAGAAATGTGTATAGAATCGAATGCCTTTTCATAATCTACAAATCCAAAACATAATGACAACTCATATTCGTTTGTCCTTTCTATGACTTCTCTCAATACCTGGATATGATCTATTGTACTAAAACCACTTTTAAATCCAGCTTGTTCTCTTGGTTGGTGGAAATCCAAAGTTCTCTGTAGACGAGTTGTAATTATCTTGGTAAAAATTTTATATAAAACTGATAAAAGGCTGATAGGTCTGTAATTTCTAATATCTTCTTTATCACCTTTTTTAAATATTAATATTATTACTGCATTCTTCCAATCTTCCGGTACATCTTTATCATTTAGACATTTAGTATATAACTTTGCTAAAATTGTTTCTATTTCTTCACCTGCTTCTTTTAATATATCAATTATAATTCCATCATTTCCTGGAGCCTTTCCTTTCTTCATACACTTAATTGCATGTCTCACTTCTTCATTTAAAATTCTGGGCAATTCGGAAGATGTAATAGATATAGGAGGTACTTGTTCTTTATTACTATATAATTCTTGATAAAAATCTTCTACCAATTTCATGATGTCATCTCTCTTTTTAGTAATAATTCCATCTTTTTTTCTTATTGCAGATATAAATTTCCTACCAATACCAAAATGTTGTTTAACATTTTTGAGACTTTTATTTTCTTCTACAGCTTTCCTTGCTATTTCACAGTTATACTTTCTTATATCATTTTCAACTCTTTTCCATACCATTTTACAAAATTCGAGATATTCAATTCTTTTTAATACATCATTTTTGTATATCTTCATATTCCTTCTTTTCTTCATAAATTCTCTAGTCTCAGTAGAAATTTTATTAGTCAATTGCTGCTTTTTTCTACCAGCTATGTTTGTTGCAGTTTTTAAAAGTGTATCAGTTATTTTCATATTAATTTCATTCAAATCTGAATCATGTTCAAAATCTCCTAACACTTGAAACCTATTTGTAAGTTCTAATTTAAATTCATTAGAATGTTTCTGAAGATTAGGAATATCAACTGTAAATATTGTTTTTCTTAATAATTTTTGTCTCTCTAGTTTTACATTAACACATAACTTACACCTTACTAATCGATGATCACTTCCTGTGTTAAATTTATTAAGAACATTACAATCTTGAAATATGTATTTTCTGTTAGTCAAAATATAATCCAATTCTGCTGTACCTTCATTTGGATGCTTCCATGTCCATTTCCTTTTAACATTTTTCTCAAAAAATGAATTCATAATATAAAGGTTTTCTTTTTCTGCAAACTCCACAAGTCTATGTCCTCTCTCATTTCTATTACCATAACCAAAATTACCTACAGCAATTTCATCTTTCATTTGTCTACCAATTCTAGCATTAAAGTCTCCCATAACAATTTTAAAATGTTGTTTACTCTGATCAAAAGCCTTTTGTACATCCATATAAAAATCTTCTACTACTTCATCACTATGAGAACTTGTTGGGGCATAAACCTGAATTATCTGCATTTGGTATCTGCTATTAAGTTGTATAACTAATCTTGCCACTCTGTCCAATACACCATCAATCTCCACAATATTGTTCTTCCACTTTTTATTTATAATGAATCCTACTCCACTTGTATTTCCAATATGTGTGCCTTTATAATAGAGTATATGTCCACTTTTTAAATCAATTGTTTCTTCTCCTTTTCTTCTAACTTCACAAAGTCCAATAATGTCCCATTTAATATAAGACAGTTCTTCTTCTAATTCTTGCAATCTTCCTTCACTTGAAAGTGATCTGCAGTTGTAAGTACCTAAATAAAAAGTCGTCATCAAATGGCAGCCTGGGTCCGCAATCAGGGGATTCTTAGCACCCTCCGCCTTCGGCCACCAACCGCTGCCTTGGTTGGTGACTTTACAGCCTCCTGGGAATAAGGGCCATGCTTTATTTTTGTCTGTCATAATTGTATATATGTATTGGAAAAATATTTATCATTTACACAAACATTCATTCTGCCTTATCAGGCACTGAGAAGAAAGACCATGGTGTTTCTTGATCTTAAACTCAGAGGTAAAAAGCCAATAAACTCACCACGCTGGCTAATGCGTGTTGGTGAGCAGCCCATCCATGTTTGTATACTATATGAATAATCACATAATAATAACAGCTGCAACGACAAGAACGTATGGAGTGGACATTAGGAATTTGCCCTGCTCGGTTCCTTTAAGGCCTCCAAGAGGAATCAAAGGGTCTCCTTTCAGTTAATAGCAAACTCCTTTCTGCAGCCATATATATATATATATATGTATAGGTAAAACTTTTTTCCACTACTGCCATCTATTGCCAACTTGAGTAAATAGTAGATATTATGGTGATGTTTATTAAGTCCGTATCTAGTGCTACATTATCCCTATCCCCTTAATAATTTCTGGATTAAAGCACCGTTTATCACTGGAATTTGAATCTGGTTTAATAGCACCTGGATCTTTTGAATCCTTTTTTAATGCTTTCATGAATTAGTACTAAATTTTTATAGCTATGCAAGAGAGTTGGTTGGATTCTAAACTTTAAGATGTTTTTGAAATTTAAGCTGATAACTTGTTAATTTAAAAAAAGGAATAAAAGATAAATGTTGGATGAAAAATGCTGTATAACCAAGAGATCTCGGTATACTAAGTTTAGATTCATGCTCCACAATGACAAAAGTCATAAACCAGAAACTAGTTTGGGGTATGGGTAAGTTGACTCTGGATATAATTTAATAAGCAAAGACAGTGTTCATTATGATTGCCAGTTATTAATTGGATGAAAATTTGAGAGATTTTTCTATTTTATTCTGTAAGAATTTCTAGATACCCATTTACCAACCAATAAGAGACGGGCTGATTTTAGAGTACTATTTGAAAAAAAAATTAATTAAGCTGTTAAAAAATTTTCTGGTTTACTCAGTTTGGATTTAAACCCATTTTAAATTTATAAGCATGACAAATGGGTTGTTACCATTGCACCATGAGACAGATTAAGCAGCCAAAACTCTAGTGCACATTTTATTAATTTTGTTAAATAATCAGTGAGGATTATGCTATGCAGTTATGGTGAAAACCTCATACTTAGATTTGGAACTAATTGTTCTGATTATTTAGGAAAGATTGCCA
This sequence comes from Epiperipatus broadwayi, assembly GCA_028023455.1. Taxonomy (NCBI): domain Eukaryota; kingdom Metazoa; phylum Onychophora; class Udeonychophora; order Euonychophora; family Peripatidae; genus Epiperipatus; species Epiperipatus broadwayi. Next base: position 1,222,266 of record JAQFVV010000189.1, read on the forward strand.
ATAAAAACCATCACTTTTGGCAAAGACCACTGACTACTTGAAAAATACTACCATGATATTTTAATAATGCAGTGTAAACAATGTCTGGTATAATGTTAAAAAGAAAATCACTAAAACAATAAATGCAAATTAGGTTGGTGACAAAATAGAAAAATAAGTAGTAAAATCCTTTAAAAATAGTGTATGAAAACAATGAAGTAATTTTAAGATTCTATTTTTAAAAAAAGCTTATTTTGATGCTTTCCTAATGTAATCAAACGATTTTTTATTATAATGTTTAAAGGTGAATGGTTCAATCTATGTACATAAATGTTACAATAAATTAAATGGCATAGCATACACAGTGTTATATTTTGTATGAATATGGTTTTTAATTTAATTCACTTAAATGTTTATATTACATAATGATAATGCCATAATTTTTTTAATTACTCTGTGGACATCATTATCATTGTCAATCATTTTCAATCCACTGCAAGATAAAGGTCTCTCCAAGTTCAATCGAACTTCTCCAATCTCTAGCCTCTCTTCTTCACATTACCCCCTGAACATGTTCTTATTTCATCCATACATCTCACATGTGGCCTCTTTCTGGGTCTTTTACAATCTGTTGGAATTCTGTTTCATATTTCAGTTGTTCATCTATTGTAATTTCTTCTAGAAATATGTTCAGCCCGACTCCTGTCTATTATTTTTTTTCAACAATGTGAATAAGACCTGTTTGTTCTCTTACCCATATATTGTATTTTCGATCTCTTCTTGTTAATTTTAATTATAAGCCATAAAAATGGAATTAGAAAATGGAAACAGAACTAGTCAAAGGGTAGAGTGAACAATGCAACCACACTAGGCCCCACATTTATCAAAGTTCCATGCCTGCATGATCTATTGCTAAATATAATTATTCTGTAATTTGAAGATCTTTTGTCAAGGGTTGGTGGCCGAGTGGTCAGTACATTTACCTTACAAAGCAGTTGTCCTGGGTTTGCTTCCTGGCTGATGCTCATGACACATGAAAAAATAATAATACAATTGAGGAAGCACTGGATGTGTGGTGATGTAATTCTTTCAGCTATATAGGTGTCTGCTTAAATATTTCACAATGTTCTGAGCATGTTAATGTGAAATCAGTATAGGGCAAGAATGATACTCTTCATTAGCAATTTTATCTATTGAATCAGAATTTGCAAAAAAAAAAAAAATAAGACGATATTATTTATTAACCGATTCGCATTAAAACATTCAATATGTTTTTTTTTTTTGCGTTATATGTACTGTATTTTATTTTATTTTTTTTCCCATGTGTCATAGCATCAGCCGGGAAGCGAACCCGCCGGGAAGCGAACCCGCTAACCCGGGACAACTGTCTAAAAAGCAGCTGTCGCTGACCTCTCGACACCAATGCTTGACATTTTATTTTGCTTTCTCAAAAATTGCATCAACAATATTTATAATTTATAAACATTTATAAATAAATAATTATTTATACTAGTATTAATTTGTGCAATTTTATTTTGAATAAACAAAATAAAATACACATAATGCAAAAACTTATATTTTATTTTCGTGCATTTTTTTGATTTCCGAATTTTCATTTAAAATAAATAAAAATTTTAGTGTAGAAAATCGTTCTTGAATTGATTTACAATAATTGTAAAACAATATATCAATAGCTGCAAATAAGAGGATTCTTTAAAAATATTACGAGGAGTAAATATCCTCCCCCCCCCCTCATATGAAAACATTGCTCCATAACCCCTTTTTCTCGGAGCTCTGAATGGTAATGTCATAAAATCAATCAATATGTTTTGGAATTTACTTCAGAATCTATTAGTAAAAAAAAATCATAATTTCATTAGATTGCGCATGCGCATGTAAAATAAATGAATTATTCAAGATATCTCAAAAGGTCGTTAATAGTATATTTGATCATTTGGGACAGATAGAATCGATCTATATTACAAAAATTATATCAAAAGACATTCTAAAAAAATGTGATTTTGTTGTTTCCATTGGGAAAATATGACAGAAAATGGAATACATTGAAGAGCTCCAATTAGACATAGTGTAGGATTTCGGAAAGAAAAGTTTTCTGTTGAAAAAACTAAAAGATCTTGCAAAATATCACACAAAAAAGTGGACGTACTTGTTGTTCAGACTTTGGTCGTATTGTCATTGTAAAGCTTATTACTAGGAGATTTTTTTTTGTTGGAGTTAGAATGTCCATTCTCGTTTAGGAGTGGCTGCTTTATCTATTCTTGTATATGTTGTTTTTTTAGTATTGAAGTATATTTATTTATTTTCTTGCTTTAACTTAAGTTTGCAAAATTATGATGTTTTTGTAAACTTTTTATGAAAGACTTTTCTGTTTGCAAATGTATATATTTTTTAATATTTTATTTGATGTTTTGAAATCTTTTTAAAATAAGTTGATCACGTTATTGTTCGATATAGCATAAATTCTTATAATTTTTTATTTTCGCGATTTTATCAAGCATTTTAAAAATGTATCTTCGATGATAATTTTTATTGCATTTAAAAAAAAAAAACTGTAGTTGACTAAAAACATTTACGGAATTTGATTTTTATTCAATGTTTATATTTATTAAATAATGAATCCAGCTACAATATATGTAAGTAAACTAAAGGCAGGTTGTAACACTATTGCAATTATTATCTTATAGGATAGTAACCTCCATCCAATTTAAAATAACAGTCCATTTCTCTTTCATTCTCTCATACAATATATATAGAAAATTTAAAACAGCCAAAACTCTATATGCATTGCCACTCAATGCAAGCTAGAGTAATCAATGGATGCCAGAAGGCTTGTGCATAAAATCCCCATCTAGTGCCTACTCATCCAATATCCCCAGACTAGTTTCTGGCTTGTGGCCTTCATCAGTGAGGAGCCTTGGATCTGAGAGCACTGTAGTTAAGTAGAGATAAAAGGTGGTTGCTGGAGGGTTGTATTAAATCCTAAGATCTAGGTGCAGTGCACTCAGATTCAAGGTTCCTCACTGACGAAGGCTACCAGCCAGAAACTAGTCTGGGGATATTGGATGAGTAGGCACTGGATGGGGATTTTATGCACATGCCTTCTGGTATCCATTGATTACTCTGGCTTGCATTGAGTGGCAATATGTATAGAGAGTTTTGCCTGTTTTAATAACAATTGTAAGCAAGCATAAGAAATGGTGATCATGTGATGTTTATATATAGAAAGTGTTCTATTTTGTTAGCACACTAAAAATAGCTAAAATATATTCCAATTTAAAAGGCAATGTTGGCAGAGGAAAACATTTTTAAGGTAAAAAATGTAACTGCTTTAAAATTGCCCATTCTATAATGAATAAGAAAGCATTATTCACCAGACATTCAATCACTTTTGGTGAATATTTTAACACATTCACATCTGTTTTTTTTCACTTGGAATATCTACATACAAGTTTATGGTCTAATAATTAGATGGGTAATAGATTGACTATCATCTTTCAATTTGAATGCTGGCTAAAGTCACAGCAGTTAGACATTGTTTAAATTTCTGCTGCAAAGTCCATATCTAAATTTCTAATATGTAAAACAACTTTTTGTTGTAAGTCCATCTTAAAATTGGAATATGAATAATAATTTTGGTAACTGTAACTTCATTGGTACAAAATTCAAATTGTTGCTATACTTTTTAAAAAAATTACACCATTCAACATTCTGAGAAATTACCAACAATAATAAATTATTATGAACACTATAATCCCAATGAAATAGTAACTGGTATTCTCTCCATGCTTCTTGCAAGGGGAATTCATGCTTTACATAACAGTTTATCTGCTCAGCACAAAAAATTTAAAAGATTAGTCTGTCTACATTATGAGCTAAAACATGACATGTGACAATATGGTTGCATATTGTAACCCACATTGGAACAACATGCAACATTAAATTTTATTTTTAATTGTATAAAACTGTTACTGTAATATTTAAAATGATTCAGGCTATATATGGTAGTGAAACCAATCAAGGATCTCTTTATATGATTTGCAAGATTTCATGATGGCAGAAAGGGCATTGAATATGATCTATGAAGACATGAAACATACTATCACATTCCATGTTGCAGGTCTTGAGCCAGAATGACAGCACCTTAAGGTTTTTGTGATGAATAATTAACTTATGAGACTATGTAATATATTGATTCACAGATGGTATTGCAGATTGCATGGAGAGAACCAATCACCCTTGAACTGGAATGCCACTGTTTAGTTAGTCAAAAACACATCCTACCTCCCACAGTGATTATTATATGTGAAGTTTATTTAAAAAAATGTTATTATATTTTTAATTATAATCTAAGTCACAACATTCTTCTTGTATCTCTTTTTTTATTATCCTCTACAGAACCTTTTGACATATTTTTTATATCTAAGTCACAACATTCTTCTTGTAGCTCTTTGTCTGTTATCCTCTACAGAAACTTTTGACATATTTTTTTATAATTAATCTATTTAATGCAGTTGGTTAATCAAACACATAGAAGCATATATGTGAATGAAGTTGTCAGCCATGCATATCAATGCATTGAGGTAACCAATTAACCATTTCAACATTATATAATATTTTATCCTAAAATAAAGCTCTCTTTTAATACTCCAGAAATTAATATCATTCTCCCTCCCCATCTCTATCTATGCAGTTATTTTTAATATTTAAATTAAAAATTGCTTACATAAATATATAATACAAATAATATATCAGGGACTGCATTTCAAGAAGTTGTTATATATATTGAAATATTTTTAAGAACATTAAAATAAATGTTTAATTTTATTTTTAAAAAATAAGTCAGCTTCTGTAGACAATGACCAGTGAAAACAGTAAACTGTAACACCATTTGCATCTAAAAGGGGAACCTCTTTTAAATGCACTTTTTTGATATCTATAGAGATACAGTGCTGCAGTAACATGTAAATATTTTTAAGGAATCAAAATCTCACAACTTTTCTTATTTTTTTACATATATGGTTTTCATGTATGTAAATGTTGTATACAATAATTAAAATTAGAAGTGCATAAATCTAATCAAAAAACCTTTAGTTTTATATATGTATTAAAGAACTGAATTCCATGAAGCTGATTTATTATTATTCATAATTATAAAACACATCTTTGGATCTAAATAATACATCCAAGAAATACTTCAAAGGGCTCTATTTGTAATTTATAATGCATCCCATCCTTTTTGAATGGACTCATAATTTCTAACTTAAATATTAAATGACCTTGTGGAATGTGTGATATGGATGATGTTTATTTCTAGGAGTGACCTGATGAGTGTTTTTTAAATTATACATTATCCTGATAGCATGTATATCTTGTCATTTGTTTATTTACACATTTGTAAGTAGTTTGATTAGCATATTTTTATAGACAATTTGCATATATTCATTGTGCTCTTGATAATTTATCCTTTTTTAAACTTATACAATTCAATTTCTTTTTTATCTTCTCTGGATTTGTTTTTTTAAATATCATCATCACTAATGTTATTTTACTTTTTCACTTCTTTCAAATTTATCAAATAATAGCTATTTTTGTCTAATTCTAAATAAACTTATACCAAAGCAAAATTTTAAACATAATTTTATTGAAAACAATACTTCATAATATAAATAGCAATAATATTTCAACATTCCTTTTCCTGTTCAATATAATACAATACCTTTATTAAATTTTGCATTCAAGCTGTCAGTTTTGATTATTCAACCATCTTTCTTAGTGCTGTAAATACAATATATATATATATATTGTAATGTTTATTTATATACGTTGCAAATATATTGGCATTTGGTGAAAGCTAAAAAAAGTAAATTTAGATTTTTTTTTGATTAGTATAATTTTTGTTAAAACGTGCAATGAAAGTTAAAATTGTCATTCTTATTTTTTTTTATCTAATTGGAAATAAAAATTAGAAAGAATAAATGACATGCAGATTACTAATCCAGATAAATTAAAAGAATTCCAAAAGTATAAGCTAAAAGAAAAATATTTTAGCTAATTAAAGATGGAAGAATAATGCTAAAAAAAATTAAGACTTTGTAATTTAAATTTAAGAGAGAGTGTACAAGATTATTATCTTATATGCTGATAAAAGGACAAAAGAGTGCACAGAAGTTTCATAAACTGGATCGCGATATAAAAAGGAGGGGACAACTTCAATCTGGGTCTTCTCTTTAACTTCTAGTTACGTCTCTGAAAGTTGGAGGTTTCCGCGAGCATAATTTGTGGCACGAAATATACTTCTACACAGGTATGCCCCTTGCTGTACCAAGCTGTCATGCAAGCATGGAAATGGGACTTGTGAAGACCGCTTTTTGCAATAAAAGGGTCACTACAACCGTGCCTTTTCTCCAGCTATAGAACGGAACAATAATGAAAGATGCTTAGGATTCAAACTTGGAAAAGGTACCTATCCATATAGAAAATAATTTTACTATTATAACTTAAAAGCGGAATTTAAAATATACTAAGGTTTTCTGGTGAATGTAAAAAAGTCTTGGTAGAAAGGAATTAAGATTATTAAAGTATGTATTTAATAACCCAAAATCAGATCTAAATAACTGTTTAAGTAGATTGTTTTGGATTCAAAAACTTAGAGTATTTTGAATGTCAGAATTTTACATTTAATAGCACAATGGAGTTAAAAGTGGTTGTGAGATACATAACTTCTTACTTTAAGTTGTGAATCCCAAATCTTAATTGATAAAGAACAAAAATCAAAAATTGTTCTAGGAATAAGGATTTAAGCACACTTCCATCTGGAAATTAGTAATTACTCAATTTTACTGAATATGATATTAGAATAGAGGGTTCCTTTTATTCTTTATTATTATATATACTAAAGAATGAAATATTCTATTATTAAATTAAAAATACCATAACATTTTCCATTTTTTTCTAAGGTACAAATCTCCAAATAAATACTTATCTGCTTATTTTACTCAGTGACAGTCTCATATCTACTTTTAGTTTGTATGAAAGACTATTGTCTTATTTTCTCAAACCTAAATTTATTTTTACACATCATTCCTAGTTTTTATCATGGATTATAGTCCGATTGCTGATAGTTCTAATGTATTTAAGTGTCACAATAAAATAATGACTGGTTCTCTCTCCAATCTGCCTACAGTTTTATCTTTGAATCAACATATATGGTCTATGATAATATAGTTTAGCTGTACACCACAAAAATTTTAATGTGCTAACTTGTCTGCATCATGAATTATGACATAAAATGTTACAGTATGTTTTATATATCCAACTACAATGGAATAATGCATTAACATACAATTTTGTTTTAAATTAAGCAAAACTGCTATTGAATCATTTGAAATAATTCAAATTATGAGCCATAATAATATTTTCAAGTGGAATGTAGGTTTTTGTGATATCAGGTACAGCATTGAAGGCAATTTATAAATTTGTGAACCACATTTCACATTCCATGTTATAATTCCTGATCCAGACACATTAGTACTTTAAAATTTTTGTGGTAAATAGCAAAACTAATGCTAAGTGACATATGCATTGATTTAGAGATGAGACTTTAGTCAACTTGGACAAGGAAACAGCCACCTTTTCAGTGAAACACATTTGTGTAATTCAATATCCATATTGATTCCATACCAAATATATGTTAAATGTTCACTATGATTTATATAACTTATATATATATAAAACCAAAACTGTCTAACACTATATTAGCAAAAAATAAAAATGCAAAACCATAAAACAATACAGTACTAGATTAAATTCAAAGTTTTACCAAAATCCTTACACAACCATGGTTTCATCTACTACAAATAGACCTTCTCAAGTGAAAATCAACCTAAAGAAAACATATATATATATATATATATATATATATACAAACAAACAAACCTTCCCATAATTCATTTCAAACTCCACCTTCCCTTAATATCAAAAGAAGTCTTCATAAGATTGATAGCCTCAGAATCAAGGAGTTTTATCATCAAAGTCTCCTTTATTCTTCTTTTTAACTCATTCTTTTCATAAAAAATAACCGAAGCATTGTCAAACAATATTCTATGACCTGTATTCAATTCATGAATATATAAAGCTGAGTTAAGATACCTATGTTTAACTCTACTTATATGAACCTTAACCCTTTCATTAAGGCTAAATTTACTCTGGCCTACATACAACTACATGGAATTTTATAAACAATACCAGGAATAGACCTACTATCAACAGACTGCTTTGAACCATTAAGTAATGAATTCAAATCAGAACCTTTCCTCCATGCAACCTTCTTTCCACCTAACAAATGACTATTCCTATAAACCAAATTATAAATTGATGCTTTAAATGGTAAAGACATATAATCATCATCCTTACCAACAAAACTCTTATCATCCAAATCATGACTATAAACATTATTATTAAATACCACTTCTTTAATAAAATCATGACTATAACCCAATTCTACATATTCAGCAGCAAATTGACTTTTTTGAATATCAGCATCATTATTAAAATTATTAAGCCTTCTATTCCGACAACAAAAATTCAACAAAGACATTTTTTATGTATAAAAGGCTGATAACTATCAGGCCTAATCATTTTTTCTCAAATTTTTAGGTTTTATAAAATGACTACAAAACAAAACATCATTAACCTTCTCAACATTTAAATCTAAAAACTTTAATTTTACAAAATCAAAACCACCCCCCTCAATTGTAAACTTAATACTAGAATCAAAACCATTCAATCCACATAAAAACTCTTCTAATTTCTCTTTCTGAATAACAAACAAACAATCATCAACATACCTAACAAATAATTTAATAGAACATGAAAACATATTAATAATACTACACTCCAAATAATCAATATAGACAGCACACATCAATGGAGAAATGACATAACCAATAACCCAACCTTCTCTAATCTTATAAAACACATCATTAGACATAAAATACATTGAATCCTCTAACAGCAAAAGCAAATCATGAAAAACCTTAATCTTATCTGCAGAAAAACATTCTAATTTTTTTAAAATTGAAAGAAAAACATCAATACTTTTTAATCTATTAACCGATTGGTACATATTTTCAATGTCTAAACTACCAAAAACACAATCATCATCCAAAACAAAAACATTTATTTTCTTAAAAGCTTCAAAGGAAGAAGAAACACAAAATTGACCCAGTTTTATATAATCCTTAAAATATCTTATAATAAATTTTGATATTTTATCAACAATTCCTCCTGTAAAATCAAAAATACATCTCAAAGGAAAATTATCTTTATGAGACTTCAAATTAAAGAAAACCTTTGGAGCCACAAAATCACTAGGGTAACAATTTAAATAAGTAGCTCTATCAAAAATCTTTTTATTTTCCATAACTTTCATAATCTTAATTAATTTAGATTTTATTTTTTTACCAGGATCAGAATCTAAAATAGCATATTTTCCATTATTTAATTCTAAAGAAACTTTACTTTTAAAATCAATATTATTTAACAATACAAACCGGCCACCTTTATCTTCTTTTAATAATACAACATCATTGGCTTTCAATATATATATATATTCTTTCTTTCTATATTTTATTAGTCATTAATATTACATTACATTTGATGCTAGTTATAATTTAATTAACAATTTCAAAACTTATTTCCCTTTTTAAAAATCATTACTTGAGCTTTTTTCTATAAATAATAATAAAAGAAATACGGCTGTTTTTTTTTTTTTTTAAATTACAAGTTAGCAATTAAAATGTTAAGCTTCTTTATATATATATATAATTGGATGGAAATTGAACCCAGTTTCAATTTTCACTGATGAGTGCTGGTTCAGCATGAAATATATATAATGGAGAAGGTTTATATTTTTTGCATTATGTAGTCATACATATCAGTTGTATAATATAGAGTGGATGACTAAAAGGGGCTTGAAACTCTGGGTTCAAATTCCCTCTAATTACATCTAGCATAAAATATAAATACTATACATGTATTTAATTATATATATATAGTAAACTCATAAAAATGTCACTAAGATAATTTTCTACTTACCAAAATCAAATAAAGCAAAACCACTCATTTAAACAATCCCCAACATATATGAAGTGTAAAATATTAAAAAATAGGCCTGCAGGTGGTTTTGAAGTGCTAGTTTCTATCAAAAAATATTTGTACATAATGCAACATATGTAATGGTAAATGTGTGCCTGAAAATAAATATGATTTACTTAAAATTCAACTTGTAGCAAAAGATGATAAATAGTTTTTGGATTGTCTACGTATTAGTTTTCCCAGTTAAATTTTCTAAAAATGGTTAACAATGATTATCTGTTGATCTATAATGATAGCATTTTACTTGTAATTAATTATTTTATTATTTCCATTATCTAGCTGAATTATTAAGTGATTTAAAAAATAATTCAAGCTATATATATATATACTTTAAATACAATTAATCCAATGTCACACAGGTTAGTATAGAATACAATTAAAGTTGTACTATTATTCTTTTCAAATATTCCTAGCCAGACCAGTGGCATATAACATAGGAATTGAACAAAGGAACTTTAGATTCACGATTATTGAATTTATGCTATTGCTCTAACTAATTAGTTTATACTGCCAAAGGTAACAGTCAGTAGAAATTTTATATATTTATTTGTGAGTCTTTTTGACTTCTCCATTTTTTATTAAAGACAAGGTTACTGAATAGTTTCCGAACATTATGGATTATCATACTAAGTTCATTTTATGGGATTATTTGTTTTTGTCATGTGATTAGATTTTTTAATTTTTTTTTCTTTTTAATTTATTCTCTTTGTCCAATATTCTTGTGGGTTTTTTTTTTTATTAAGGAGCCTGCAATTACAGTATAAATCTTTTTGATATACATTTGCTTAGGTTTGTTACACTTATTACAACAATCATTATTAAATAATTTTTCAAATTAGAAAATATACCCGTTTGATATATTAATTACAATTATTATGATAAATTAATTTCATGACAGAGTGAGAAGCTCATTGTTCAAACTTAGTCTGTAATTATTACATAACTAGTTTTATATCAAAACTAGCTCTTCATTTAGTGACTTAGTCAGTGATCATTATGCAGTCCATATTTTGATTGAGCGCAATATTTTGTTATTCTCCATCTAACTGGACCATTTATTTTTTAAGCTTGAATTATTATTTAATTAGCATGCCTGAAGATAGGCTCTTCGTCCAGTAGCCTAAGTTGCCCCCAAATGTCCCCGAAGAGCTTTTCCAGTGTTAACAAGCGATCCCTGAACATAGTCCTTCAAATAAATTTTTTACATATCTCCCATGGTTCCTTACTTCCTTGCTTGAAAACAAAATAATTTCTAGTTAACCACACAGCATAAAGCAGGAACAGTCCCATTTCTAATCGCAGCAAAAACACCAATTGTTATAGCATCCTTGATTCTTAGAATTTTCATGTTAGCCAGTAGTACTCTGGTTATAATATTTTGTCTAGCAGGACTCAAAAATGGGCAAACAGTAAAAATATGTTTAATAGTTTCATTCACTATTTTACATAAGCTACATAGTGATTTTATTTTAGAGAAATTCCTATAATTTACCAAAAAATGATTCATTGGCAAGGCTTTCAAATTAAATTTTATAATAAAATCAATATATTTGGCTTCAAAGTAGCAGAATTTTAATTTCCTGATTAGAAATATGGTAAATAAATCAAGCTCAGTAGTTAATATAGTAATGTTTTCATGCATGTATTTGTAAACTTGCCAGTAAGTGTTAGTATTGTTAATAACTGATGCTGTAACTTTGAAGAATTTGTTGGCATATGCTAGCAGCTCCATGGCCTACTTACTTCATATGGGTGGCAGGGTGTCAGTAGGCTGAATATCATTCTGGAGTGAGTCCATTGGCATTCTTGAATTCATTCCTTTAAGCATTGATAGGGATTTCTGAATAAAAAAGGTGTTAAGATTATGCAACCCGAGCTCATTCAGGTCTTTTGGTCTCTGCATCTTGGCTAAAGTGATGGTTACTGTTTTCCTCTTCCACAAGATGCCAGTGCAGACTGAGTTTATTGCATCCTGAAAGGACCTGGCTGGTTTAAGAAGTGTCATGAAGTAATTAATTCACAAAAGCACCAACATGTTGATCAGTGCCACCTTACCCAGGAGCGATAAGTAGATCCCTGAGAGAGCACTTACAAACTTTTTGTTTTTTTCTAAAATACTGTTTTGTAGTACTCTTCTCATAGCTGACCTGGACAGCATCATGAGGAATCTAAAAAAGATTTGAGGTTTTTGTGAGAATCTTGAAGTAATTTGCTGTCACCCAATGGATCTTCCAGGTAGCAGATTTGTTAGAGAGTAAGATTTGTTAGAGTTTACTCCTCACCCATATCTCCTGGTGTATTCATCCAGAAGTTTATATAGTTTGGGCAAGTATTTATGTGATATTGTGTTTTTCCAATCTGAAATAAATTCATTGATGCATGCATGCTTGGTTATTTACTCTACTTCATTAGATATGTGTCTTTTTAAATTTGCAATGGCTACAAATGTGTGGTCCATTTCTTGGGTTTTATTTTTTGCTTTAAAACCATATGATCATCATTGTCACCTTCAAAATGTATAGCAATTCCATCTTCTAAAAAAATTAATAAAAAGATAAAACAGAAATAAATAAAAATAATACCTTAACTCTTAAGTTTTGCAGTGAGTCAACCAAATGTAAATGCCAAATATAACTTTGAATTGAACACACTGATTAATTAGATCTGTTAATTTAATATCTTGCAATGCTGTTTTTTAACATTTCTGCTTTAAATTTTCTTTCAATAATATTTACACGATTTTCTGGTTTCTGGAAGGTTTGCCTTCTTCATAGATTTAATGGCATAGGTTAATTATTTCTTCATTTAAAATTATGGGAAATTAAGAAGATGTAGCAATAGTATGGGTTATTATGCTTTCTTGTTTTTTATTCTTACATAATTCTTTCTCTTATCACATTTTTGGTGTCATCTTCTTTTGTAGTAAATAGTTTTGTTTTTTTCTTTCTTATTACTGATATAATTTATATTTCTGTTATCAAGATTTTGTTTTATACTTTTCAGACATATATTCTCTTCTATAACTTTCCTTACCTATTCACAATTTTATCTTTTTATTTCATTATTTTACATTCCTACCATTTTACCAAGCTCTAGATTTTGGATTATTCTTAAAAGTTAATTTTCAACAATATTCTTTTTTTTTTTCACACATTACCTTATCTCAATAGTAAATTTATTAATAAATTGCTGCTTTTTGTAATATTTATTTTTTCTGCCGTTCTTAATAGAATATTTATGTGTTTTTTTTATTGATTATAGTCATTTCTGAAGAATTTTCAAAATCTGTTAATACTTAAACCATTGAAATGTTTCTGAAAGTTAGAAATATCCACCGTTAATACTGTCTTTCTTAATAGTTATTTTTTAGTTTTGCATTAACTTCTATTTCACATCTCAAGTAGACCTTTCTGTGTTGAATCTATTAAAAGCATTACAATCTTGAAATACATATTTTCTTTTAGTCGAAGTATAATCCAATTCTGTTGTACCATCATTTGGATGCTTTTGACTATTTCTATTTAGAATTTTCTAAAAAAAAATCATAATATATATATATTTCAAAGAAGCTCTTAATTGATAAGTGCGATAAGAAAAAAAACATTTAAAATCTCTATCCAAAATACTCTTATCCCCAGACCAATTGTTTTTGAGCTTATGCCTCATCTCAGTGTGGAGCTAAAATATTCAGACACAAGATCTAAAATATCAACTCAAAAACCAGCACTTATTTCATACATAATATTTAAATAGAAACTCTGAAGTTTTTGGACATGAAAATGTCTTTTACTCCAGCTGTTTAACTTAAATAGCTATATGGAACTGAACCAAATTCAGATCTACCATATATTAATAGCCTCAGCATAGCCAAACCCATAAAAATAAAATTATAATTATCAATAAAGCAAGTCATATAAATGTGACATGGCTTTTATAAGCTTGTATTTATAAAAATGTAATACAGAGAGCATACCAATAGCTCAAACAAGCTGTTAATTGATAAGGGCAGTAAGATAAAATATTTAAAAACTCTATCCAAAATACTCTTATCCCCAGACCAATTGATTTCAAGCTTATGGCTTACCTTAGTGAGGAGCTAGAATATTCAGACGCTAGATCCAAAATATCAACTCAAAACCCAGCACTTATTTTATATGTAATATTTAAGTAGAAACTCTATTTAAGTTAGACAGCTGGAATAAAAGACATTTTCATGTCCAAAAACTTCAGAGTTTTTACTTAAATATAAGTGCTGGGTTTTCAGTTGATATTTTAGATCTAGCATTTGAATGTTCTAGCTCCTCACTGAGGTAAGCCATAAGCTCAAAGCCAGTTGGTCTGGGGATAAGAGTATTTCAGATAGAGATTTTAAATGTTTTCTCTTACTGCACTTATTAAGAGCTTGTTTGAGCTATTGGTACACTCTCTCTATTACATTTTTGTAAATACAAGCTTATAAAAGCAATGCCACATTATATATTAGTTGCTTTCTTGAAAATTTATATATATATATATATATATATATATATATATATATATATATATATATATATATATATTGTAGAAAAGAGATTGCTATTATTGAAATATGGTTCTTTTGTTTCCTCTTTGAGGTTTTAAAGAAACTGAGCAGAACAAATTCCTCATGTCTTCTCCATAATTTTTTGTAATTTAACTACTATTTCTATGTGATCCCTCATATACTCATTAAACATGAGTGGACTAACTCACCAATATGTATTGGATTATATAGTGAGTTTTCTGATTTTTTATTTCTTAAGATTAAGAAATATCATGATCTTTTTTTCCAGTTCTCTGATATATCTCCCAAGCTTTTTTGAAGTTAGGATGAATATGCCTGTGAATGATTCTTTGTTTTTCTTATAGATTTTTACAATCATGATTGACAAAAATCAAATTATCATCCCAATTGTTAGGTGATTGTGTAGTCATTAGCAAGTTAGTGGTTGGTGATGTAATGCGAGTCATACTAATAATCTCCTGATTGTGGTCTCCACTTGCCATTTAATGATGATTTTTTATTATCTATCTATGAGTGTAGTATTACTTTCAGGTGAAGAAGGGAAAGATTTCATGAATTTGTAGATGAACTATCTAATATTAAATAGTATACTGTTGATTGTTGTGATGTTTAAAGAAAAGGTGAAGATAAATTTAAGTTAAAAAATGGACATGTATTTTACTACAAAGACACAAATATTGGAAGCCAAGTGGAGATTCATTATAAATAAAATGTGAGAGAACAATTTCATGAACATTGACAGTATATTAAATAGATTGGCAACATTATTTATTGGAATTAATGGAATATATTCAGTACATATAATTCAGGTTTACACACATACATTAGCTTGATCAATAAGTGGCCTATTTCGATTAAAACAAATACATTTAGGCCATGAATATGTTTGTAGTGTAATTTTCACTGAAGCACTCTCACAAAGGTAGGGACTGATTTCTATTCACTTTTAACACCTAGTGGAGGGGTGTAATCATAAATATATGATCAAAGACTTGAAAAAGGTGAGTGATGTACATTTTGTACTAAACCAGCACTCAGCTAAGAGATTGTGATCTGATCCAACTGCTGAGTGCTGGTTTAGCAAGAAATGTGTATCTTCGGCGATTATACATCTTTTTCTCATATCTTTGATCATATGTTTATAATTAGATCCATCCACAAGGTGTTAAAAGTGGATAGAAACCAGTCCCTACCTTGTTTGAGAGTAATGTAATGAAAATTACACTACAGACATATTATTCATTAAGCGGTTAATGTCTAATCTAATGAATGACGAATAAAAATTATTAATATGTTTAGGCAATATTTTTAAGTAGGTATGAATATACTAGATCACATCATTAATCTTGCATTTGTTTGATTGATCAAATGAAGCTTATCCGTAATAACCGAGAATATTATAATTGCTTACTATTATAATGAATCATAGAAAGGAAGATCTGTAGAAGTAGAGATTGCAAAATGACAATTATAAATAAATTAATAGAAAGGGATGACAAAAATGTAGAAGTCTGTTAATATTAAAAAAATTAAAAATGATGCGCTTAGCAAATATGATCAAGATTTGCGGATAGCAATTTTGATAAATACACCTGCCTTACTTTTGATCATTTGTGATAAAATGAAATTTATAATTATTTGAAATGCCTTTATAATTTGTTTTCCATGTGAAAATTGCAAGAAAAGCTGCATTATTATATACTAATCAAGGTCCATGATTGGCGGTTCGCCTCCGGCATTTCTGATCCTCGAGTTCGTACAAACTCCGACCAATAAACGATTCGATTGCATTAAATATTATACATTATTTTCATTTACTTCATTTCTTTGTATTTACTGCTATAACTTCCTGATGATTTTTAAAACAGTCTTTCCTCGAGGGCATTTCATTATGTGATTAAAATATTTATTATTTCATGTAAAATACAAAATTTACAAAAATAAGTGATCTTATAAAAATGATTTAATGTTAACTGGAGAAATTTTTTTTTCATTTATACGATTTCATTTTATACGCTTTTAATTTACAAAAATGAAAACTAATTACTCAATTCCGAAACTAATCGATTCTTCAATAAAAGATAATAATAGTTAAAATCAAAATATGCATAATAGGAAATTTATATACTGTAATTGTTTTTTTTTTTAAAAAACAGATTTCTCTTTCATTGTTAAAATTGTAACTCTGTCTGCGAATTGTTTTATTTTTTTTAATTACACCTTTTTAATGTAAAGAAATTAGGTCAGTGGTGGAAATAATACTTTAATTACAGTTGTCAAGAGATTGGAGTATGAACTTTAAATTTACATTTCAGATATATAAAATAATCATCTACATAATCGGTTTTTTTATTTGTTTATTCTAGGAATCAAATTTGTCTTTATCTATCCATATATATCATCATATAATCTCTCGTTCATTTCAACCATATTCCATGTATTATGAACAGATTAAAGCATTAACTTTAAGCAATAACAATGTATTAAAATTATCTCACACAAACTCACCACCCCCGCATCTTGTTTATTCTATGAAGCAAATTTCTTTACACCCACTTATAAATTATCATATAATTACATCATTTTGATCATATTCTGTCATGTTCGTAGTCTATTGCCAATTGTTTTTTTATACTGTATTGTCATTTTGACTTCATGTTAGATAATAAGTAAATGAAAACTAAAATTAAAATGTCTTTAATAATTGGAAATAGATTTGAAAATATATGCTGAATGTGGTAGATGTAGATGAGAAGATTATGGACTGGTATTTATATGGTTGTAGAAAATTTTGATTCTTACAATAAACCATATTTGTAAAGAAAATGAATATTTGAATATTTTTTTATCTATTAAAATTAAAGGACCAATTTCAAAAGAAAAAGAAGTTATTTATTGCTTTATTAGCTTCAAATAATTCTCTTTCAAAATCTGAGTAATATCTTTTCATACTTTGATGTGAAGTTGACCAGTCTTAATGACTTCTTTATTTATCCAGTTATATGATTTATTCTTAAAGCAGAGAAAAAGCTGGATAACATGAATGATTGTCAATTTACTCAAATAATCCAAATATTTTGTAATATAGTCTTTAGAAATCACCAAATTATTTGGAAGTTACTAAAGCACATCTTTTTACAGATGGAGAGACAAGAAATCTAAAATCAGAAGGTAGTTTTTACAGGGAGTATGGAATAAAACTTTGCACTTAATCAAACATAGAGTCATGAGAATGAAAACAGAAGATAAATGCCTTAGATCCCTTTCCAATAAATTTTCCACACAAGGAACAAAACAAAAGAAATAGCCCCTGAAGTGATAGAAAAGAATATTCAGTATTTTTTTAATTTGTGATCTGTAGTTCTAAACAGTTATGATTATATTATATAATCATAAATAACACTTATTTAGAAGTGAAGGAAGGCATTAAGAATTTATCATGAGCTTCATTAATGGAATCCATTTTTTTTTTACTTGCACCCAACTGTAAAAAAGTTATTATGAATATTAGAATATACACTATTCTTAGTATTAGCACATACAAAGTAAGGGCAAAGCATTTTAGGAATTTCTTAATCAGCAAAGAAAATGAATAAGTTGATGTTTGATTAGATTAGACTAAAACTCAAATTAAAATAATCTTGTTTTGATCATACCTTGAATTGAACTAAATAATTATAATAATGCTTGAAATAATTGTTAGAAAAAAATAGTAGGAAATTATAAATGGACTACATTATCTCAACAACAAATATGACTGACAAAAATCAGCATTAACTTGATAACAATATAAATAAGGGTGTTGTTGCCATCATATTTACAAATGTAATTCAAAATGAAAAATAGGTAATTACATGATTCAAGGTTGGTCTAAATTCTGGGCTGATGGATGCTTATGATAGAAATGAATAGGATGAATGATGCATTGATAAAAAAAACTTGCATATATATTATAATCTGTGATTATACATCTTTCCATAAAGTATTAACAGTAGATAGAAACCAGTCTCTGCATTGTATAAGAGTGATGTAGTGAATGTAATAAAAACTGTCATTATGGATAAGGAATCTCAGGTGTTGATACTTCTATAACACTTCATGTATATATTTTTCACTAAGTCAGACTTAAAGAAATTATTTGGGCTAGAGATAATTTCTAACTTAATAAATAATTGGTAAAAGTTATTAATATATTTCCATAAATAGTTTGTATCAATGTTGTGAGTGCAGAAAATTGAAAACTTATCAAACTGTAATGACTTGCTATCTATGTATATTCTGAACAAGTAATGAAGACATGTGTAAGAGATTATGATTTGGGCCTATTGATGAAAGTTGGTTTAGCATGAAATGCATATCATGGAGATTATTTATTTTTTTACATGTCTTACATCATATATTTCATCAATATATAATGGAATTGAAGTTTGAAGTATATTCAATATATTCTTTGATAATGTGAAGCTTTGGATTTTTGGAGCAGGACACCTGAATCTTTGGGATCTATTCAGGTTATCTTTTACTTGACACTGAAACAGAGATGTCTGATATAGGAAAAATACATTAGATCCAAATGATACAGATATACTGTTCAAAATTCAAATCTCCTCACTGATGAAACTTTAAACTAAAAATTAGTATGGAGATGGAATGAGTGTCATGAGAGAAAAAAATTGTTGCTAAACAGCATTGTGTAAACTGATGGCATTTTGTGTTTATTTCACTTTATTCACATAATTTGCTTTTCAGGATATATAGTTCACTAATTTTTTTCTATAGCAAATGTAGAATAATAATAAATGGATTTTCATTTTACAAAGTTTATGTTGATTCTATTGTTAGTCATCCATCTATCATATTCATGGTCTGAATTTTAGGTTCAGGCTTGATAAATCTTAAAATTCTTTCAAACCACAAACACACATAGGATGTTTTAGATATCTGGCACCCAATAGTCCAGCTAAAACATATTAATGGTCAGTAAATTGATATCTAGCCATTATTACACAAGTAATAAAAGCCTTACATTAATCTGAGATCAAAGAGCTTGACAAAAAAATTGTAATAAATGGCTTGTGGACTTAACCTGGTCATTAATTGATCTTAAGCAAATATGCCCTGACTAGAAGAAAGACTACAATTTAATAAAGAGTTGGCTGGATAAGTATAAATGACAATTTGCTGCTAAAATTATATGAAGTAGAATATTAAGACCATATATTGGGAAAAGTGAGATAAAGCTGGAGATGCCATTGATGTTAACTTAATGACTTTCAGTAATAATTAATATGAATTTTATTGTAATTTAAATATTAACAGATAAATTGTATGCATAATTCAATGTATATTCTCGATAATCCTAAGGTAATTTATTCATGACATGTATGTTCATTGACAAAGTGTATGCTTTCAGCATAATTCTATATCTATGTTAAATTAATTGTATTCCCTTTTTACGTTCCACTTTTTACTTTGCTAGCTTTGAAGTTAATGTACATTATTGATAATTTTAATGTATACTAGAATCTTTTGATAATACACAAGGAGAGTGAATAAAGTTATATTTTTGAAAGATAATCTGAGTTGATCAGGTAAATGGTAGCATGAAAGTTATAAAAAAATACAACTTCCATATTGTGTTGGTGGAAGCAGTAACATACATTTTGATGGTCACTATGTTTGTAATTTATTTATTTTTATTGATTATATTGATCTGTACCAATGTCAATTACTGAATTCTAGCTTGTTATAGTAATGCTTTTGCATTTTGTGTAAGTTTATAGAGGATATAATAATGATAGGTTTTTCCAGCATGGGGATTCACATTAATGACTAAGCTACTTATGAATTTTTTTATATAAATATTTTAAACTATTATTTGTGTTAATTAAGTTTGTTGTGCATTTATATATATATATATTATTTTAAAGCTAAAATAATTTTGTATCTATTTATCCATGTCTTACTAATGCCATTAATTGTTTTTCTGGAAGATTAAATGGACTTTTGTCATGCTTAAGATGTATGCTTATTTATATATATAATCTTCTGTTCAATTAGAATTTGTAGCAAATTTAAAGTAGTTTTACAGTAATTATTATTTTAAATGTTTTTATAATTAATCAAAATAATATATATTGCTTATAATAATTGTTCTCATATACACTTTAATGCAATTTTTTTTAAATAAAATTTCTTTATTTTCCTGACAGTTTCAACTGTCCAGCAGTCTTCATCAGAGCTATCTCAATTTCCTCTATCTTTTAATATATGAAGAAATGCAAAAAAAAAAAAGAGAGAAAAATAAAAGTATATACTTTTAATCAAAATAATGAAATTCTTTTCACAGTATTAAAATTATATTTAAAAAAAAAATCTCTCTGAGTTTTTACTAATATTAAGATAATTTTTTTTTTGTTTTACCATGTTTCTATGCTTCAAAAAATTAATAATTATAAAAGTAAAATATATTTTATATTTGTTAGTAGAATATCATTCAAAACTAAAAATATATTTGAAATAAAAACATTAACATTGAGAATAAATAAAATTTACATTTTTGTATTAATAATTGCATCAAAATTTTATGTTCTGCTGTGCAGCTGAGGTTAGAATTGTTCTTATTCCCTAACTATTTGCTATCTAAAAAACAGAAATGAAATTATAAATTAATGACCATTAAAAATAAATCAAAAAGTGGCTCAGAATATAATATCCAAGTGGCTGAAAGAAAGTAACAGCACTCAGGTGATATCATTGCCCAAAAAGAAAAAAAAAACAAGCAGTAGCACTCATTTTTAAACTAAAAAGAACATGAAAATAATTAAATTAATTCTGCAATTTATTTTACTATAAGACAACTTTTTCCAAAAGCATTGACAAAAATATACCCATAATATATTTTGATTTATCCAGTCATTTGAGATGGCATGGCCAGTATTAATTATATCTCGAATACATTTAGATATGTGCTTTTATAAATCTAAATCATCCTAACATATTATATTTTATTTTGAATAATATATACTATATAAATATTACTGAATCTGACAAAGAAACTTTGGCAATCGCATCATAAATATAAAATTATTACATTTTTATATATTACTTTTAATTTATTTGTAATGATTAAATATAACTTTTTACTAACACAAACTTTATACCATGTTTTCAACTTTTTTAAACACGCACATAAACACGTGTGATAATTTTTAAAATATATAAATTTTAATGATATATAATTAAAAAAAAAGTAACTAATATCATTAAATTAAATATATAACTCCTTTTATTAAAAAGCAATTTTTACCAAAAACATTAAAGAAAATGTGAATCCTAACATATGACTAGCATTAATTACATGTCAAATATTAACTGATATATGTGCTTATATATCTAAATAATTTCACATCTTACCAAATTGTTATTATTTCAAATATTATATACCAGGTAGATATTACTATAACTGATGGAGAAACTTCAACAATCACATTATAAATACCAAATTATTACACCTTTATATATTTAATTTGTCATTTATTTTTAAAAATTAAATACATCAACTTTTTATTAACATCAATTTTGTGCCGCACTTTTTGAAACACGTGTGCCAACTAAAATACTATTAAATAAATCTACAATTTCTTTTATTATAGAGCAACTTTTTCCGAAAATTTTGAAAACTATGTAATAATATTTGTGGTGTAATTAATGTTACAACTATTTAAAATGATTAGTTCAGTCAAAGTGTATTGTGAGTAATATATTTTAACGCAATATTTGTTATAATAAAGTTTTGTAAATTTCAATTTGCTATTTTATTCCTATTATTTCTGAATATAGAAACAAACCATAAATCTTATTTTATGTCTTGCTTCTTTTTTAGGGCAATAAATATTAATAGCATGTTTAAAAAATAATTTCAACGTAAAAAAATATTTTTTAAAATTAACTTGCATAATACAATATCTACAAATAAAGGTAGATAAACATCATTGAAAAGTAATCTACATTAAAATAAACTCAAGTCTTACATTTATTGCTTTTTTTTTAAAAAAAAAGAGTTTTTGCTTTTATAAAGTTAAATTTACCTTTGAGTTTCTAAGTGATTTTTAATGCTGTGTTGTTAAAACACTTGAAATGTAAAAACATGAATTTAATTAACGAACATTTATATTTTATATACATATCAAATGCTTTTATATGGATTTCCTGTCTGTAATGCTAGACAAAAGACAATTTACGTAAAGATGAATAAATGTATAGTCTTCAAAATTATCTTATTTATTATGATGGTGATACATGGTGCCAATAATTTCATGATTGTTATTTTTTTTGTCAAGATATAAGTGCTTTAATTCCAAACCTTTTTTAATAGTGTATAAATTATTGAATGATATTCTAAGTTGATTAAATTTATATTTGCAAGGAATTTAAATCACAAGCTGTTTCTAATAAGGTGCATAAACATCTGTGTTGATCTCCATGGTATAGTGCAGTGATAAAATGCCACTTTCTGGATCATAAGGTTCTCAAATAGATTCCAGTGATTGAACATTTTATGAATTTTCAAGTAATAAAACCAATTGTTTATTTGTTTACTGAATATCTGTATTGATTTGATATTTTATCTAACAATTACAATTTTCAAATCTAATGCATCTCAACATTACGTGCTAATAATATATCTAAATATTGCATACTTATAATACATCTATAAGTACTTGGGAGTTTGGTAAAAGTGAATTCATACTTTATCTGCAATAAAAGTTATTTAGAAACTAGAGCTCATTGTAGAAGTATAACCAGCACTTTAAAAGAAAGTTTCTATAGTTGTTACATATTATTAATTTTATTTAATTTGATGTTTATATATATAAATATTTATTTACTATAATATATATATATATATCATGTGATTCCAACTTGCTTAATTTTAAATCTTGGATTTATTGACAAACAAAGCTACATATATGGAAGTAGCCTATTAATGTGACATCATAAAATATATAAGAGAAAAAGATGGAGGTATATTTTTACTGCTATTATAAGAGCTAGAAATTCAGTTTCTTTACATAAATGTATTTTAGAGCCTTTTGAAAGATAAATGTATTTCAGAGGTGAAACTCTATCTTCATTATTTATGAAGGTGACCCATACAAAAAATAGATCTGAACAATATTATATATAGTTTAATTTGGGAGTATAAAAGATATTAAACACATTCACATAAAAATAACAAATGTATAATTAAACTATTTAAAAAAAAACAAATGACACATTGTAAGAATAGATAATCATATGACTTACAGTTCCGTATTGATTGGTGCAGTAGTAGAGAGATGGATTCTGGAGCTCAAGTTTATAGTTTGCAATCCAGTTTTGTTACATATACTGCTTGATCTTTTATGAACAGTGAAGAAATAAATCATTCAATTACTTTTTATTATACAATTTATCCAATAATCTTATACAAGCCATGATATGATCTTCCTCACAACATATTATTTATCTTAAAAACAGCAAATGTAACGTCAGCACATTAATATGTTTTGCATGCTCTTGAAATATTGTTTGGGTGGATAGTGTTGTTGATGGTAAGATTTCTATAGTAGCTTATTATTATTATTATTATTATTATTATTATTATTATTATTATTATTATTATCATCATCATCATCATAATCATCATCTTACCTCATTGATGAAGTGGCTATTTGGCCTAATGATACCTATATTTAAATACTAATATTTTAATAGGATTTCTTTTATGTAATTTTATAACTTACTTTCAACTACGATGTAATTTACTTAAAGTAGAAAGAATTCAGAAAATACTTATTACTGTATATCATGATTTCTGCTTACAAATGCATATTTCTGGTTGCTACATTGTTTAACCTACAATGGCTATATTTTTTCGCAGCATTATCATTATAGCCAGTATCTCACACTGCCCACGAGAAACGTATTATTTTATGAAATAATTAAAATTTTAAATTGACATTTAGAATAAGTAAATAACTAAAAATAATTTTAAAGTGATTTACTTTAGTCTGTATCATATACTGCACTTTTTTTTTTATCAGCTTGCTACATATTCCCTATACATAAAAAAAAAAAAATTCAACTGGGAAAAATTGAACATATTCTTTCAGGAAAATTAGAATCAATTAGTATTATGAAACAAATTAGACTTTTTTATATTATAAACATTATCTTACAAATATATTTGTATAAAAAAGTAGAAAAATATAATCATAAATCAGTCGACTGCAAGGTCTCTGGAAGTCGACAGTGAAGCCGATGTGAACATTGACAAATTATAGTGATAAATTCAGAATTGATTCGAATGTAAAAAAAAAAAAAAAGTAAACATTCAAAATTATTTTCCTTTAGAAATAGTTACATTTAAAATAACACCTGTTGTTATTACATCTCAAAAATAAACCCAGGTTGGAAGAAGCTGAAAAGAAGTAAATTATTTTTATGTAACACTAGAGCTAAAATTCTTAGAAATGTTTAATTGCTATTTTCTTGAGGAGAAATGAAAATAACTTGTCCTGGAGGGAGCTGAGGTAATTTAATGGTAATCATATACAATGTCTTCATCAGTTTGTATCTTCTAAAAACCTCACCAATATTTCTGAGTATGTAAAAACCTCTTATACAAAGAACCAATTAGTAAGTACATTGTAAAAAAAAACTAGGATTTCGAACCATTATTTTTATCCATTCTGATTTTTTTTCCAGCAAAAAATAACGTTTTTTTTTCTGGTTTCCAGTTCGAAGCCCCCCAAAAATACATAGTCATCCTCAGGTACACTTTCACCAAAAATGTTCCCCCAATGTCTAAAAGTTTGGCTACCCCTGCCATACATAGATCATAAAAATGAAGAAATAAAATTACTTACCTTTAGAATATAACTATTGCTGACACAAAATAAAAAAAACATAAATAATTATACTATGTGAGTAAAATACATAATAATTATTATTATTTTTATTTTGAAAAATGCAGATACATGTACAAAGCTATTGAGATAGACATCTTTGCATAAAGTTCTAGAAAATCAAGGTGTATGTAAACTTTGTGTGGTATGATATACTGTTTACAATTATTTCTGATTAAATTACATCATACATTTAAAATATACATGGAAGAAATCCTATTAAAATATTAATATTTAAATCCTTAGACCAATGAAAAATCTTATTAACATATATATATATATATTAAGATTTGGTCATTCTTATGTAGAAAATGAGCTGGAAATAGCTTTTAGTTAAAAACTGCTTTAAATTTTTTCAGAAGAATAAAAGTAATAAAAACATAATTTTTATCTGTTTTGTAATATATTTTAGTGTAAAAATGATTTATATATATAGACATCTGCATACATATATCATTTCAAATATCTGCAATGAGTGAATCTCCAAATTTAATATGCTTTCTTGGTTCCATAACTTCTCCACATTAACAGATTTTATTATCATTTTCATCCATATCATGCATGGTCTCTTTCTAGTTTTTATGCAATCTATTTTAACTGTTCATATATTACCATCTTTTCTACCAACATGTGTAGTTCAAATATGATTCAACCTTGTAATATTTTCAAAGATTCATTTACTAACAATTGTTTCTCAGATTCATGTATTATGCTTTAAATCTCATCTTGTTACTACCAATGTAAGAGTTTGTAACTTTTATAAAGAGTTAAGTCTCATGTCAGCAATGGTAAAAAATATTTATTAAAAATGTTCTCTAAGCATGCTTCTCTTTAATATTGATTATTATTAAAAGCACTCCATCCAATCTTAACTAAACAATTCTCAGTTGCATGATATTATGGAATATTAGCTGGTAATGTTGTTACTTTTTGCTTGTTTTTCGCACTCTTTCAGATATCTAAATACAAGCTTGCTGTTTAAGTGTTCATTTGATGATAGAAACTGGAACTAAAGTAAATATTGATTTATTAGTTCAAAAACAAATCTGAAGATGTCAGTAGGTATATCAGAGAAAGTATTACAAATGAGTTGATAATGTCATTGATTAGTAGTCTCTTTGAGATAGTAGTTGCAATATTATTTGTATTCTCCTCTTCTATTGGTGTTAACTATGAGCAAAATAAATGTATATTTTCCTTAGTTTAAATATTTATTATTATTATTATTATTATTATTATACAAAATATTTGTACAGTAATTATTAAAAAAGAAATATTTTCATGACTATACTTATATATATATATATTTTAATATAAGTACAAGTTAAAAAATTAAAATTGAAATTATGATTGACAACATTCTGTCAACTGTATAGTGTAGGATTTTTATATTTTAATAATTATAAACACAGTTTTAAACTTTAGAACAAAATTTTAAATATCAGTGATATCTAAATAATAATTTATTAAAGGTTTAGAAATGAAATTCAATTAATCAAGATTTTGTTGATTAGTTTATATTAATCAAAGTTTTGGCAATCATTTAATAAGAAAAAAATATTGGTCACATTATATATTTTGCTATATTAGATTCTAAGATTTGAAATACAGCCATTATTATACCTGGAACTTAATTGTAAATATAGTAGTATGAAATAATGTGAATAGTTGAAGGTTGCTTGAAAGTCTGAGTTCAAATCCCCTATATTTATATTGTATTATATATTTTTCAAAGTTCAAATATGATTTTTATTATGTTTTTCATTTGTAAACTTATAATTCAAATAAATCAAGTACAATTTATTGGTTTACAACACTGAATTAATATTAAAACTAAATATTAAACTATAACTTAAACTACAGAATGAAAAAAAAACATTGCAATATGGAGGGTTAATTGTAGAATTAATTTTTATCAATAATGTTTCTATAATAATAATCAGACCAAAATTTTTATAGTTACTACATTGTTTTAATTATTTATTATCAAACTTTATTATTATTTTTTAATGAACAAACAGTTTAAACTTCATGGCTAATTATTCTAAAGTGCAAAATATAAAAAAGCGCTAACATGCGCAAGCACACAAAGCTGAAGACAAATAAAGAAATGTATCTATATATATTTATTTTAATACATATATTTAATTAAGTGGCTACTCACTTTCAAGGGTCAGAGCCCTCATATTCATAGCCATTTTGTAAATAGATAAGAAATTGATTAGGAGCGATGTAAATTTATGCAAATGCGATAGTTACATATTCCATTTCCTGGATATTTTGTAGCAAGAATCTACCATTGCTTTGTTTTGTTTTTTTTACCATTCATTTTTAATTCTACTTTTTGTTTTTTTATTTATTTGATAACGTGTATAACATTTCTTGAAGCTCTCAGTCACTATTTATAAAAGCAATCACATTTTTTGAAAAGTGCAAATGCCTTAAATAATCTCCATTTATTTGTATTCTCTTAGCTTCACATTTAACCCATAAAATGTTATAAAACGGTTGCAAAACTTTTGGGATATGGAATCTGCCATCATATCAATCTCATAGTTTCATCATGTAATGCAATTACTACTTTTACACTTTCATAAATACTCTTCAGAATTTGATAATATTAAAGGTTGTGTATTGATGTTCCAAAGATGTAATTCATGTGAAATATTAAAAATGTTAAAAGTAATAATTTGTAGTTATTAGTTTTTTTCATAACTTTTCTCAATACTTGAATGTCATTTCTTGTGTTATATGTATTTTTAAATACTTCTTGTTTAATAGTTGGTTCCAGTTTACAATTTTTTGTAAATAATTTGTAAAGATTTTTTATTAATATCTTGTATAGAACTGAAAGATCATTGATGATTCTATAATGTCTAATGTCTTTCTTGAATATC
Organism: Epiperipatus broadwayi; assembly: GCA_028023455.1. Taxonomy (NCBI): domain Eukaryota; kingdom Metazoa; phylum Onychophora; class Udeonychophora; order Euonychophora; family Peripatidae; genus Epiperipatus; species Epiperipatus broadwayi. Next base: position 1,250,813 of record JAQFVV010000189.1, read on the forward strand.
AACTTCACCATTGTGACCTCAGAATTATTTAGTCATTTTAAATATAATTTTTCTAATCTATTTATTTATTTCTATATCTGCTTGTTTTAAGATGTTGATAGTATTTCTATCATTTTCAGTAGCTTTATCATTTTTTACACACTTAAATATGTGTATCTCATCTTCATTTCAAATGATTTTATTATAATTGTAGGTGCTGCTTTGTTTTTCTATTATTCTTTATTATACAGTTTTTTTTTTTAAAGATTTTCATGTATTTTATATCTCTTTTAGTTTTGAAATCTTAGTTTTAAATTTCAGATTATTAACATGAATACTACCACTCCATGTTTGAATTCTAGTCTTCATTGACATAATAAGGTCAGTCTGTAGATGTTGATTTTATAGCACTATATTATTTGCTATCCATTAATTACTCAAAATTAGAGTAACTGTTCTTGGAAGCATATGAAAAGTCATATAATGCCATTGATAATTACTAGTATCTGAATAAATAAAAAAACATCATTGAATGACAATTTAGGCCTCTGAGTGGGTAATTCTTTGCAACTTTGGACTTTCAGTCACCAAAGGGCAAAGACTTTTCTGACAACAATTTATAAAAGACTAAGATGAAAAGGTATTACTCAATAGTTCTTTCAAGAAGCTTGGTGATAACAGTTTGATAATTTTATACTCATTTTAATCTAACTTATCTTTATGGGATAATTTGCTGAATTGCATAAGAACCGTCCCTATTTGAAAATAATCTTAAGCCAGGTTATATTAAGGTGAAAAAAAAATTCAAGTGATATTTAACACAGATTTAAATCCAAATCACATTCTTGATAGGCCTGCTTTAAAGCTAGATTATTAGTTATAACAAAAATTTAATGCTTTAAAAATGAGTCGTACTCGCAAAAACAGAAAATATTTTTGTAGAATATAGTGCAGAATTAGTTAATAACTTTAGTATAACTTTTTATAAAGTCACATTAATAATAATAATAATAATAATAATCGATTAGCAAGCCATTCATAGAAGTTCGAATTCTGAAAATGACAGAGCTGGAATGCGATCCAGTGACCTTTAAGCTCAAAAGTCTGCCATTCTATCTTTGCACCAAACTACGCAGAGTACGAAAACACATTGTGATCTTATAAATCGCTATTTTTTTTCTTTTCATGTGTCAAAGCATCGGCCGGAAAGTGAACCCGCAAACCCGGGACAACTGCTTGTAAGGCAGCTACCTTAAATCTATTCGGAATGAAAAGCTATAGTAGGCTACAATTTATATTTTTTATTCATTGTTACGTTTACTTTTAAATAAAAATTTACATGTGTATTACTTCTTTGTCAATTTTTTATTTATTTGCATTTTATAACGTACAATATTGTAATCTATTCAAGTTATCTTCTCATAATAAAGACAATTATTTAAAAGGAAGTTTTTCTTTCTAAAAAGTGAACATATCCTACAGCTTAACTAAGTTAATCAGAGATATTATTGCAAAAGATACTTAGAAAGGAGTAGATTTTCTTTATTAAAGCGATGTAATTGCGTTTTGAAGAGTCGAAAGTGTTAACCATAATTATACAGAAATTAAATGAAGTATTTTTTTTTTTAGCTGCCGGTAATTTTCTTGGCATAAGAAGTCTTAATTGAGCTTCTTAAATTAAATTTTGATGAGTGTTTATATTTTAATTTTCATTTCTAATGTAAAATTAAATACAAAAATATTGAGTGGTTTTATTTTATAATGTAGATTTATTCATCAGGTTTTTTTGTTTATGTGTTTAGGTCTAAAAATAGCGAAATTTGATGTTAAAAAATGATAATCAGCTGTAAATACATGAATTTAAGAATCATGAATCGTAAGGTCCAGTTTCGATCCATTGCTAACACTGATCAGGCCAGAAACACATGAAAAAGAGAAAGAGATCACTCAAAATGTTGTATGTGCTATTATTAACAGTTAAATATATTTGAAGTTCAAATAAACTTCGATTTTTTAAAAAAAAAAAACAATTAACAATTAATGTTTAAAAATGGAAATGATCCCATATATACTTAGAGATATAATTTTTGTTCGAGGAAAATGCAAGCAAAATATTGTAACAAAATAATCATTTATTATAATGTAGCTTAATACACTGTACATGCTTACACACACCTGAACATATAATGTAATATATAAAGGACTCGAACTCAGACTTTCACACGACTCTCAACTCTCCATGCCATTTCATATTGCTGACCCACCTGATCAAACATTTGTTGAAAAGATAAATAATCACCAATTTCTGTATTTCAGGCTAAACCAGCACTCATCAGTTGGTCCAGATTACCATCTCCACACACACACACACACACATATATATATATATACAATCATAATAGTTTTTTAGTGTAATCATATGGCTGAATAAAGTATTTAAGATTTATGGTCATGTTTAAAAATAGCTGGTCTTCAATGCAGTTTTTATTTATGCATATTATGCAATTTCATGCCTAATTATATATAAAAAAGGAGTACAATTATTGGTGGAAAATCTAAAATATTTGAAATTGGAATTGGTATCAAACAGAAATGTGCATCATATCAACTTTGTTATTCGGTTTTTTGATAGTGCAGTTTATAGTAGTTATAAATTGTTTCCATGAAATAGGCATCTATATGGAACAAATTAAATGGTGCAGTTCTTAATTTTATCATATGAAAAAGAGCAATCAAACCACTTTCTTCTTATTTTTTGTTCCTAAATTTATAATATGATTATACTAATTTTGTAAATTTAGAAATTGATCTATGGAATGTTTTCAATACTTTGAATGCAATCTCTAAAACCTTTTGATTTAATAACTTATGTGTAATATTTGATTGAATACAAGTATATTCATATATCGGAGATCAGGCACTTATTTTTTTTTTACTTAATTAGTTCTTTATTATTCTAAAAGTGTAATGTCATATTTTTAATCTTCTGGAAGTGAGAATAATGAATCTGTAATGACAAAAATTTATCTTCATTGGATTAAGTTTGTGAAGGGGATGAAGAATTAAAAAAAAATACTGTAAAACATTTTATTAATGATGCTTAATTTTCATTGGAGAGACGGATCATGTTTATATTTTAAATACTTTTTAGTGATAATCTTGTAGAATTGACTTCTTGATGAGGTGGATATGTTTCAGAAATAAAATACTTTGAAGAAGGTTTTTTTGGTGAGCAAAAGAATTGAGGTTTTTTTAAAAAGAAAAGTTTGCTACTGAAAAACATAAAAGACAGTACTGTAAGATGCCAAATGAGAAGATAAAAGACTTAATATTTTACAAATGTGGATGCATTTATGTTTCATATTGGTTGGTATAGTATTAAATTTAACTAATAATAATGAATCACTTCACGTACACACTTAACCATTTCATATCAAGTAATTTATCAAAGCTAGCTTTGCAAAATTCATTTTTTTAATACATATAATTTAGTGTCAATAAAGTTTATGGCAAAATAAAACTACTGTTTGATATATTTAATACTAAAATTAATTTTAAACCTAAGTAATAAAACATATATACTTATATAAGAAAGTAAATAAATACATGTTTTTTTATGTTAGAATAATATAACTTTTTTCTTTATTTCTATAACATAAATTTAAATCTTTCTAAAAACATCTTATAAATTTAAAATATATTTTATTTTTAATAAATAAAAGCATCTTTCAAATGAATGAAAACAATCTTGGAAAAAAAAATCTTTAGAATTCTTTCTGTTATATAAAGAAAATGTCAGCAACCTCTATCATTTTGTGCAATTTAAGTTCTGCATTGAGTTTATTACATAAAAGAGAGTCTGCATATTCATCCTTATTAAAATCATTTTTTAATTTGACTATCCTTATAATATCTGGGAAATATAAATGTAAATGGATTTATTTTACATTGTATAAAAGATAATTCTAACAATAGTGGATAGTCATTGTCAGTCCTATATATAATGCTTATAATTTCATATCCATATTTTAAATTCATATTATTATCTGACTATTGGATTTATAAAAATGCAAAGTATTCCCTTACTCCACTGTGCAACAAAACAATCTATATTTTCAGAAATAAACATTTGTTACTATTCTCATATGTTCTCGGAAATTTATTGACATGAATATTAATTTGATAATGTGGATGTAAAGTGCATTGGATTAACTTATTCTGAAAACATAGATATTAAATATAAATTAGTAGTATTTTCAACCTATTTAAACATTTTATGAATCTCAGTCATTAAATAATATATTAAATTCAATGCATTTTAAAATACAATAATATAACAATATATACTTTAAATTAAAATAAACTTTTCTTAATTGTTTAATTAGTTATGCTATATAGTAAAAGTAATCTACTTCTTTAGTTAGATCTGTTTAGCCATCAATAGTTCTACTGTGTGGAAAATTTAATGCAGTTATTAAATAGTGGACCAAACAGATAAACATTTGTGGGTTGCAAATCAGCTGTCTCACTTTTAGTGTTAAAGCATGTCATATAACCTCTTGGATGACAAACTAGTCAGTGATCCCAAATGATGCATAATTCCACAAATAGTTGTTACAAATCTTATACATAATCTGAGATGTTCTTGCATATTTACAAGTATAACTAATAAAATAATATTATAAAAGGAAGTGCTTTTGGTTTTAAATAGTATAACAAACATTAAACTTTGATAAGTTGGTCTTTTTACATCCATTTAAAGAATCTTACGAATTTACAAAGTTGAATAATATATAATAAAGTGTAGTTTGCAAATATAATAATACAATTGATAAAACATCTCTATTTTTGAATTTAAGTCAATACATAAATCATGGTAATTGAAATAATTATTTGTAAATGTGAACCATTCTGGGAGTACTTCAACTGAAATAAGTTTTATTCTACAACAGATTATAATAAATTGGACTTGATTTTGTAGTAATATACATTTACAAATGAAATAAATGCTAAAAAAATTATATTTGAACTTTGAAAATATTAATGTAAAAATGCTAGTAGAAACAAATAACTGTTCCATCATCCAATGATCACAAGGTATGAGTTGATTGATTGATAAAACCAACAAAATTATTTTTATTGGTATTTATTATTGAAATATGAATGAATAAATATTTGATAAATTTATTAAATAATGCTTTAAAATATAATTTTTTAATAGTTTTTATGATATTGGAATATATTTTAATAGATTGACAAAGAGCATTTTGAAAAAGCATGTTTATCAGAAACACATAATTTTTATGATAATGTTTTGCTGGAAATTACTACAATCTATAACAAATACATATAAAATAAAGTGTGTTATCATGTAATTTATACTTTTGATTTTTAAAAATTACTACACAATTTATCATGCAAAAATAATTGTGAATCTTATCAAAATTCATAAGAAAAATAATGTTTTAGTCATTTGAAAATTTTTCTCAAAGTAATCTCATAAAACATAAAATCTGAAAATAAAGAGGATGTTATAAAGGGATGATTTAATTCTTTAATGTCACTGTATTTTTAATTATCCTGACTTCTTTTGTCTTTTTGAAATTAAAATAGCAGCATAAAATTTATGTGAATTTCTTGATTTGAGCAAAAAAAAATTAGTGAAATATGTCCATAGATGGATTGTATAAGCAAGTTAACTGTAACACTTTTTAATTTTTTTTGCATACAGGTATACATTTGGATGTAATGATTACTAATATATAACTTCTAAAATTACAGGAAATCAAAAATTTCCTGCTTTTAGCATGGAATTATATCAGTGAATATTCAATTTGCTTAGCATTTTTTTGAGTCTTTGTAAAAGAAAATAATTTCATTCATTTTTTTTCAACCACATACTTCAATAACATTTAATAGTAAGAACAAATATTGAGAGCTTATAAAACTCTCACCAGGAAGAGCAATTAAATCTGTCACAGTGTATAATCATTAACAAGAAACATGACTATGTAGTGGTCAGGAATAAGCATATAATAAATGCCATCAAAATGCACTTTTTTCCTTTAATAGTAAAGCCCAAGATAGGAACCAGAAGTGACTTGTGATAAAAATGAGAACATAAATGAAAGAATTTATATAAATAAGATTTAAGTGTTACTTTCCTGAAGATTTATGATGATCATTTATTGGATAATATGTTGGACTATTTCCATTATTTAGCATTAAATGTTGAATAAAATTCTCTGAATCTGCTCTTTGATTTTTGGATGGTCATAGTTCACAATTCAAAATGTAGTTATTATCTAATCTTTTATAATAAACTAATGCAAGTCATATAAATGCATTCATTAATAATATCAAACAAAACATCCTTTGCACATGACATCTGAAGCACTCCATTTATTTTGTACTGCTTAAACTGGCAAATTTTTTCAAAATATTTAACCCACAGTGGCTACAATGCATTTTGTAACATTTAGATTACAATTGATATCTCATACTGCTCTTAAGATATGTATTTGTTTTATATGTACATTATTTTATATTTTATTTTTTTAAGAAATATTATTTACAATAAACTTTCAATTATTTATATAAAAAAACTAAAAAACAATATAGGCAGAAAATGGAGTAACATTACTTTTGTTTAACTGGATTTTTAAAGTATAATAAGTTGGTTGCTTTTTTATATTTAGTGATTTTAATGAAATAAATTTGCTACTTATTGTTGTTATTAGTTACAACAAGATTTATTACATTACGTTTAAAAAATGTAGCAAAAAAAGCTTTAATTTGAAAAAGATGGCAAAAATTTACAGCAAAGTCTAGACTATGAGCAGTATGAGATATCACTAAAACAAAAAAAGAGGATATAAAATTAAAATTACATGAATTAAATTCAAACAAATTTGATTTTTGCAAAATAAAAATAAATTTAACAAAAGTATTGAGAGGGACATTTGTTCAATTTAAAAAATAACATGGAATTAAGGCATTTGAAAAATGATAGTGGTATCACATATAGTTGCAACCATTGCACGTTTTTATCAAAACACAGTTGATGAATTGACATAATGATGAAACTAATTAGTATTGTTAATTTGAATGTCTTTAAGAATATAATAATCAGTAATGATGTAGTTTTATTATACTACAGATATCATAATATAAAAAGTATTCTTTTTTTATAAAAGATTTGGAATATTAGATTACTTACATATTATTTATTACAATTATATTTATATAGTGGACTATTTCCATCATCTAATATAAAGAACTGAATGTATTTGAAAATTTAACTTTATTTAAATTTTCAAAGTACATTCAACTGTTAGTAATAATAGACAGGTTAGTATAATCTCAATGCTTCAAGAAGTGACACTACCTTAAAATTCAATATTCAAGAATTTAAGAGTCCAAGTTCAATTCTTAGTACTGCCACTGGTCAGGCCAGCAACCCCTGAAGAAAAGAGGAGACTAATCTCACTCAAAACATTGAGCATGTATTTCTAATAGTTGAATGTACTTTGAAAATTTAAATAAAGATATTTTTTTTCTAAAGACATCCAATATTTTATATTAGATGATGGACATAAAAATCCAACTAAAATACAATCATCACAAACCTTCAGGAAAATACTATTTATTACAATATTTGTAATAAATAATGAAAATAGGATTTTCTAATTTAAGTTGTATGATTGCTATAAATATTACTTGTTTATAAAACAGGTTTATTAAACATGTACATGTTTACAACATCATGCATTGGACATCCATAAACAAATTAATCAAGCAATACAGTTTTTGATCAAACTAAGGAATAGTATTGCTTAAATTAATGAAATTATGCCCCCTCCCACCAATGCATTTATGTAAAGTTGCACATAGATCTCAAATGAAATAAAAACATTTTTTATATATATTGTTTATTTTTTAGTATTTGGATGTTTTTCAAGTGACATTTTGTTAAGAAATCAATTCATATATTTCACTTTTTCAAAATTAGTTATTCATTTATAAAAAAGAAGCATAATAATGTAAAAATATACATCAGGTATTAGTAAGTTTAAAATCGAAATATTTTAAAAAAAATGGTAATAAAAATTTTGTTTATTAAGACAATGGTTTAACAAAAGTTGTTCATAAACAATCCAAAGGTAAATTAATATTTCATCTTTTATTTCTTTTTTTTCTTATTCCTATTTTAATTAACTATAAATGCCTCCAAAATATCTTCCTTAAATTAAATGAAAGCATTCGCTTAAGTAATATTGCATCACCTAAGGTGCAGGCTTCAAACTCTATTAAACTGATTTGTGTGTGATTTGAAACATGCCTTTTCAACATTATTATGCTGAACAACCCTAAAATATTTCTTTATTGTATTGCATTGGCATTGAAACCAAACACATGTACAAAAATGGAAGAAAATCTGTTAAGTAGAAATATGTTAAAAATCAGAAATATATTCTCTTATTCTTCTCCTTCACTTTCTTTGCTTATCTTCATATAATCATATATATTGCTTATAACACTCTATTCATATACACGTTAATGCAACAAATTTTCTTAAAAACTTCTTTATTTTCTTACAGTTTCGACTGTCCAGCAGTCTTCATCAGAGCTCTATCTTCTTCGCTGCCTTATAAGGCAGCGAAGAAGATAAAGCTTTGATGAAGACTGCTGGACAGTCGAAACTGTAAGAAAATAAAGAAGTTTTTAAGAAAATTTGTTGCATTAAGGCAGTGAAGAAGATAGAGCTTTGATGAAGACTGCTGGACAGTCAAAACTGTAAGAAAATAAAGAAGTTTTTAAGAAAATTTGTTGCATTAAGGCAGTGAAGAAGATAGAGCTTTGATGAAGACTGCTGGACAGTCGAAACTGTAAGAAAATAAAGAAGTTTTTAAGAAAATTTGTTGCATTAAGGCAGTGAAGAAGATAGAGCTTTGATGAAGACTGCTGGACAGTTGAAACTAAGAAAATAAAGAAGTTTTTAAGAAAATTTGTTGCATTAACATGTATATGAATAGAGTGTTATAAGCAATATATATATGTTAAAAATCAATTACACAATTTGATTCAAATTAACAGAAGTCTTAAATAAAAGCATTTAGTTAATTGGTAAAAATTATGAAGCTTTTAATCAGTACATCAAAGAACAATTAACTAATTTACTGATTAATGTTAAATAATTAGTTTAATCATTTTCGAGCTGGTTATTTGAAAAACAACATAAATCTGATTAGAACCTAAAAATGTGACTGATTTTAACTCAGATTAAAGCTGTAGTTGTTAGTATTTAATTACAATGTTGCATATTAGCTCAAAGAAGCTGATGCTAGTATTAACCAATGAAACTGGTAGGTTCTATTGGCTTACATACAATTTAATAGCAATTTAATAAATTTATATTTCCTAATAGTGCTCTTTCAGTATTTATTTCACTTTTCAGTATTATAGACAACCATATAAGATAGATTCATATAAATTTTCACCTACTTTAAATTATTTTTATATGTGCTTGAAATGGAGCCATGAACAATGCTATATCTAACTTTATGATTTCAATTATTTGCTATTCAAAGACAAATGCATTCCAACAAATATATGCTCTTCACCGGAATTCAAACCCGCACAACGCTCGGGTGTCGTTCAGTTCAAATCAAACCAAATTTCTGCCTGTGATACCCGGTGCACTCTGCCTTGCCGGGCGGTGGTCAGGGAGAAACAAAGCCTCAAGAAGTTTGGGTGGAAAGTCTTGGATTTACAAAAGAAAGCAGAAAAAATATAGACGAGACAGGAGGAATCAAATAAAATAAGAGTCAAATTTAGTTTAAATAATTTCACAATTTTTTATATAAATATATATATATATAAGCCACGCTGCCATATGAGACGGGGCGTATTAAATAATTGTTGGTTATATTTCAATAAATGAAAAGGGTCTTAAAACAAAGTGTATATTCTATTCCTCGGGCTAATAGCATTAGATATGTGTTGCGAGATAGGAAATGTGAGGTGTGTGAGATTTATACAAGTTTAAGATAATATTTGAAATTAAATGTTCTAAAATATTTATTGATTTCGAGAATAGTACGGCAAATATAGAAAAAAAATGGGAATATGATCAAAGCATTTATTTGATAATAATATTAATAGAGTTGATTGGGAGGTAGTATTGTGATAATGAATTTATTAAAGTTGGGGGGGTTAGTACGGATGTTTGAAATAAATATAAAATAAAAAATATCGAAATCGGAATGATTACGGAGGGTTGGCTACGTAGGAAAGTATTTTATGAACAGAAACTTAGAACTGTGTGATGATTGATTTATTCCCAGGGGTGTCATTTGGAGCTGGAAAGAAGGAGAGAGTAGTGAAAGAATTTGGAAAAAAAAAAAAAAAAAATATGTACCAAATAGAGAGGTATAAAAAATACTGAATGGGTTTTATGGATTAGAAAAAATAAATTGAAATTCATTTAAAAGGGAATTTGATGTCAAGATGAACTTTATAATTAAAGTAGAAGTAATTAAAATAAGAAAATGATGTTGAGGTTTAAAAGGAAGTATAGATTTATATATGAATCATGATTAGGGGAATTTAGATTGCTGAATATATATTAGATTAAAATAATAAATGTAGATTAAATATGTGTTATATTATATAAAGAAAAGATGTCGAGAGTGATTTGAAGATAATAAAATGAAAAATTATAAATTTAAAATATGCTTAATAGGGGTCTGTCTTTCAATAGAGGGAATAGTTCACTCGGTCAAAACGATTCTGAAATTATCATAATAAAATAAAAGAAAGTTATAAATAGAAAATATAAGAGGATAGAGAAAATGTTGAGTATATTAAACAATTAAAGAAATATAATGAAGTTATGTGAAATATAAGGAAAAAATTTTAAATAGTATAGATGTTAGTTAGGAATCAAAGAGTCTTGGGTAATTTAGGTTACCTCTGGAGGATTTGAGGTAGATGTTGGAGTTTTATAATTCAGCAGAAAATCTGGAATGTTCATATTTTTGGCAGCGGCAGACAGTTTGGGGTATGTGATACTTCGATGGTATGGAGAGTGGTGGTATTCCGAGGGGATAATTTAGTTATCGGATGTAAGGTTAGAAATTATTAGAATAGAAAAATATTTTCTAGACACATTAGAATAAAAAAAAAAACTACTGGGAAAAAAAAATTATAGTGGAATTAAAAATGTGGATTAAAAATATGGTATAGGAATAATATGGATCTAAGGTAAATTAATTGATTTGTAATCTGTCGAATTGAATAAAATAGTTTATAAAATTATGTTATTAATAAAGAATAGGGATTGTGTTTAATAAATTATAAATTTTAATAAATATGCTGATTATTTAAAAAATATTTGGAATATTTGTAAAATAAAGAAAATGACTTAAATGAATATTTGATCTATTCACTAAAATATTTATAAATGATTATTAAATCAAAATATATAGAGAATATATTGAAATAGATAAAAAAATAATTAAAATTTATAATTTTGATATGTTTTAAAATGGATATCATAGGGGAAATTACAACTTATATAATATTTTAAAAAATATAAATTATGGAACAAATAATAATTCATAATCTTTATTTATTTGGGAATGAGTTATATATATAATAAGATTGTGTGGTTTAAAATTAGGGGTTTTCGGTATATAAGTGTTAGATAGATAGATTGGGTAAACTAAGGTATGAGGGTAGAGTAGGGGAAAGGAAATGAAAAATTGTATACAATAGAGCTGCAAACTATATTGTATCTAACTACATAAATTCAACTATATGCTATTGAAAGACAGATGTATTTTATCAAATAAAAATATAAATAAACAAACAAAGAAATATTAAAATTTGCAAATTTAATATATTTGTTAGCTATTTTTGTCCAATGGGTGCTGTATTTGATCATGCTAAAAAGACTAAATAAATTTTATAATATGCCAGTAGCCATTTTTATGTCCCAGAACATCATACATGATTCTATACATTATTAAAATTTCTTTAGTTTATGTTGAAAGCATATATTTTATTTTCCCGTTACTTTTCTTTCTGAATTTGATATGCAATATTCCATTTAATAAAATATTTTCTAAGACTAATGCTAAAAGGTTTACAAAATTTTAGAACATATTTAAAGTTAATGATTTAAAAACATTAAAATAATTAGAGAGATCATAATTTCTTGATAAAGAAATGAGCCTATTATGTTTATATAAGAGAAAAAGTTAAATTAATAACAAACAACATACAGTCTTCTATTTTAAAAATAGCCCATTAATTTCAATATATAAAACAAGGCACATGCATTTTCTTCTTTATAAATTTTCATTTATTATAATTATTATTATTATTATTGTAATTTATAATAGTTTATATATTAGTATATGAATTCTTTTCTACAGTACAGGCATTTTTTCATACCTGCAGTCCAATATGTAATATATAGGGGGTTTGAACTCAGAACTTTTGCATGACCCTCAACTATTATATAATAAATGAAGATTTAGAAAGAAGGTTCAATTGACTTGTTGTATATAGAGAAAAGTTATTGGGAAAAAAGGATAATGCTCAGAATAATATAATAGCAACTAAGTTCAGACATTTTGCTGTTTACTTTATTTAAATAAGTAAATAACTCAGACTGTATGTAACGGAATAGGAGGAAGTGACCAAAGCTTCTAATGAGTTATATCATGCTTGCAATACAATCACAACCATCCACAGCCCAAAAGTCAGACCAACCTATCATAGATACATTAGTAACATACATTTTGTCAAGCAAGTCATAAAAAAAATAAGGTTAGAATTTCTCTAGAAATAATGTGTATATGCAGTTGAAATGTCACATCTGCTATATGAATTGCTTGACAAAGTGTATGTTACTAACTTATCTATGGTCTGAGAAGTTGGTCTGACTTCTGGACTGATAGATGATTGTCATTGGGTTGCAAGCATGATATAACTCATTGGAAGTTTCAATTACTTCCTGTTCGGTTATTTACTTTATTTTAAAAATAAAACTATGGCAGTTATATATTTTTTATTCTTATTGTTTCAATAAATACATGAATAAACACGCTGTAAAATATATATAAAAGGAAAAAAAGTATGTTATTAATAACTATATTGTTATTATTATTTACAATTTTATTTAAATTATAATTTTGAAATATATGAGCACACTATGCACATAAAAGTTTCTGTGTTATATATATATTTGTTGTGTGTGTGTTAAAAGTACTGTACACATGCAGTTCGATAAACAATATATATTCTATTCTAATCAATGTTTATCTACAAAATATAATGTAATTCATAGATCTACTGTATATAATGTTTTCATTTTTTGTAATATTTTTGGTTAATACTTATGAGCTGCAAACCTCTTGCATTTATTATAATACTTATCTGACATCCAATCAGATGTTATGATGGCTTTCAAACCTAAATGTTTCAGACTGGTTTAGATATATAGAAAGACAAATAGAGAAGAGGGTGGACCTCTTTTTTCTTGTAAAATTATTTGTCTTGTGTTTACAGTTTGATCGCTATTCAGACAGCCATCATAGCATCTGATTGGCTGTCAGATAAGTATTATAATAAGTGCAAGACATTTGCAACCTTGTCTGCCCTTTATAAAATAAATATTATTTACTTATGAGCATGATTATTGCATATAAAAATTTTGTAACACATACACATAACAATGAATGATTAAATCAATTCACTTTATGTGTTTATGTGAGCATGCATATTCTTAAAAATAAGAATGAAGCATTAATATTTTTAAAGCATAGCAATTGGTAAGATTCCTGATGAATAGTTTACTCAACTATCAAAAAAATCTTTCACCATCAGTAGCTCTTTAAGGGGAATTGTCCTTTTCTATATATAATAGATTAAACTCTGCAATTATAAAGCCACTATAGCAAAGAATAAAATATAAAATTAAATTAAGAAAACAGTTTTCCTTTCAATGTATTAATATATGTTAATTTTTCATTTTATTATCTATTAATTCATTTTGGGAATCATGATTATAAAATTATATTATTTACTTTTATATACCTGTAATCAAAAATAATAATGAATATAATGGTAATAGTATATTATAAAAAGTAATTAGAATCCACGGAAATACTTTGAGTTAATCCACTTAATTTTATTCAACTGTTATTTTAATGTAAATATAATGGTGGTAAACGTCATCAAATCATATCCCATGATTCCCAAATTTTAATAGTGGCAGATTGTTGATTAATTATAGACATTTTATTTCTATTTATGAAAATTACTTCCTTAGTTTTTCTTTTATTATGGGTTCTTTCCTCATGAAGAATCTTTAACATTTTCAAAATTAAAGATAAACTTATATGTTTTTTCATGATCAAAAAACAGAAGCTGAAACTAAATAAATTAATGAATAATCTGCTAATGTTAAAATTCAAGAATATGAATTGATGACGTTTACTTCAACCATATTTGAATTGAAATGACAGTTGAAGAAGATTAAGTAGTCAACTGAAAATATTTCTGTGGATTATAATACCTATTATAATATATTATTACCATTATATTTATTCTTAGTTTTGATTACACTGTGTATTATACAATGCACATTTTATTTTATTTTATTTATATATATGTAGCAATAATAATGCTAACAAAATTTTAAAATTTACAACAGGATTACAGTTTTACCTATTAAACAAAAATATTTTCTCTCGTAAAAACTACTAATGAAATATATATAACTATCCATAATTCTAAATCACCTATAATCATTTCTAATGTTAAAAGAAATCTTCATAAAATTGATAGAATCAGATTCAAAACAAATAGTCAAAAGGATTCTATGTTTTATACAAGTATATTCTTCAAATATTGTTTACTAAAAAGTATTGGTTATTTGCATCTTATACAGTAAATTAAATTCCTAGTTTGAGAAATTTCTGGATTTGGGAATTTTTCAGATTTCAACAATAAAAATTTCTCTCCTCATTTTAAAGTTAAAAATCTGTTGAATATTTAAACAAACACTAATTTTAGTATTTATAATTCATATATACTGAAATTCTTTCTGTATACTCAATAAATTTATTTTATTAATAATATTACATTTTAAAGATAAAATTTGTTTATAATTATATTAGCACAATATTTTTATGTAGCAGCAATGAAATCAATAAATTTAAAACAATACTTTATAACTTTATCAGGATAATAAAAGTTTTTGAATTATAGGTGTTCCTATTAAGTGCAATCTCTCTGAATGGAAAGGATGTATGTTATTAACATAAATCTGGATTGTTATATATTTTCTTAAAAATATAGAACGTCTCAGTATATTAAGCTGCTTTCTTAGTTTTAAAAATCATAAAATCTGCAAATGACGGCAAGCTATGACGAAAATTAGCATTATTCACAATAATGACAGAAATACGAGGTAATTCTCACTCGATCTAGAATCATATAATTTTATCATTACTAGTATAAAGCAACAGCTGATAAAAGATCAGAAAAACTTGAATAACAAATTGAAAAGGTTTTAAAAATCTGAATGTCTGAGGAGAGAATAGAAAATCTTTAAAGAATGAAATTTGAGGCTGATATTTACTTGTAAAGTCATTTCTCAAATGTCATTTTTTTGTGCGATTTTATTTTAAATACAAAACTTTTTTTCGTCGATAACTCAACCTATTTTTATAGTTAATGTTTTAAGTTTTAACTGAAGTTGAAAACGCTCAATAATAGATTTTTAATAAAAAAAAATGTATAGCTTTGCAAAGCAATAATTGTTTTAATTATCTTTAGCATCCGCTAAAGTGTATTTCTAGTTTCCTCTTGTTTTACATTACTTTTTTTTTTTAATCTTTCAATGCACGGAATTTTAAAATTTTTTAAATACTTCACTTAAATTTAAAATAGCTTTTAAAGTTTTTATTGTAATTTAGTGACTTGTTCAGTTTTTAACGCATTATCATTTTAATTAATTTGGTATTTTTTTGTTAGTATCTATGTAAATGATGTTAAATTAGCAGTGTCGAATATATTATTAATAAATAGTTATTATTTACTGCTAATATAGTTTTATTTTCAAAGAAAAGTCAATTCGTAACATTTATTTGTTGTAAAAATGTCATTAACCTTGTAGCCATGTAAAATCTTTCCCTTTCTCTAATAAAATACATTACAGTTATTGAAACGCCCGTTTTAATTTTGATGTATGAATGATGATTTTATACATAAAGTAGATTCTAATAAACTGCTAAAAAAGACAGATAAATTTTTATTAAACTATAGTGTTAAATCTGATAATATGTTGAACTATTTTCAACATCTATTAGTTAACATTGAATGTATAAAAAAATTTAAACTTACTTTAAACTTTTCAAATATAAACAACTTGTTAGTAATAACACACAAATAGGCAACATAGATTAGTAATTACACAACATTTCGAGTAGTAGTATTCTCCACTCTAGTTCAGATATTGCTGGACTGACCAATGACAGTATTTGCATAGGAATCGAACTTACACCTTTAGATTCTCGAAAATGAAATTTAAGACAAACGCCCTAACCAACTGATCTCTAGATTATTCAATTATTTTTGCGTCTATCCAAAGATTGAACACTATTTTGAATAAAAATAAAATTTAATAATTAATGAAAAAAAGCATAGATTCGAAACTATGTGCTTAGTTTAGAAGATTATTAAAAACAACGTGGTTAAATATTCCAGATAAGATAAATTATTCCAATTTATTTGAAGGTGACAAACTTAATACCCACATACCTATAATATCATCCTCTCCAGATAAATATCTTAATGATTATTATTATTCATTTCATAAAATAATTTGATATTGATAAATACAAGCAAGGATGATGATAAGGATATGCTAGTAGAGATTGTAATCTGGACTAAAGGTTGAGTGCTGACTTAACAAGCAATGCATTTGTGCAGTCATAGACATCCATGTGGGATGTTTGCCAAATAATTTAATATAAAAAAACTCTGAGCCAAGATAATAAAGACATATAAGATGTTGTGATCCAAGGCAACTGATGAATGCTGATTAAAGCATGAAGTGCATTTGGGGTCATTTGCCTTTTTGAATATCTTTGCTTATATGATTAAAGTATGTCTGATAAAATAAATAAAAAAATTATACATAAAAAAGTGAATGGAGTTAAATTAATCATTCTATGTTGTTGGGTTTACTAGTAGTTGAATATCATCTTTAATTAATGATAGGATAATTTCTAGTCTAAAAATATCTTTAAAATATTTATTTGGAGAGAATGGTGTGAATACAGGGACTTTGGCACCAATACATTAGATTATAATACTTTAATATTCAGAAATATTGAGTATGAATAATAATAAAAACATTTGAGTATTTGTGATTTGGTTTAACTGATGAGGGCTGTTTTAATATAAAAGACATCATTGGGGGTCATTTGTTTTCTTAGATATCTTTATTCATATGATCAAAGTATATGTCATAAAATTAAAGTTATAATTGCATAAATAAAATAAAAAGAAATAAAGCATTGTACCATGGGTCAAAGATATTTATAACTGTTCATTATAGAAAAAGTATGAAAGAGAAGCCATAACTCATCAGCTTTGTTAGAGATTAAGTATTCTTTCATTTTTATTCATAATAAATGGGCTCATTTCTCTCTCACACTGCAACTGCTTATGTAGTCCTCTTTAAGCAAAGATCTCTTATTGACTTTTGAGATGAACTATGAAGAAAAAATGTTACTTACCCAAAAGCTGTTAGGGGGTGAGGTGTAAGAGATTTTTAAAAAAAATTCAAACCAACAATAATGTATAATCTTCCTAAATATATAGGACTAAATTTGTTTCACATATATCTTGATTTTCTGCACATTAGATCAGGGTCTTAACTGGTATGTTTTATCCACTACTGGGCCATGAAAAGTGTATAGTCATCTTATGAAAAAATATCATACTTCAATAAATAAATCAAATTACTTTATTACTTTGAGTTTATAAAAAGTTCATACATCAAAAATGCCAAAGCTGATTTGCCACCCATTGGTCTTGACATTCAAAGTCTAGAATTCTAGAACTACCAGCATAACTGACATCAGTAATTAAGCTAATAATAAATGTAATAAGAATTGTTGTAATTGTTCAGTCTATTTCAATTTTATATATATTTGTAACATCCATTTGCATCTAATCTCCAATCTTTTAACCCCTAATTGTGAAATTATGAGCACATTATTAATTCAATGGAAATTATAGTTGTGAATTTCAGCTTTGACTTAATAGTTAATAACAACATTAAAATGGTTCATATTCCTCAGGAGTTCATGAAAAGATCAAGCATTAGAAATGACAGAGATAGGCCATTATCTGTAGACCTTGATTTTGAGAGTTTGTCACTTTACCACTGCTCCAAATCACACAGATATCTTATCTTATTCAAAACAGTCCCTATACTTTTAAAATTTTATTCTTTAAAATTGCACGTGCATTGGGTTATATTTTGTCTAACAAACTAAACCCACGTAAATGATCATATGTCTTTTCTAGCTCAATAACAGTAACGTTATATATCATTCTGCTGCAAAGGTCATAATAATTCAGTAAGAGTAATAAATGAATGTCAAGTAGAAGATCTGATAAATCATTCCCAAGTTAGTTTATAGTCATTGTCTTTCATTAGTAAGAAGTATTAGATTGAATATAACATCCAGAATCCATCTTTACTTCTTTTTTAAAAAACAAGAATAATTCTCCTTCCTCTATTGTAGCGCCATCTATTGTAGATGGTAGTGCAATTTTAATCAGCAATCTAGACTGGTTTTTGGATTTTATTTTTATTTGTAAGGACTGAGGATTCAAAGCTGGAATTGATGCCACTATGTTTAATTTCTTCTTTACTATTAAATGTCTGAAATTAAAAAAACAAACAAACTGTAAGTTAAAAAAATGAAAAGTGCTTACCAGTTGTACAACTCTATTGGATGTGGCTTAAGGCAAATCTGATTTGGGATGAAAATTAAATTGCACTATCACTTGGTAAAACACTGATTATTTTTAAACTTTCAATAGATAGTGCTAGTGTAGAAAATCTGAAAAAAAAAATAGATATGTTGATATTTACTTTTTATACTATTCAAGCTAATAAACTGAAAGTTACAGCTTCAAACCCAAACCTATGACAATTGTCTATCTTAGACATGGAAAACCCTTTTTATGCATTTTGTTTTTGAGGTATTGCTGCTCATAAATTGAATTGCACTATTAAAAGAAAAAATAGTACAAAATATACCAAAATTAACTTGTCTATAGAAAATTTACATAAAGATGAGAATAGAGTATACAAAAAAAATTAAATCATGACTAGAGCACATTAGAGAGGAAGTCATAAGAAGTTTGCATGCAGCTTGAAGACTAAGTTATTTATGCCTGGTCTACCCATATAGTGTGATACATTATTACCTAGAAAATTTTAATAAATCTAGTTATATTCTAATTACAGAGATAATTAACCTTTTGATGTTGAGGTGATAGATATAATAATATTAAAACAACATGTGATATCAGTAGCAGCAGTTTATCCTATATCACTCTATGTTAGGATCATCTATGTAAGTGGAAATAATAAGTGGGCACTAACATACAGTGCAAATCCAATTCACAAATGAGTTTGCCACACTTTTTTTTGGGATGTACCATTCTTTTCATCCAATGTACAAATTATACTTTTGCTGATTAAATCTATGCAGACATATATATATATAAGCATGTAAGTTTGGGTTATAGCCTCAACCTGTTGAAAATTACAAATCATTAATTCAATTAGTGTAAAAGGAATGAAATGGGTTTTTGGTTAAATATGTATAATATAGTGTTATTCATTAATGAAAATTAATAATCAAAACCTGATTAGATCAGCTTAAGACTATGTATCAATTGATTGTTCATGTTTACATAAATGGCTTTATGTGAAGCAGATATCGGATGTTATGGTTGATGTGTTTAATAAAAGTAATAATACAGTATTCTATGAGCAATTATTATACTATGTGTTGGTTGATTGCGAAAGGATTTTTGTGATATTGACATTGAGGAGTCTAAAGGTTGATCACTCCTGTATTTATATATACATGTAGCTATTAAAATTACTTTCAATATTTATAAACAAATTTGATTTTTATTATGACAATATTTATGAAGAAAAAAATTGTAATAGAATCAAGGTCTCCTAGGTTTAAAATTTTGAGTTTTTTTAAATTGCAGAGTATTTATTTGTTTCATGATAAGAAGTAGCTTTTAGTTGCATAAATGCCTTAGTTCCAGGTTTGAATTCTAATATTTACTGATAAACTCAAAAGACAAATCTAATTTTGTGGAAAAGTTATAGCACTACGCTGACTGATGTACATTAATTATTCAAATTTAAAATAAATGGTTCTAAAATAGTATCAAAATAATCTATTCTAGGAAACATGTAAAAAACAGGGATTCTCTATTGTTGATCAAAAAAAAAAAAACATTAAACAAAAATATTTTTGCTTTTCTTCTTAAAACGTGACTTTAAACAAATAAATAACGGGTTTTACGATTTTGAGTAGTGAATAAGTTATTCAACTTAAAAGTGGTTTTTTATATTCAATATCTTTAAAAAACTAATTTCTCTTAAGTTTTTTGATTTTATTCCATTATATGTAAAATAAAACAAATTTATTAAAAGATATCAAACTGTTATGCATTAGAATTCTCCAGATGGCATATAAATTTATAAACATTAAAATCATATATATATATGTTGGTTAGACTCAAATATTGTTATTATATATACATACTAAATAATATTCATATGACTTTCTTGATCAAGATATAAAGGATGTTAATCTTCTAACCACGATTTATTTCTTCAGAATTTGTTGGGAATGGAAAGTTATTATATTACTTAGGCACACATAATCCTTATCGATTTTCATTACATTTATGATCAATCATCTCTCAGTTTGTACATATTTATTACATTTGTAAAAGATGTCTAAGAGAATTGTGTATGTATTGAAAAGTACAGTATATCTCTGAGATAATAGCATAAACAATATGTATTGTAATCAAAGCATATAAACAACGTATGAGCTATTATTTTCTGTACATTCTATTTATTAGAAAAAATTGAAACAAAATTATGAAGCGAGATTTCTACTGTATTATAAATAAATAATTAATATTAATAAATAAAAATTATTATTAAAGTTAAAAAATATTTACTTATATATTTTTTATCATTATCTTTAAAAACAAATGTAATAAAATGAGCGTGCTAATAGCTCTAAATAAGCTTTTCTGATAAATGCCACAAGAGAAAGCATTTAAAATCTCTAACTTGAATTATCCCTATCCCCAAATCGGTTTTGAGCTACTAGCTCTCCTCAGTGTGGCACTAAGATATCTTGCAGCCTTTATCGAAAAAGCTTATTTAGAGTTATTAGTACACTCATTTTATTAAATTTGTAATACAAGCTTATTAAATTAAGTCATGTGATGTATGACCTGATTTTTTTTTTACTATTATAGTTTGGCTTTCAAGGCTCTGATGATGTTATATAGCTAAGGCTATTAATATATGGTGTAGCTGAAGTTAGTTCAGGACAATACAGCTATTTGTGTTAGATAGCTGAATTTGAAGACATATAGATATCTGAAAATTCCAGATTTTCTAATTAATAGTTAAGTATTAAATAAATACTGAGCCTGAGTTAGTATTTGTCTGAATGTTCTGGTGCCTCACTAAGGAAAACCAATAGTTCAAAACCAGTTTGGAGATAGGGATAATTCTAGACAGAGATTTTAAATGCTTTTTCTTGCATTTATTGAAAATCTTGTTTAGAGTTATTAGCACACTCATTTTATTACATTTGTAGTATATAAACTTATTAAGTTAAGCCATATGATGTATGACTTGATTTTCTTACTATTATAGTTTTGCCTTTGAAGTTTTGGCAATGTTATATTGCTATGGCTATTCATATATGGTGTAGCTGAATATTATTCAGGCTCAAAGAGCTATTTGGGTTAGATAGCTGGATTTGAAAACATATGGATGTTTGAAAATTCCAGATTTACTACTTAATAGTTAAATACTAGATAAATACTGAGCCTGAGCTGGTATTTATCCGAATTCCCTCATGCCTCACTGATGGGAGCCATCAACTTGAAACCAATTTGGGTATAGGGTTAATTTTAGATAGAGATTTTAAATGCTTTCTCTTGCAGCATTTATCAAAAAGTTTATTTAGAGCTATTAATTAGCATACTCATTTTATTACATTTGTAATACAAGCTTATTAAATTAAATCACATGGTGTGTGACTTGGATTCTTTTTACTATTAAAAAAACAAAGTGAAATAATGAAATCTGATAGGAAAAAAAATAGCCACCAAGTCATAAATGTCAATTTTTTGTTTCTAAATTATTCCATTTCTTAATAAAAATGCATTTACAATTTGAAAGATTTTAAGAGATAAATACTGTTAAAGTGTGATTTACTATAAAAGTTTTGAGTTATCATTGGAATCATAGAAGAAGAGGTCAAGTATATAACAACAGATTAATAATAGTCTGATAAGAGTACAACATTTACAAACTAAATATTATTTTAATAATAATAATAATAATAATATACTACTACTACTACTACTACTACTACTACTACTACTACTACTACTACTACTACTACTACTACTACTGCTACTGCTACTGTTAGTCTGTTTGCATGTGTAGCGCAATTGTCTTCAAAGCTGTAAATTGTTAATAAATAAATAAATACAAATGAATCTGCTTAGCACTTTTGAAGGATCCAGCCTTCATAATCATAGTTTAATTGTCAAGCTATGATTATGAAGACTGGACCCTTTGAAAGCACTAAGCAGATTTATTTGTCTTTATTTATTTATTAACAATTTACAGCATTGAGGACAATTGCACTACACACGTAAATGGACTAGTATATATATTCTCTCAAAGTAAAAAATTCATTTAGCTAATTCACAACAATAATAATAATGATGATAATATAATATTAATCCGTTGGAAAAATTTTAATATTTCTTAGGTTCAGCTTCCCTATTATGTTAAGAGAATTTTGAAATCTATGAAGCTTATTTATATTGTCATCTCTTTGAAATGGAAAAGATGTGTCTCTCCTGTTTATTGTTTTAAATCTCTTGATATATACCATGTTCTTTCCCTTCTTTGATGCATTTCTTCAGTTGTAATTTCCTAGATTTGAGGTTCGAATTATGATTGTATTTGGTGGCCACAAATATGGTGTTGTTCTTAACTTTTATATAAGTATTTATGCATCTGTGTTTTAGGACACATATAGGTGTGGGGATGTAAAAATGTGGTGTTGATTGAGGAATTTTGTCCTTAGAATTGTTAAAATCTGTTGGTGTTTGGGGGGTCGAAAAATGAAATTATTTTGAATTTTTGCCAGTTTTCTAGAATGTTAGGAATATATGGAAATATGGTTGTTTTTTGTTCTTACTAGGTTTGGTTATGTTTTCATAAAATGTTTTAATTCTTCTGTTGATGGTTATTAAATTAAAACTTATAGATCATTACATATTGGTAATATTATCTTCTCTATATTTGAAAATAATTCTGAACAAAAGGAGAAAGTAATTTGGGGTGGGTTTTCGATTAGTATGGATGTATCCTCTAATATTTAATGGTTTTACTTCATGTTGTAATAATGATCTTGTGTTCTAGTATTATTAGGTCCAAATAATTAATTGTTTGCCCTCTTCAGTGAGTTAAATATTAAGTTGGTATGTGTGCAGTTATTTGAATGGTTTATTATAAGTTTAGGTGGAATGAAAATCATCTATAATAAATTAATCATGTGTTTGTTCTTGGACTTGTATAACTTGCTAAATAAATAAGGGATTCTATCTTATAAGAAGTTTAAATTATGAAGTAAAAATAATTTTTCAGAGGTTGAACTCCAAACAAACAGATTTGAAAATTCTAAGGAAATCAATAACACATGTTGTGTACAGGTGGATACGGATGGGGAGTATATGGGGCTATAAAAAAGAGGAATAAATATATAAAAGAGATTAAGAACAAAAAAGGTAGATTTGTGACAAATAGAGGTAATCATGAATATGAAATGTAGGATAATTAAGAAGAAAGAAAAAGGAAGGAGAAGAGGATAAGATAATTATAATGATGATAATAGAAATCTTTACTATCTTCTTCATATATATATATATATACATTTGTTCAGTTTACCTGAGAATTGAAAATTAAAATTCCTACTTATATATAAATATGTCCAAAAGTGTAGCTTATATATGATCTTCTTCATTTAATAAATGTATTCTAATAATTTTAATAACCCATAATTAAGCTGGAAAATATAAAGGAATATGAGCTTATTTACTACTTAAATGCATGTTATATTCTCAGCATTAAAATACTTGCTATAACTTGTTTACAGGCTTATTAGAATCATTAGAGTTTCTTCTCCTTTGTTATTTTGAAACTATATTCTAGTTTGATTAATATTATAAAAATCATGGCTAATAAAAATGTTTCATGCTTTTTAATATCAATGTTTGATTTACTTATCACATAACAATATGGATACCAAATAAAAGGAGTCACCTTTTGTCTGAACTATAGACTGATATATTGAAAATGGCATTATTTGTAAATTTATTAGGAAGGGATCTTTGGTAATTTGACTTGGGAATTATTATAATAATGTATTTGCATACAATTTCTCTGTGAATAATTTAATAAATGTATGAATGGTAATTTTCATATTTTCAAATAAGATATTTGTCTTAGATAAATAAGTATTTGCAACAATTGTTAATATTGAGGTGGCATGCTATCTAATACTCAACTTCTGTGATGATCACTTTTTTATAATTGGACATTTTTTTCATAGTAAAAAATCTTATTCACCAAGCTTGACAGTAATATCTCAAGAGGATTTGGGTATTTTCTATCTTCATTTACCATCTAGTCAAGAATATCTACATACTCAATTACTGACCAAGAAGAGACCTATGTTTTGTTTACCTGTAAAATTTTGTTTGTTTTTGGAACTAAATTCAAATCCTCAATCATGGTTTTGCTGCAGATTCTTCATAGTTCAAATGTCTTATTCATGGTTTAATTTGTTACCAAGGTACAATTTTTTTTTTGTAATTTGAGTTATATAGATTTATCTAGGATTTTAAAAAGATATTTTGATCTTAGTATGCTAAATGTCTTCAGATTGCTACATTGATTTCTAGCACTATAGTTTAAGAAAGTTCTTTTACTTTTTGTTTTCAGGACTTTGTAGTTTTTTTTTTTAAAGGCCCATCCAATTTTTGAAAGACTTGATTTATATCTAAAGAGAGAATAGAAGCCTGGGAAATGGATATGGTTTTCCTTTTAGCTCTCTTTTTTAATTGTTCTATTATATTAATAACTGTGTTTGAATGTTTTCTAAACTTTTGTTTGCACATGATTGTGCATTTTGTGTATCATGTGATACTATTATTCCAAGGAATCGTCTTTTTTCAAAAGAGTTATGGTTTTGCTGCTTCTGAATACAAGATTTGTGGTTGGGGATCATCCACTCTCTCTTCTATATATGTGTACGGGATATATACATATTGCGTATGCATATTTCTCCATATATGCACAGTTTAATATAAAAATAATTTATATTATTACGATGTTAGAATAATTAATTAGCAGAATTCTTTATTTAAAAAGTTAAAAGCAAAACTTCGAAAAATACTTATTTAAGCCGTATAAAGATTTGATTATTTTGAGTTTAAAGAGTGTTCAATTTAATTTCCTCAAAGGAACGACATATTCGTAATTACGGAGCCAATCTGTTAAAATCTGTTAAAACATTGAAGAGGCACAGTCAGACGGGCTCGTTATGGATTGTAAATGCAGGAATCGTTTAAATATTAAATGAAAACAAAGTAGTTTATGATTTTAATAAAAGTGAGATTAGTAATTACTTGAGAGAAAGATGTTTTCAAATTAATTCAGATAATTAAGATTTCTTTTTAAAAAGTCAAATTAAAATTTTAATTCTTTTAAAAGTTTTTTTTCTTTTTAAAAAGTAATACTTTTGTCTGCGACAACCAAACAACTGTGATTACTCCGACTCAGAAATTGATAATAAAGTTGGCTATAAGCAATTGTAATCATAAGGGATCTGAACTCGAACTTTCAAGCTTCCTATACATATTCAATCCATCTTATACTATTGATACACATGACCACGCTCAATCAGTACTGATTGTATATATGTATGGGAGATGATGATTTGGACCAACTGATGAGTGCTGGTTCAGCATGAAATACATATATTGTAGATCATTTGTCTTTTCACTTATGTGCGGTCATATGTACCAGTTGTATAAGATGGATTGAATAGATATAGGGAGCTTGAAAGTTCGTGTTCAAGTCCCTAATGATTACATTAGGTTTAGTATAGATACTATACATATATTTAAATATTATTATAAGCAATTGACGAATATCCTATCTTGTTTGTCAGGTAAAAATGTTCCTATACTTATTATCATTTTTTTTTTTTATTGACTGGAAAAGATTGATATTACTACTCAATCATTGCTTAATTTAATGTATACTAGCTAATTGTCATTAGAATAAAAAAAAAGTGAGTTTTTTTAAAACTGCAAATAAATTTTTAAGTAATAAAAATAAAAATGGTGCAATAACATACGAAGAAACATATATTTTATTGCGTATCAATTATATCTTTCTTTCTCTGTGATTTCTTTGAGTTACTAAACACCTGCAGCCCACAAAATGAGAATGATTTAATCAGGAAATGTCAACAACAACAAAAAAGAATCAAAAAATAGTAACTGAAAATTGTTTAAATATTAATCATGTAAATTATTTTGCTACAATATATTAATAACATATTTCTTTTATAATATATACATAAAAATTTCAGTTATAATTCAAGCCATTTGTTTATAATTTCTTAGCAACGATTAGAAAACGGTAGTTCCATCTTTTCTAGTTTGTCTAAGGATATATAAATATATAAAGGTTTTATACCTACATACAAGTGCAAAATTTAAGTTAACAGTAAAACTCCAGATAAAGTTAGAGTTTTAATAATATTTTGATTAATTTAAATTTTGCACTTGTCTGTGATTTATTTAATGTATGTTGTCAAATTATATATTTGTAAACAACCTTGTGGGTATTGATATGTAGTTTTAATTTTTGTTATTTCCCCAGTTAACACAGAAAGATGGAATCACCATTTTCTAGTCATTGCTAAGCAATTATAAATAAGTGGCTTGTAAGTGAATTGCATAATGGGTTTATAATTTTTCTATATTTCTCCAGTTAGAATTATGCATAGATATTATATATCTATAGATAAAGATAAAACAAACTTTTTAAAACAATCCATTGCAGGGCAAACCCTTATCAATTAGCCTTTTGTGGAGGAACAATAATGGGTAAGATTGTGTTTAACATGCTTGACACGAGTAATTGATGGAGATTATCCATGTTTTATGTTAAATATATAACTAAGAATATCAGTATTTATTTACTGAACATTCGATGGTTTGCCAGAGCGATTGAATCAACTAACTGGAAAAAAATCCGGTTATAAAATCTGTGAGCTTGCTCTGCTTAAATGGCAGATATATCACATTACCTATGAGTCCCTTTATATATAATATACAAATCTATTATTTAGGTTTATACATGTATAGTATATATAATTAACAGTAATATTGTATGAACATTTTAGTTGGATTGTAACTGCGATCACGAGACAAGATCTAACCGGAATGATAGATTATCAATATTAATTGCCTAAGGATAAACATTAATAAAATATCTATTGTCTTGAAAATATTTGTCTTAGCCTTTATATAAATTCTAGAATTTTACCGATTACAGAATTAAATGTTAGAAATTACATAATGGGAACTCTAACTGATTGATTATTCTTATTTAAATTTGGATACTAAGTTAAAAGCAAGACAGTTGGATTAAAATATTTGAAACAAATACAATTACTGGTTGATATAATTTCAATTTGCAACACCAGCTAAAAAAATATTTATAAAAATATAAAGCTTCTATTGCAAAAAAAAAAATCAAGTCAGATGTCATATGACATAATTTGTTTCTATGTATACGTGTGTTTAATAATTTTATTTTTATTCTAATTTTACAAAATAAATCAAATTGATCTTTTATTGAGAGTTGGTGTTAAAAAAAAATTTAAAAAAGAAAATATATATATATTTTTCTAACCTACTAACTCTCTTAAGAAATTACTTATTCACTTAAATTTAATTTGTTCATAAAATTAGAAACAATTTCTAAGAAAAGTTGAATTTTATGATTGCTAACTTGTTATTATTTTTGAACTTTCTGCCATTGCAATTTCATTAAATTAAATGATCTCTTAGTGATGCTATTGTAGCAGGAAAATTATGTTCCTGTGTTTTGGATATTTTTAGGAAACAATTTTCCTGGCTAAATTCATTTTCAATTAACGATTAAGCTTACAATAAGTGACATTAAAACAAAGGACTGCTTTTATTTATTTTAAGTTTTATGCAGAAGGAAATTAAAAGTCCGATCATGTTTTGTTTCATAACTATTATAAATCTCCGTGCATTCACCCATCAGTAAGTGTTTTTAAAGCTAAAGTGAATCACTTAAGCTTAGAGCATATTCATCCATGCCTCAACTTCTACTGACCCTGTTCATATCAGATCTAAAGTTTATTGCATGCCTGATATTATAATCAGCAATTGAATTGTGCAAATCAATTAATCTATCACAAAAGTATGATAGAATCTCATTTTTAACCATCTGTGATATTCGGAGATTTATAATAGTTTTGACACATGATTGGAGATTAATTTCCTTATGCATAATTACAGATTTTTAGTGCTTAATAATAGTATATTTATTTTTATTTTAAGATAATAATATATTAATTCGTGTGCTAATACACAGCTGAAGAGAATTTTTTTCTTTCCAGTTAAAGTAACAAAATAAGGCCGATCACTTTCAAGAGTTATAATACTCTCATAGTCATAACACAGTAAGAGAGTGTTGTAACTCTCAAAAACACTCGGTCTTATTTTTACTTTAACTAGAAAGAAAAAAACTTCAGCTGCATATTAGCATACGATTTAATCTAGTATTTTCATTGAAGCAAAGTATAAACGTCATATCATTAATAATAATAATAAAATTTGAAGCTGCCACAAAAGCCATAAAAATTTATCAATACTAAACACTTATATGACAATTCTAGAAAATGGCTTTAAATTTAAACATGGACAAAAGTATTAAATTGGATGAGTCATGCCTTATAATCTTTTGAATTACTAAAGATTGTGTTGAAGAAAAAATATTCCAATTACTGATTCTTTTCTAAAAAAAATATATTTGTAAAACAAATCAAGTATATTATGAATGCATTATGTGTTTGGAATATTTATAAATAATGATAATTATATTTATATATGTAGTGTATTAGATGAAGTAATTATATATTTAGATAATTGTAATGCATTTCTTTAGATCTGAAGAAGAGTGCAAATCAGTCAAAACTACCATATTTTAAATAAAAAGTACTTTGTGAAAAATGTGATTTAGTTGCAAAAACCAATTCAATATATTAAAGAAATTGAGCATATTGTCAGTTTCGTGGGTAATTGTATTATGCTTGAACACTAAAATGTTTGATTTGACTTGCTCTGACGAGAATCATTGCAGGAACATTTCAATTTGAGTCCAACTATTGTATACTAGAATAATAACTCAAGAAAATTTGTTTTGAAAAGTTTGTATATATAACAAAATTATACATATTTTTTTAGTCTGGCTTTTTTGCATTTAAAATTTTTTATAGAAATAAATTGACTGAAAGTTGTTTTAGTAAATTCTTACAGTTTTTAAACATATTGTTATAGACACTTGGAAAATGTAAATCCTTTCTAAAATACATTTTGCCTGAACTAGCTTCTTCTGTCAGTTCCAATGTTATCACGTCTTTCAAATGTGATGGTCTAGATAATAGTGAAGCAGTTTTATTGAAAAAAGTTGGTATTTTTCCTTACTTAATTAATAAAATACGCATATATTTAAAATCATTCATTCTAAGGATTGAGAATCCACTTTACCTTATCTGCATATTCCCAATGCTGAGTATGAATACCAGTCAGTTGATGCAGCAATTCAAAAAATGGTCATTGGAACCCAAATTTTTTTACTTTTTCTTAAGGCTAAGCCTTCATGCTCTTCCTACCTCCTATTTCCTCAAATACTGCAGGTTCTATTCCAAAACTGATACTTTATGTTCCTTGTGCCACAAGGAAGAAGAAATGCAACAGTATCTATTTCACAACTGCACAGCTCTGACAAATATCTGAGAAATTATGATTAACACATATAGAAAATAACACACTTGATAACCTAATAGAAACACTCAGTAAAGGCTTAATACAAACAGTCTATATGGCAACTTTTTGTTTATATATTTTGTAGTGCAACATAAGTACTTTCTGCATTGGAAACAACACCAGAAGGTACCCAGTCATATTCTCTAATAAGCTGCAACAACTGAAGGCCAGAGATGGCAAAATTGCACACCTAGATATTTTTGCAGCTACATGGTCACTATTAAAAATCTAAAATAACTTTGCTGTAACAAAAACAGCTTTTTTTCATTATATATATCATTTTCAACAATTTTTAACCACCACACCTGTGTACTGAATAGTCCAAATGATATATTTAATTCAATCAAAATGTATTTTAAACCGATGAACTGAACCCTCAGACAATGAAATAGAAGCATAGTCAAATATGCAATTTACAAGTTTACATTTATTAGACAACTGTCTAACCATTTATTTGAACTGTACAAACAATAATCTATCTGTTGCTTCTAAAACTGTAGTTTTCAACCATGCACTTTTAATGATGTAACCCTATATGGACAATAAAGTTTGATTTGAAACATAATAATAGAAGAGATGATAAATCTGCATTATACATTCATTATTTAAAATATAGGCATATAATAGATGCTACAAAAAGTATTAAATGTTTAAATTATATCAAAGATCCAAAAAAGAAGACTAATATATGAAACATACTATATTAAAAATAATTTAAATAATTGTATGAATATTTACAAGACTTCTATAAATTTGATTAATAATTGTTTAATTAAACATGAATGGAAAAATATATAAATTGATATATATATATATAATTGAAAAAAAAAAAGAAAAAAATGCATGTAATTTATTTTATTTATTGTATTGTTATGATATAGTCAATTATTTTGTAATTACTGGATTTATTTATGCGGGTTTTTATTTATTTTAATGATTTATATTGGTATTATTTGTTTTAATTTCATTATTGAACACTAGATGGTACTGAAATAGTTCATTAGCATAATAGATTATTTACATTTGAAAAGGGCATCAAATCAGGTGCTGAAAAAGACTTTTAATGTATAAAATATTTTTTGATATTTAGATAGCTATTGTAAAGAATTTATTATTTTCTGATTACTATAACTATATTAATATTAACTTAGAATTTTTGTTTAGAGTACAATATGCATTAGGCAACATTTAGTATTTTGATTACTATGAAACTAATAGCTTTAAATTTACTATAGATTTCATTAAAGCAGCAAACTATTTTTATAACAATGGGTTAAATACTACATTTTATTTAATTCAAAACTTTTATTGTAGAATGAAGTTATGCATTTGAAAATCACTTATGACTTGTCTACCATCAAATAAAAATCTCAAGCTTTAAATAAATGACTTACAAGTGCATAATTATGAGACTTTGTAAAGTTAAATAGATATTGATTAGAAAAAAAAAAGGAATTAGAACTGTGGGATAGAAATGTGAATAAAAATAAAATGAAATTATATAACAATAAATTATTATATTAAATATGAAAGCACACATGATGATACTAAAACTATTTGGGAAGAAAATAATGAATGAAATAATAATTGTGTTGTAGATTTAATTTTTGTGGAAATGGGAGGGATTGTATGTTAGCACATATTTTTGGAGTGCAGAATATTGAAAGAGGATGGGATATATTGTATAGTAAATGGGAAAAATTTAAAGATAAAGCACTGAAAATTATTGACATTTTATACTTTTTTGTTAAAGCCTTTAAAGTGCTATTGGAAAACAAAGACAGTAAAGTAATACTTTGGAAACAGCTTTTTTTTTAAAAATGAAAATTGGAGGAGGGGGGTGGATGAACCAGAACTGAAGAAATAATTGGATAGTAAATAAAAAGCAAATTTGTTTATTGTAGTACATAAATGTTTTGGAAGGGAAGGTAACTTGGCTAATTGGATTCTAGGTATTTAGTCTGTACACAAAAGTTTTTGATATTTGTTTAAGGACAAAATCAAGAGAATTGTGAATTTGGCTTTTTTGGATAAGCTGTATTGCTATTTTACAATTTATATAGAGCTTGATACAACAAATTGTTGTTGACTATCTTAAGTTTTCTTTTATGGATTTGTCCAATTTACAGAGCCCTCTAGTGTGCATTTAGCAAACAATACATGGAATAGTGATACAATAAACATAGGCAGTCAATGGCATAAAAAAGCTGATCATATAATTAGTTCAGTAAATCCAATTGTTCTCAGGTAAGGAACCCAATTGGCGAATATTAAAAAGGAAGTCAAGGTTATTGTGCCAAATTGAGAATAGTAAGTAATTTGTGATCTGAATTATTTTTAACAATAATACAATGTTTTAGGTCAGAGCAGGAAGCTTCTATGAGGCAAACAGTAATGGAAATTGTTAAGAAAATTATGATTTTTTTTTTTTAAACCTAGAATATAATATAGAATTCTGTAGAATTTCATATAAAAATAATCCAGTCACATGATTTACTATTTGTACGGTGTCCATATATCACTATTTTCCTAGATTTGTCCCAGTGTCCCGACTATTCTTTCAGATAGCTAATTGTTCTGGTTATCTTAATCACTCATTTTTAGTTTTACTTTTATTTTTTCATTTTAACTTTATAGCTAATTTATATGTTTATTTTAAATTAATATTTTATAATTAATTTTTTGATTGCATTATTAATCAATAATTTTCCTAAAATGGAACTGGCTCTTCATTATATTGGTACATTAGTAATAAGTGACTTCAATTTATGATTTTGTTTTGATAGATAATACATGTATAGAAACAATTGTTTTTGGCTTTTCTTTATATTATGAAATGAGTATATTGTTAGTAATGTAAATGTGATTACATATTTTATGTTTTTTTTATTTCAGACTGAAATATGCAGTAATGATGAAGTTTTTTTTGTTTGCATCCTGGTTAGGCACTGTAAAAATATGGATATCCTAGCTATATAATGATACAGTTGTACTTTTAACGTATGTGCATACAGATCACATATTTTGGTTGGTATTGAATTCTAATATATAACCAGATTTTCTTTATCACTCTTAGATTTCTGGAGAGGCTATATTTAATATTTAGCATAATTATCAAATAAAAAATTAATGATAATAATAAATTGATAAGATAAATTGTCAAATATATATATAATTTATTTAAAATTTTCAGTAAATTAAATTTTTTTGGTTGTTTAAGTTCGTGTTATAACTCACGTAATTTGATTTAAGGAATGTTGATTTAATTATTAGATTTAGACTGATATTAAGATTTTTGAAAAGTTGAGCCCGAATGAGTATTAAAAAAATTAGCAATAAGGTGAGATAAAGTTTTATTAAAAATATATCATAGTAATTTGTCTCTAATAATAAATGTAAAAATGATTATGTAATTTTCTTATACTGAATGTTTCTTATATATGTAAGTAGAGGGATTGGAATTTAGAATTTTTCATTCTGTATTCTTTTTCCATTCCATCTCAAGGAACTGATACACATGACCACATACATGTGAAAAAGATAAATGAACCCCAATATACGTGTTTTGTGCAGAATCAGCATTCATTTGTTGGGCTAAATTATAATCTCCCACACATATATGTAATCAGTGCTCGGTTTACATTAAGATAGCAATTCATTAATCTTTACTTAACGGACTTCAATCTTCTTTTCTGTTCATTCCAACTATTCAACCATCCATTTCACTGAAAAACCCATGGAACAGTTGAATACTTGGAAGGGTGAGAAGATTGTAGTCTAACTAGCAAAATTTAAGAAATTTCTATCTTAATATAAACCAAGCACTGATTATATATATATATGCGTGAGACATTGTGATCTGGCCCAACAGATGTGCTAGTTCAGCACAAAATATATATTTTGGAGGTCATTTATCTATTTTGCATGTATGTGGACAAGTGTATCAGCTTCTTGAGATGGAGTGTAGCACAAATATAGACTGAAGGATCCTAATCCCTCCGTACATAAACAGCGTTAATAAAAAATATTTCCATCATAAGAAAAGTTATTACATAGAATATTTTTCTGTTAGTGATGTATCATTTATTAATAAATCTACTTCAACATGATATTAAATATATTTTTTCCCATTTTTATTATTATATTTTCAGATTAATAATATATAACTCTTGATAAAGATCATAGGATATGGTGCAAATATGATATGGTGCAAATATGTAACAAAAAAGTCAAGATATTAATAATAAATAATCATTGAAAAATCTCATAATACATGGTTGAACTGTGTAGCAAATATATATATATATTTAATAGTATAAAGTTCTTGATAAAAATCATAAAATATAGTTTAAATGTTTATGAAAGACAAATAAAGATATCTGTAACATATTCAAATTATAAGTTATAGTTGAAATGTGTAACAAAGAAAAAATAATTATAGCATATGAAACTTTGATAAAAGTAATAAGATATGAATGAAATGTGTGGCAAAGGAAAGGTTTTCTTTAGTATATACCTTTTGATAAATATTTTAAGATATGTGAAACATATAGAAAATAAAAGCTATATAATCTTTGATAGAGATCTTACGATGTGCTTAAAATATGTGTCAAAAAAAAAACAATAGTATATAATATTGACAAAGATTTTAAGATATGCTTAAAACATGTAGCAAAGAAAAGTAAAAGGTATTCAATAATAATAGTATATAATTTTGGACAGAGGCATTAAAATGGCCTGAAATAATAAAAAAAGACAAAACATTTATTAGTATAAAATGTTTGATAAAGTCTATAATACGTTGAAGTGGGAGTAGACATTTTTTTAAAAAAGCTATACAATTCATAATAATGTATATGTGTTAAAAGAATGGAGATTTTTGAACATATTTATTAGTGGATGGATCAATTTGAAAAAGAATGCAAATATTCATTTGCTACTTTTTAAGTACTGTAATTGTATAATTTTAAATCAATATCTTTTACTATCAAAAGGGTATCCAATCTCTTTTATTGTCTATCCATTTTCCTATATCTTACTGTTTTCACCTACTTACATTAATATAAATCCTGTTTCTTATGAATCATTTCTGCCATTAGTTATATCTTTACATTAACTGGAGCAATTTAATTTATAACACTAGACCCGTTTGAGCCTAGAATTGATAAAGTCCTCATTATTTTTATTAATGAAGACTTTGGATTCAAATCTAAACAATGCATTTATGCATTTTGAATCACACTTTAACTTCCTTTTATTGATTTTAACTTTGAGTCTTAAGACCTTATTGATAAAGATAATGAGGATTTTATCCATCATCTAGTAACCACTGATTACTCAAGCTAAGAATAGGTGGCTCTGGAGTAGATAAAGAAGACTATTGTTTATAAGTTTCTAATGATGATGATGATATATTGAAAATTATGAGCATCTTGTTATATTCAGATTTTTTATTTTATATATTTGTAGCTGATTTAGAATTACTAATTTGAACAACTTAAGGTAATTGATTTTTTGAACTTAGAAAAATTCAATATTCAGTTTGAAGGAAATATATCTCTCTTTGTTTAGACTTTTTTGTATCTGTTTTCTTAAATTTTTTTATACTCAGTGGTTGCAAATGCTTTCTTTGAGAGTTCTCATTTATCAGAAGTTAGAAGAAAAAGAAAATGTAAAGAATCCTTAATCTTATTTTCATTTTAAAAATAGTTAAAAAACTTTTCTCTCTTCTTTTATTTGAAATAACATTGGTCACCCTAAGAAGAAAAAAGATAGTAAAAATTGATTTTCTTGGTAAATTAAAAATTGTAAACTTTTTAAATAAACTCAGAATTTATTTAAGTCATTATAAATAAAATATAGATTGTGTTTTCTTGAAGTTTGTGATGATGGTGTTCTAGTTGTATTTTTATATTGAACTATTTCCATCATCTAATATGTGTGTTGAATGTCTTTAGAAAAATTTAATTTTATTTAAATATTCCAAATACATGCAACTGTTAGTAATATCACAGAAAATAAGTTAGTATATGCACCAACTGTTAGTAATGTCACAGCATATACTAACTTGTTTGCTGTGATACTACTAACAATTAATGCATATACTAACCTGTTTCCTGTGATATTACTAACAGTTGGTGCATATACTAACCTGTTTGCTGTAACATTACTAACAGTTAGTGCATATACTAATCTGCTTGCTGTGATATTACTAACAGTTGGTGCATATACTAACCTGTTTGCTATGATATTACTAACAGTTGAACATATTTGGAACATTTAAATAAAATAAAATTTTTCTAAAGACATTCAACATACATATTAGATAATGGAAATAGTCCAATATAAAAATACAACTAAAATATAGGGTTTTGAATAAACACAATTTTACCAATGCTTACTTATAGGTCTAAGATGTTGTTTCTTATTTATAAATTTAAGATAATAGAATACCAGTACAGTGACTTCAGAGTACACAATGAAGTATGGAAAAACATATATCAAGAACAACAGATAAAGATAGAAAGCAAATTGCAATAGATAGAAAACAAGCATTATTGTTGCTAAGGAGTGAGTTAAGAGGAGGAATGGATCTGGACTAGATATGCCAACAAAAGAGATGAACAACTGAAGTCTTAAACTGAATATCAAGAGATTGTAAATACATACAATGAGATCATATATAAGATGGATGATTAAAAGAAGAAAGTTTGCCAAATTAATATGGAGAAATGAATACTTTGGAGGTACTTCCATCCTGCAGTGATTTGATAATAGTTTAAATTAATGATGATGATGATGAAATGAAAGACAATGTAAAATTGTTTATCATGTGTATTAAAATTGAGTTAATAATTCTTGTAAACAAGAACTTTTTTAATTCTTAATATTGTGAGAATATATACAAAAATTATCTATGTCAGGGCTATCCAACACTAACCCAAGGGCCACATTACAAAAAGTAATATTTGTCTAAGAGTGATATCCAAAATATTAAATATAGTAAATGTATACATAGATATAGTGTTTGTAAAAGTTTTTATTTAAACAGTAGACAAAATACAATAATGGTTTTAAACAGCACCATAATTAACAGAAAATAATAGAATTCAAATATACAATAAACATTTGATTAAAATTATTTTATTTCTTTTGCTCAAAAAATGTAAAAACCTCTAGGCATGCTGCACTAACTCTGTGGCCCATAGGCAATATTTTAGTCAACTTAGACCTATGTTGCTTTATTTTTGCTATTTAAAACCAAACTTGTCCTGAATTATTAAGCAAAATTAATTTAAGATATTCTTTAACTTTATTACAATACCTATCATCAGTTGTTACATGAATTATGATTTATCTGATTATGTTTACAAATTTTTAAAAGTGAATTTGATAATAAAAGGAGTATGATTTGGTGTTCAGAAATTCATAAGAAGTTCAAGCATTGAAAGTGAGGGAGCAAAGCTGTGAGCCATGGACCTTTACAATCTGCCAATCTATCATTGTGCTAAACCAAATGGTTTAATGGAGTAAAAAACTGGTAGATGCTATAGCTTGAGATCAGAAGATGATAGTTCCATGTCTGTCACTTTTGGTGAATTAATGGAGCAAAGCTGTGACCCATGGAACTTTACAGTTAGCCAATCTACCATTGTGCTAAACCAAATTATGCTGAATGTTTTATGGAGTGAAAAACTGATAGTTGCTATAGCTTGAGATCATCAGGTGATAGTTCCATATCTGTCACTTCTGGTGAATTGTTGAAGCAAATCTGTGACCCATGAAATCTGCCAGTCTACCATTGTGCTAAACCAAATTACCCTCAATGATTTGATGAAGTGAAAAAGTGGTAGATTCTACAGCTTGAGATCAATAGGTAATGGTTCCATCTCTGTCACTTCTGATGATGGAATTTAATCAAATTATGTTGTAAAGAAAAGTCATTCCAGAACTTTTTTTGCTTATTTCAATATCTACATTTCTATCAGAAGCTTAGGTATCATGATCACCAGATGGTTTTGCTACAGTTATATCCCACATTTTCAATGAGGAAGATTAGCTGTTGGACCTATATATATATATATATATATATATATATATATAATATATATATATATATATATATATATATATATATATATTACATTTAACCTCTCATTTGGCTCAGATACATAGATGACACTTTTGTCATATGGCAACATAGAAAAAATAAATTAGATGATTTTTTTCTTACATTTAAATAATATGCATCCTCATATTAAATTTACAATGGAGACAGAGTCTGATGGAAAACTCCCTTATATTGATGTTCTAGACACCAGAACACCAAATAGTTTATCTTTTTCAATTTACAAAAAGGATATACACATTGACAGATATTTATATTTTCATTATCATCATCACCCAACTCAGATAGTTTCTGTAGATAAATCACATCTGAAAGAAAAAATAAATCATATTAATAGTGTTTTATTAACAAATAGTTATAATTATAAATTTATATATATAAAAAAAAAGCCTTATTTCAAGCCCAAAATGGAGAAAATAAGAAAAAAAGAGATGATAAATCAGCTATTAGAATTTGTGTTCCATATGTAAAAGGAATTACAGACAGTATTGGATGTATATTAAAATGCTATAATATAGATACAGCATTTTCTATTCATCAAAAGATCAGCAATATAATAACCAAGCCTAAGGATTCAACCCTCTTGAATCTCATGGTGTCTATCAAATTTCATGTGAAAATTGTAAAGCTTCTTATATAGGTATGAATAATCATCACATCAGTGTTAGGAGAGATGAGCATGCTAATGCAGTTAAACAACATTCATCATCATCAGCACTCTCACTCCATACTATAGATTCAGATCATAAAATTGATTTTTCTAGTACCAGGATTATATCCAGATGTGATAATCTCTACCAGTGCAAAATTAAAGAAGCCATTGAGATACTTAAAAGGTCAGATTGTATCAATAAGTGAGATGATACATGCAAAATTTCTCCTATTTGGAAAGATTTTTTAAAAAACATTAACATTTTTGCTATATGGTGGAACTTTAATGTTTTTTTTTTTCAAATCAGTGATTGTAGTGCCTCTACAACTGTCTTTCTAACTTTTATCACCCAGTGGATGATTTGTTTGAACAAGTTGAAACATCGGTATATCAATATTTAAATTTTTTAACATGGATGAACCTGAAAAATATGTCTTTTATATATATCAAGTTACTATGTTTAATACTTTTACCACCTGACATTCAATAAACTTTAAGGTTTTGAACCTAAAGTAGCTTGTTCATATGGTTATCATATTAGGACAGCTACAATATATTTTAGCATATCAGATTTACATTAACTATAAGTAATTTCAACTTTTTGATAAAGGATGGTATATACTCAATAAAACATCTTATGGCTTTCTTTAATTTTAACATTTCCAATGAGAGTAGTAATTTACTGTGTTTTCTCTACTCCAACACCATAGATTCAAATTTTATTTACTTATCATATGGATATTTTTAGATGGCTTAGCTGTTAACAAGAGATCATAAAGAAACCTGTAAAATTCCAATTAGAAAATATATTTGTTAGTCTCTTTATTAAGTCCTTTGATTCTTCTACAGTAGTCATAATGTTTGTCCATATCTATATAAATCAATGTCTATTAAATTTCATGTATAAAGCAGCTGTGTGCAACGTCCAGAGATTGCCCAAGTCTTTTGAACTGGTTCAAGTTAGATCTAGAAAGATAAATTCCAATTGGCTTTATTGTTGGATATGGGGGGGAAATGTTTGTAAGTGTCATAAGAAGTCCAATTTTATGCCTACTTCTTTAAATCTTAGATTCATGGTTTAATATCCAGAAAGAGGATTTTGATTTAAGATAAGTCTTAGATAAGTTTAAGTTATTGGCAAATCTAATCTACTAGCTTTTCATACATTTTCTATGAGGTGGATATTCACTGAACAAATTATTTAAAGAATAGGATGCCAATGCATAGGAGTAGACTTGAGTCCTCCAGATAATTTCTTATGATAGTATTTAAATGAGAATCCAGAACTTTAGAATGGAAATAGGAACATAGTATTTGCCAACACAATATGCTAATGTTAAAAAACCTCCTTTTAAAGTGTTTGCATCACAACCTCATGTGTGCTGTAAACTTTTCCAAGAAAGTTATTTTTAAAAAAATTAATTTAGATCCTAACCTTAGATAAAAGAGAAAAATAGTTTATAATAATGCAGTCTCAACATTCTCATACTTATGTATGTAATCTCTTAGCTATTTTTTCCTATTAATATATTCTAGGAAATAAAGTAAAACCATGTGAAAAAATTATCTTTACAGGGATTCATATTATTGCGTTTTTATATAATTTAAAGTATTTTTTTTATTTGTAATAAAATTGTTATTTATCGTTCAGAAATTTTTTTTTTTAAAAATGATTATGTTATATTTTTTTTTTTTATAAAAATGATTATGTTATAATAATTTATTTGATAAGTAATGAGTTTATATTTTTTATACATTTTAATTTAATTTTTGTATAAATAAATAAAAAATACTTATCACTCTTTAATTACTTACTTTTTAAAAATTTCAGTTAAATCATATTTAAAATATATATTTAATAAATATTTTAATGTATGATAACTTTTCTTTAATCCTACTATTTTATTCCTTCCAATTAAATATTAAACCATAAATGCACATAGCCAATTGGTTATCACATGATCATTCTAGCCAAAATTTAAAATCAAACAATTGAACATCAGCAATCTGTTGTCAAGGCAACAATTAGGCATACATTTCTGATATTCTATTGGTTAATTTTAATCATTGGCTGGGGAAATGTGATTTAATTATATATAAATATCAGATACTTATTAAAGTGTAGCCATTAGAATATTTGTGTACATATATCCAGAATAATGTTATATAAATAAAATACCATTTTTGAGAAATAAATCTAAAGTCAGACCCCATTAATCATTTTAACAACATTGCAAAAGGTGTCCATTTTTTATATCTTTAATAACTCATTAATTTCTTCTTACTGCATTAATAAAGCCAGATTACAGTTTGAAATAATATTTAAGATTTAAATTTTAATAAATTCTAAGTATAAATAATGGTTCTTAAATATGTTACACTAAGAATATAAAAGCGTTAATAAAGCATTTAACTCCATTGCTCAAATGATATTAATAATTCAAAGGGCAGCACCCAAAAGAGTCTTTGTAGCAAATTTATAAATTACACCCACTTTCTTTATTACTGCTAATTTATCAGTTAGATAAAAAAAAAGATTCTTTTTATACTACCACTGTATTGATTAGTGCTTTAATAAGACCACCACTCATTTCAAGCATCAATGATTGGTTTATTTTCCATGTAACAACATGGTGATTGAATAAGAGTGGATCATTTTATGAATAACTAATAAATTAGCATTGATAAGAAAATGGATATTATTTAGAATTAAAGTGGTTCTATTGGGGACCTGACTTTTGAATTACTATTATTATCTTTGTATGGGGATTAGTTTCTTACAAAAATTCTCAATGCCATATATATATATATATTAAGAGAAAGATTAATTAAATACTATATGTGGAGTGTACTATTATCTAGTTGTGAAATGTGAACAATGAGTAATAAAAAAGGAACAGATTGGAAGCTTTTTTGATATGATCATGGAGAAGAATGGAAGCAAATCATTTGGATGAATAATGTAACAAATGAAGAAGTTTTGGAAAGAATAAATGAAGAAAGAAGACTAATTGAGGAAATTAGACATAGAAAGAGAAACTGTATTGGACAAATATGAAGAAAAAAGTATAATTTAATGAAAGATGTTTTGGAGAGAGTGGGGAGTGGAAACAAGAAGAAAGAATATAAAAGGTTAATATTGTTGGATGACATGAGAGATGGGAAGAGTTGTACAGAATTGAAATAACTGGGCAATGAAGAGAACAGAGTGGAAAAAATGGATGAATTGGTGATGTGACTACTTTCTGGATCTGTCCATTAGACAGATTGGGCAGAATACTATTGATTGATGGCAGACTTATTAAAATTATATATTGTCTCTAATTTTCGAGATTATATATAATACAAGTATGTCCTGACTAAATTATATGTATAAATAGCTCAAAATATTGGAATTACCTAAATGTATAAATCTAAAATAACTAAAAAAAACTGTATTCTATAAGAGTATTGTCATTATTTTCAAACATTATCAATTCATCACGACTGCTGTTGTATGGAAATTGGCTACCATTTATTATCAATTCATCCTAGAATGAAGGCATGTTAAGTTTCTCTAATTCTTAGCTTTTTTATTTCACATCCATCCAGAAAACTTCTAAAGTGACATTTGGTGTCTACATATATCTTTATAATCTCTTGCAATTCAGTTTAAGTCAGCTGTATTTTCATCTTCTTTGATAGATTCACTTCTATTTCAGATACCTATCTTTTCTAATGATATCAATAATACTTCTTCATAGTTCTTCTATATACTCATGTTGGTTTCTTTCCTTCTTAATATCAGTCTATCTATGATTCCTTGTGTCAGCTCAC
Source organism: Epiperipatus broadwayi (assembly GCA_028023455.1). Taxonomy (NCBI): domain Eukaryota; kingdom Metazoa; phylum Onychophora; class Udeonychophora; order Euonychophora; family Peripatidae; genus Epiperipatus; species Epiperipatus broadwayi. The sequence continues at coordinate 1,293,949 of JAQFVV010000189.1, forward strand.
ATTTTTATAATGATCCAATCCCAAGTGTCTAAATCATATGTTAATTCTGTAATAAATGATTTACTTTGTCAATTGTTCTTAATGATTATATTGTGCTTTAATGCAAATTGGTGAAGTTATTAAACTAATAAATAATAATAATATTTGGCTTAGTGCTTTGGGGGTATGTTAACTCCCATATTCATAGCCTTTGTCTATATGCAAATCTATGCAAATCATTTATCTTGACCATTTTTTTGAAATCGTGAAGCACGTATTTCGTTTATTGATGGCATATGTTAAGTAATATTAAAGTATAAGTGATAACATCTTTTTCAAACTCATAGCATTTTTTAAAAATATTAAATTGTTTTTATAAAAGCATCTCATCCCAAATTTAATTTTAGTATTAATTGCATTTATTATGTTTTTATCTGTACTAACAACTTGAGCAAAATATTTGTAATCACTAATTGTTTGAAGTTCATTACTATTAATCTTTGTTTTCTCTTTTTGTTTGAAAAACTTTGAACATTACTACAGTCTTTTTAACATTATCTTCAGTCTTACTTTCTTGTTTTTATGTAAATGCTTTTGTAATATTTCCTGAATCTGAAGCATTATTTGATAGAGCAATTTGATCATCTAAATTAACAGTATTTAAGTAATGTCCAGTTCCTATTTTAATTCTTCAAAAAATGTTTTTTTGTAAAACTATTGGAGAAATGGAATTACTTTATCTTACTGCCTTAACAATGATATTTTTTCATACTAACTATTTCTATGGAATTTGATAAATATTCTTCTAAATAAATATTCTTTTAAATTTAACAAAACTATGAATCTATATATTGATGTCCAAAGCTTTATTTGTTTAAAAATATTGTGACTTTAAATATTATTTATAAAAAAAGGCAAATTTAGAAATGATTTAAAATGTTTGTCATTATCAAATGCATTAATTATTAGAAATGAAATTTGAAGTGTTATGAGCGATAAGTTCAATGTTGGCTTTAGAAGGCTTACTCATTTGAATAGGTTAGTCAATAATAGAAAAATGAATATAAAATGATTCAATTTAATATCATACATAATCTGGGATATGATCAATTGGATTATCCATGTGTCTGGATTATCCATGTGTCTACTATGAGACAAATAAGGCAAAATTGATGACAAGAATAATGCAGCATTTGGTTATGTACAAAATATAAATCCAATTGCACAATTGTATTTGTATTTTATCATTATGAAAAGGAATATGATTATTGCCCAGGATAATTATCACCACATTCCAGTTTTAAATTCTACATTTTGTTTTCAAAAGCCAGCTTGAAAGACCAATAATCATATCTGTCCATCAAGTTAAATGTCATATCACCATATCATCAAGTCACCAATTTATTTTTCCACCACCAAAACTCTCAGAGCCTGCTCCATCCAATAAATAAAAATTTGGAGGGATCATAACAGAACCTGCAGAAATCATCAGATCTTGAAAAGGAATATGGTCATTGTTTTGATTTAATTATAGTTGAGGTGATTTGTAAAAAAAGAAATAAAAAATGATTGCACAAAATTAAATGAATGGTCGATTAGAGAAAAATAATATCCAAATTAATAAGAAATGTTTATAAGTTTTTAAAGACAAAATATTGTTCTTTTTATTAAATGTTATTATGATATTAAAGTGTTGAAAGTATATTTGATTTTTTAAATGATTTTTATACTTTATTATCCGTAATAGTGTTTTTACATGGAGGTTAAACTCTCCATACAATAGTGCCACTCAGTGCAAAACAGAATAACCAATGAATGCAGGAAGGTTTGTGCATAAAATCTCTATCTAATGACTACTCATCCAATATCCCAGATTAGTTTCTAGCTTATGGCTTTCATTAGTCAGAAGCAATGCACAAACCTTACTGCATCTATTGACTATTCTGGTATGCACTGAGTGGCACTATTGTATGGAGAGTTTGCCTCTGTGTAAACAGCTTGGGTAAGCATAAAGAATGGTGATTATGTAATGTTAGTAGTGTTTTTATATTATAGAACTAACTGCATTTTTTGTCATCTAAAATCCAATGCAAAATACCACCTCCTGCTCATTTGTTTCTGTATAATCTTTTCTTAATATATGTGTATGATTTATTGAGTTAAGACCACTTTCAAAATTCTCTGTGGATTTGTTAAAAGATTGAATAGAAATGATAGAAAATTAATAAATTTGTAATTTCTTACTTTTCTTAAATATTAATATTACTATATTTCCCAACCTTTTGATACACCTTTATTATTAAGACTTTTCATATATAGTTTTCAATAGTTTTTTCATTTTTTTCATCACTTTTAATATATTGGCAATAATTTCATTATTTTATGGAATTTTTACATTTGTCATAGATTTAATTGTGTGCCTCATATCTTTATTTATCATATTTGGAATTTTAAAAAAAATGTTGATATAATTATAGACTATTTTTATTCCTTATTTGTCATTACTATATTTTTTTTGTAGAATACTTGCTTGCATTTTGTGTTACTGTCCCACTTTTCTTTTCTAATGATCCCATCACATTTTATTCTTGCTGAAACAACTTTCAATCCAATGTCAAATTGTTGTTTTATTCTTTTTGATATATATTTTTCTTCCATAGCTTTCTTATCATTTCTCTTAGAGGGTCACTTTTAAATAGTTTTAAATTTCTTTTTTATACATGGTTTTGACTTAAGTGGAATCCACTGGTGAATTGCTATATTTTTCTTCCAGCTGTCTGTGTAAGAATTTTTTATTGGTTATTCATATTTGAACCATCATCAAAATCTGTTAGTATTCTAAATAATTTTCAAGTTTTACCTTAAATTCATTGGAGTATCCTGACTTTTAACAAATAACTTATATATCCTGTATTTCTGAATAGCTTTTGTATTATCATTCCATTAATACATATCTTGTGTTATTAATCAGCCATATCTAATAAAAATGATTTGTTCCCTTTCCAAGCTGCCTGTAGCTTTATCTCTGAATCAATCCCATGCATTATGTGATAAAGTTTAATTATTCACCATTAAATTTTAGGATGATAATATGTCTGGATCACAAATTATAATGAAATATCCATAATGTGTCTTGTATGCTTATTGATCATCTTCAATGATCTCTCTGCCATTATAGAATCTTGAAAACCTTTTAAAAATGTCCTTGTAACTCTTAATTCACTGCCATATACAGTTGGGAATCATTTCAAACATTTCAACAGAAGTTTTGCTTTATTTAAAATAAAATTTAATATTGGAATATTATTCTATTGTGAATCTATATATGAAACATATTGTTTTCTCACTTCATAATTTATGATTGCATTTAAAAAATTTTGTGATGACATATAATATAAGCATTGATTTAGAGATGGGTCAGCAGGCAGAATGTAGAGAAAACCAGTCATCAGCCATCTTTTCACTAGAATATACTATTTATCTATACTTTCATTTGGAATGTTTCCATGTCCAACTTTATTTTGGAATTTTTCTCAACAATAGAAATGCTATTTGTCTTCTGAAATGACCACAAATCTATTATTTTATCTCATTTCTGTTTCCATATTTAAGGTTATCCACAGCAATTTGTCTTTCAATCATTTTCATCATCCTCTTCCATGATAATTTTAAAATAACTTTTGTCTTGAAGCATGTTATGTATATTTTATAAAAATGCCACACTTCATCAGTATGAGAACTCATTGAACATATTAATATGATTATTTGTGTTTGGTATATTTCTGTAACTAATATTATTCTATCATCTATTTTGTTTTTAATATTTATATCTTTCTAGCAGATATCTACCTATCAGTCAGTTGCTCATTTGCCTTTTTATTCTAATTTGCCAAAATCTGATAATGTCCCATTTAACATTAGACTGCTTTTTTCAATTCATTTAATTCTTTTTCATGTGAAAATAATTTACAGTTGTTAGTAGCTAAATATCAGATCTTTGAATGCACATAGATCTATAAGCCAATAACTTTATTCAAGCATCTTCTTGACTAATGAGGTCTAAAGAGTGGAGCAATTTGTTTTGTCTGTCATAATTGTTAATCTAAAAGAGAATGGATATTCATATGCATTGTCACTTACCTACCTTGCCTTTAAAAATACTCAATTGATGTCTGAGTTAAATAATATTTATTTAGGAAGAAAGAGCATGGTGTTTTTGTAATCTTAAATTAAATGATAAAAACTAATAAATTTACTATAATGGTTGATGCATGTAAATAAGCAACTCATCAATATTAATTTACAGTTTACAATGGTAGTAGTAACCATAGCAACAAATGAAGAAAACCTTCAGACTTTATTCAGTGCCAAAAATAGATAAATAGCCTTGTTTTAAGGAATAGAGAGCACTCTTTCACTAATAAAAACATATTAAATAAAATATATGTATTGAAGAATTTTAATATGTAGAAATATCAATTACATTTTTATATTAGAAGAAAAATCATTGCCAGATGTTAATAGACAGTAATCCATGAAAATTAAATCACCACAGCCTTCTTGTTTAAACAAACCAATAGAATATTTTCAATCTGTTGTCAAGGCAAAAATTGGGCAGATTGTTGATAAAAGATTCCTGCCTAACTATATACATTGCCTTGACAACAAATTGGTGATAGTCACTTGGTTTGTTTAAACATGAGAGCTGTAATAATATGATGTATATAGAATAACTAGTTAGTTTAAATGAATAGACAACACCCTTTCCACAAACCAGTCTGAGAGTAGCAAGTATTTGCTTCTGAAACAAATTCATCACATGAGAACCAGATTCTTACCTTGATGAATGCTTTCTTAAAGACTGAATTGTGATATACCAGTTTTCTATTGAAATTATTATTATATGATGTTTATGCACTAAAATAATAAGCTGAGCTCAAATAGTTTTATTCATTTATTTAAAATTGGAATTTTGTTTCTTTTAGAATTGATCCAAAAGTCAAGGCTAACATTAAGTCAAATGGCTATTAGAAAAATATCTCTTATCTAATGATTCATATTCTTAAAGTGTTTTATACCTGAATATTAAAGGAAAGATATAAGCTTTGAAGAAAACTGTAGTACAGTTGAAACTATTAGTATAAATATGAAGCTAAATGGAAAAAAAAAAATCATGGATATGGGTCCATAACTGATATGATGTACTATATATATTGAATTAATAATGAAAATAAAACAAATAGAAGGTGAAATAGATTGCTGTTATAAATACTTCAAATGGAATTGGGTATAGGCTGAATGGATATCTGAGAAAAATTCTAAGCTTGCTTTAAAATTTTCTTTGACCTCCAAATAATTTTCACATTTTATCAGATTTGAATTTAGATTATGAGTATTACTCTATATACCTTTATAGACATATCTGTTGCAAAACAGCCTGAAAACAGTGTCTTTAAATGAATACTGGATAGCAGTAGTTATTAAAGTATATCCAATGCTCAAGCTTATAATAGGTGGTAGTAGTGGAATAAAAAATAAAAACATGAAAGGGGAGGGGGCACACGTGATTTTTTTTAAAAATTAAGCTTTTAACGCAACACATATTTCTAAACTCAAACTTCATAAATATATTTTTGATGGACTTAATTATTTAAATTAATTTTAAAATATCACTTAATATATATATATAAAATACTCTCAAAAAAATCTAATCTCATTTTTTCTCCCATAATCTCTTGAAAATTCATGTCGTATTAAATATAAAAGATTTTTTTTTTTTAATGTTTTTTTTTTTGCCTTAAAAAAGTTATTAACCAAATATTTCGATTGATCATCTGCAGTTCAAGATATTTTTTTTTTTTGAAAAATTCTGTATAATTTTTTCTAATATATATATTTGTATTTCAACTTCAGGATTTTCAAATATTAAGTTTTAAAAATGGCTGTGTAAATATTTTAAATAAATATATTTATAAAATCAGATTCAACAATTACATATATATATATAATATTAGTAATCATTAAAAGCCAATCAATACTTAGACAATCCCAATATCAATAACAATCAACAATTTCAAACTGTTATCAAGGCAACCTCCTTTTAACAATAAAGATGAAAATCCACCTTTATGAATGGTCTAATATTTTTATATAGAAACTAAAGATTGTACTTGACCATATAGATTGAAATTATTGATACAAAGAAGTTTAAACAAACCTCTTTAACCAAGTAAATATAACTTGTTCTGAGTTCAGATTAATAAATAGTCAATTATAACATTACAAACGTAATTGTAAATTTCAAATTGCACCTAAAGTATTACTTAAGTGATAAGTGTAATAATGCTCAAGGCTAAATCAGGGCCTAGCTGATCAATTATTGGTACTTAAAAAAATATTTTAAAACAGTAAGTACAATTTAAAATCATTGGAAAAAGTTATTTAAAATGGGCAGCTGAACCAAATAATAAACATAATAAAAAAAGTATTAAATAAAAACAAGCAGATTTATTATAGTAATTTTGATGAAGCTAAGGTTGTCTTCTTTGAGAGAAATGAAATAAAATAAAGAATTTTTCTTATTAAAAATTTGTGATTCTGAAACAGTTCACATTTAAAGTTCTTTTAATATTAAAGGTGGATGGGAAGTAAGTGGAATTGTGGGTAATGTTTAGTTTAAATATGTTATTTGTAGTTTTTTTTACATTTAAGAAATGTGCATGTTGCAGTGAAACCATTGGTAGTATTTTAGAGTTTTTTTTTGGCTAGACTGGTTGAGTTGTGAATTTGGTATAATTTTGATTATTATAAATGTGTATATATTTTCAGATATGTTTCATTTTAGCACCTATTTTGATTTGACCTATGAGATAGTTGACTTATTCCCCCTTTTATTATTCAAGAGGCCAATAAAATTATTAGAATATATACATATTAAATATGAAAACAATCTGTTTTAGAGCTTTGTGAATCAAGGAAGTATATTGGAAAATTTAAATGTTAAGTTACAATGCTATGTGTCAAATATAGGGATTTGAACACAGACTTTCAAGTACTCTTCAACTATCCACACTATTGCATAGTACTGATACACATGTCCACACACATGTAAAAAGATAAATAATCACCAATATATATATATATGAAAAACAAAAAAACAAGTTAAACTTGCTAACGCTTGTCTTTATGATCAATAGATGGCATTTTACCAAAAACACCGTCAAGCGTAGGTTTGTTTACATAAACATCAGAGTAAGCATTCACTATCTCTATTGTTAATTCCACCTTCAGATCATGATTTCAAGCTGATTTGCTATCATCAGTGAAGGGTAGAAATAAGAAACTAGATCTAAACACTAACTCTGAGCATTTATGAAACAATTTCTATTCAGCTTGCAAGCATGAATTTTTTAGACACGTAATGTCTTCAAACCTCAGTTGGTAAATTGTTTGCCTTAAATTTGATATTCGAGAATCTAAAGGTGCGAGTTCAACTTCTAAGCAAATATTGTGACTGTGCCTATAAGCCAGCAATACCTGAAGAAGAGTGGAGAATAATACTACTCGAAACGTTGTGTAATTACTAACCTGTATTGTCTATTTGTGAGTTATTACTAACAAGTTGTTTGTATTTGGAAAGTTTAAATAAAGTTTAAAATATCACATCTTATGAAGATTTGCTATCTTAAACTGAGCATTGATTATATATATATGCATGTGTGTGTGGGAGATTATAATGTAGACCAACTGATGAGGGCTGGTTTAGCACAAAATATTTATATTGGTGATTATTTATCTTTTCTACATGTGTGTGATCATGTGTATTAGTATTATGAGATAGTGTGGACAGTTGAAGAGTACTTGAAAGTCAATATTCAAATCCTCTATATTTACAATTAAGTTCCAAGTACATGAAGAATACCTGTATTTCAAATGATATATGTTGTATTTTATTCCAGAGTAATATTCTGCATATTGTAATATTATAAACCTATTCATGGAATTAACATGCTTAAATGTTATTACTTAGATATTTCATAATCTAGATTTGTAAAGAATCATTTAAATGAACTTGTATTATTTTTTATCTGGAAAAATGGTTTGGCAATAACATAACAAAAATTGGTTATTATTTATAGGTTCATTTAAATAATTTTTGGAATCTAATGTATGAATTATTCTAGTAATGTCTTCTGACTTAGTAGATCTGTGAACAGGTTTATATACTTAGTGTTATATATTTTTGAGCTGCAAAAATATTTACTTGCTCATTAATAAAAGGTAGACTTGATAACAGATTGAGATTGTTGATTGGTATTGATATTGGAATTGTCTAAATGTTGATACTGATTTATATATATATATATATATATATATATATATATATATCAATATATATATATATATATATATATATATATATATATATTATCATTATCAACCATTATCAATCCACTGCAGGTTGAAGGTCTCTCCAAGTTTAATCCATCTTCTCCGATCTTTAGCTTCTCTTCTCCACATCACCCCTGCACACTTTCTTATTTCATCCATCCATCTCACATGTGGTCTCTTTCTGGGTCTTTTAAAATCTCTTGGAATCCAGTTTAAAATTTCAATTGTCCATCTATTATCATCTCTTCTAGCAATATGTCTAGCCCAACTCCACTTCAATCTTTTAATTTTTTCAATGAGGTCAGTAACACCTGTTTGTTCTCTTACCCATACATTGCGTTTTCGATCTCTTCTTGTTACTCTCAACATACATCTCTCCATACTTTTTTGAGTGATCTGAAGTCTCTGTATTGCTCTTCTATTGAATGTTCAAGTCTCAGATCCATATAGTAAGAACTGGCAAAACACATTTGTTAAAAACCTTCCTTTTCAAACACATAGGCATATTTCCTTTTAGTATCAAGTTATTTCTACCAAAAGCACTCCAACCATGTTTAATTGTATGATTAATTTCCTTCATAATTGAGGATATATATATAATGTGTGGGTGTGTAAATATGAGATAATATTCACATAAACAGAGATAATTTTTGATGTTGCTAAGAAATTATTAATTACTACTAATTGACAATGTCTGAAGTAAATAAGTTTTCTCTCTAGCCTATAGCTCTTCTGTTGGGTTTTTTGATAAAATAAAAGGGATCCTACAAAACTCCAATAAAAGAGCTATTATAGGTTAATGAGAAAAGTTATTTAGCTTCAGGGATTTCTCAATTAATAGTAACTAAAAATTTCTTAGTAACATGAAAGATTAAAGATTATCTCTGTTTACATGGATATCATCTCCTCACTTCTATTCTTTATTATAATAACATGCCATGAAATTATTTAATTCAATATATATATATATATATAATTAAAATAAGTCTACTATAAGACAATCCCAATATCAATAACAATCAACAATCTCAACCTGTTATCAAGGGTAGCTTCCTTTTAATAATATATATAAAATATATTATATAATGATGACATCCAGAGTTAGAAACTGGTTTAAGGATAGGGGTATTCAGAAAACCTTGCTAAGAGCTGTAAGCATACTCATTATGTAACATTTGTAGTACAAGCTTATTAAATTAAGTCACATGATATTTGACTTGATTTATTTGCAATATATATATATATTGCTGGAACATTCACATCAAATAGTAAGCAAGTTTAACAGTTATAAAATCAGCACCTTTCAAAAATGTAATGGCAGCTATAATATGCTTTTGAAGTGATAAAAATAATTTACAGTTCATTGATAAATTTATCATTTTTGTTATAATGTTTCAGCATTTATTTTTCTATGCTATAGTTTGTCATGTTATAATTTTCAATCTTTATTTTTTCCAGAATTAATTTAAACTAATTTGCATATCATACTATTATTTAATAATAATATAAAACAATATATTAGAAAATAAAAGGTGATATACACAGTGAAACATCACTTTCTTTGCATGTACTAATGTACTTCAGTACTCATTCTCATCATTCTACTTATGATTCATTTATTGCAAGCCTGAGTAATTGTGGACAGTAAGTAGTAATGCTACTATATCAATTTCTCAGATTACTTTCTGGTTCATGGTTTTCTTCAGTGAAGAATTTGAATTTAAACCTTATAACTGCACTTTAATTTCATTGATATTATTTTGAGCTGCTAGTGTGAAATTAATAAAATCCTGAAAGTTTTGAACTCAGACACTGTATTAAAGTTAGAAAAAAAAAACCAGTCTGGGAATGAAAGTATTGTATCCCTATACCATCTTATGTCTATGTATGACTCAAGTTTGCAGTAGATTGTTCTAGAGTAAAATGAAGCTAACTGCACTGGATAATTTGAATTTATATTAACTCAATTTGGTTTAGATATCTATTTGATGAATGTGGTTGTATTTTAAGTTATTCATGATTGAAAAATATTTTTATAACAATTTACAGGTAAATCAATGAATTTTATTACTTTTAAAAAACCATTATCTTATAAATTTTTTCTCTGTATAAAATAATTATTTGGTTAATTTTTCAGAAAGTCACATGTCAATTTAATACAGACATTTTGTAAACTGTTGAATCTTCCATTTCACTACCATTGAAATGAGGCAAAGGAATTGTTTCTGCTGTGTTGGTGTAATATTGGTAATTTTGACTTATAGTGACAAATATAATTTTTCAAAAACTGTTGATTATGAATTATATAAAAATACTTTTAAAATAAAAGTAAAAATATACTCTTTTACTTGAGTCAATATATTTACTATAGTCATTAAAATAGTAATTAAAAAAATTGGAAAATTTTGAAATCACTAGTATCAATTGCAATTACCAATAAAATGTGGTACCAATCTAATCATTATCTACATTTCCATTTTTCTCTTTTTCTTTTTAAACACTTTTGACATCATGAAACAAAACAGGCATGACTGATCAATCATTTCAAGATTCCTTAAGAATAATAGCAATTTATTCATAGTAATACTATTACTACAACTTACTTTATAAATCCAATGTGTAATCTAAAACCTTTTAGTATTAGTTTTCATCAGTAGGTCTTTTTTTGTGAACTTTTAGTAGTATTTATTTATTTTTTTAAGAAGATCAACTCTAAGTTTTCATTGTTTTTTTTTTAATTTTTCTTTCAAGCAATATACTTAATATTGATTTATAAAATTGATTGATTTAGAATTTCAAACAACTTTTTATTTGTAAATGTCAGATTTGTTTTGGAAATTTTTATTATTTTGTCTCTAAAAATATTTAAATTTTTATTAACTTTTTGAAGTAATGAGATGAGGGGGGAGGGGTGAATTGCATCCATAGAATTACCTAATTCAATCAACCTCTTTTGATTTGTAATTGACAGAATCTTTTTGGAAATTTTTATGATTTTGTCTTTAAAATGGGAAAGAGGGAGGGTTGAGTTACTTTGTGGATTTTGATACAGCAACATTCAATACTAATCCAATCAAACACTCCAAATAAAAATGAACTGACTGGTTTTCAAACAACAAGTTAACCAAAAAAAAAAAAAAAAAACCATTAAAATAAAATTTTTTTATTGATTTGAATTTTACCTTTTTTAATTAAAATTTAAAAAATAATACAACACTTTAAATGAACCACAAGTCTATTGCTTCCAGAAACATTTTATAACACCAAATATTGTCAAACTTAATATTCTTCATCATTTTGATACACTATATATATATATAAAACCCGTCTATAAAAAGTATAAGTAAGAATTTTTCAACATGACTGTTTCACACTTTTATCTTTGGTCTTTTAATATCAAGATTGATGTGAAAACTAAAGAAAAAAACTTATTATTTTACTTTTTAGTTGATTTATGTGAATAAAAAAAAGTATTATTTTCTTACTTTTCTACTTTTTACATTTATATGTATAATAAATAATAAAACAAGGTAAATAAAATGTCATAGGTTTAAAATGAATCCCATCTTTATATAATTAACAATGTTAATATTTCACTAATTTTTTATTTTAAATATTTTGAAAACTCTTAAAAATATAGTATCATTGGAAATATGTATGGTGGCTAAGTCTCAAGTAGATCAAAAATTGATAAGTAGGTGAAAATTGGGTTATAAGGTTTTTTTCTAGATAGTCGGACTAAAAAAAAGAATTTGAATAAAAGCATAAATAAAGGTTAGATTGGATAGCTTTCTAATAAAAAAAGAATTGGGTGGAATAAAATGAAAATGGTAATGGAGTGAATGTAATACATGAAGAAAGATAAAGGTGCAAAACATATCTGATATATATATATATATATATATATCAGATATGTATATATATATATATATATATATATATATATATATATATATATATATATATATAAAGTTAAATGCAGAGAGAAGAGAAAGTGAAAGTAAGGAAAAATTTGAAAAAAGAATATAATGAATTTGCAATAAATCTATGAATGAAGAGTAATTGGTAAATGAATTTTATTTATTTGAAAGCTTAACATATGAGAAAATAAGTAGAGTATTGGATTCAGAGCTGATTAAAGAAAGCATGAGGTCTAAGTGATATCATAAATGAAATGATAATAGATATGGAAAAATATGATAGGATTGGTTTAAAATAGTTTTAATAAAATTATAGATAATATTAAAATTTTTAATAGAATGGGAGTCTGTTAGACTTAGATTGTTATATATAACAAGAATGGCCATTCCATGATACAAGCATCAAGTCTAGAATATTGTAGAACTAAATGTGCTGCAGTGGAGCACAGATAATGAAATTGAAAATGAAACCTAAATCATAGAAAGTAATACTGCAGTCAAAATCCAATTTTTATCAGTATTTAAAAAAATATATAACATAAAATAAAATTTGATAAATCAAACTACAAATATATCATTTTTGTTTTGCATACTTTTATTGTATGATGGATATTTCTGTTATCGAATGTTAATTGTTGAATGTCTTTAGAAAAATTCAATTTTTTTTACCTTTTCAAATACATTTAATTCTTAGTAATGCCACATAATTAATATATATCACAACATTTTAAGTGATATGCTTTCTTCTTCATGCATTGTTGGCCTGACCATTGATAGTACTAATGTGTGTGTGTGGCGGGGGGGGTGTATGTGTCTAGATTCATGAATATTGAATTGAAATTGTTGCTGCAACTAACTAGATTATTCTATCAAAGGCAACAATCAGTAGAAATTTGATATATTTATCTATTCCTGATTTCTCCATTTTTTCTTAAGAGCAAGATCAGTCATTTCCAAACATTATGAATTCACACGCTAGGTTGATGTAAGGGTTATTTCCCATTAGCATATAAGCAAATTAACCTCATGTGACAATTCATAATATTTGGAAAACACTTATTAAACTTACCATTTAAGAAAAAAAATGAAATCAGGATAACCATCATAGACAAGTATATCAATTTTCTATTGATGGTTGACTTTGGCAGAATAGCTTAAATTCAAAATTTATGAATCTAAATTTTCCATGTTCCTGAAGAAGGTAATAATAATGTTTGAAACATTATATTGTTACTAACAATTGAATATATCTAATAATTAATTCTAGATGCTCCATATAATTCATCATATAATTGAAAGTAAAATGACATCACCACAAACTTTGCACTCTGTAGTTTAGATCAGTGATAGAGTATCAGGCTTTGGAGTATGAGGATCTCAAGATTGATTTTCATTTTAACACTTCTGTTACTCAAACTTCTTAAAAACTCTTGAGCAATAAAGCCATTTAATTATTTTTAACATAAACTTTCGACAAATACTTTAACATGAGTCTAAACTTAAAATGCCTACTACAAATCAAATCTGTAGTAATTTCAAACTATTTCATTAGCCCTTTGTAAACTTTGCAGTACTGTTTTTTTTTAGTAAAAATTCTTTTTTCATGAAATTATTAAAAACGAAATGAGATAATAGCTGACTAATTCAAATTTGTAAAATGCTCTATTTCTTTTGTTAACAAACTTTAAACATTAAAAGTCTAAGTGAAAGCAAAACCTACTCAGAAATCTCAGTAAAGTAAAGAATGTTCATTTACACTTTAAATTTTTTTTTAGTACTTCAGTTTATTTGTTAAATATTACTGATTTATATTAACATATATCCGAACACCTGTTTATTCTCTTAATATATGTATGGGTAGGAAAACAAAAAGGTGTTACTGACCTCATTGAAAAAATTAAAAGACTGAAATGGAGTTGGGCTGAACATATTGCTAGAAGAGATGATAATAGATGAACAATTGAAATCTTAAACTGGATTCCAAGAGATTGTAAAAGACCCAGAAAGAGACCACATGTGAAATGGATGGATGAAATAAGGAAATGTGTAGGGGTGAAGTAGAAAAGAGCAGCTAAAGATCAGGGAACAAGGATTGAACTTGGAGAGACTTTCATCCTGCAGAGGATTGATAATGGTTGATGATGATGATAATATCCAAAACTTGAATGAAAAGGAAAAACTCACACATCTAAATATATGCATGAAATATTAGATTCTGAAATATTGACATATAAAAAAGGAAAAATGTTTTACTCTATTAACTTGCTATAGGGCATTACCACTAACATTAATTGATCAAACAATATTTATTTTTTATACATTAATGTGCAGAATTAAGATTTGTCTGGAAGAGAGTAAAAGTTATGAAGTATATTAAAAAAGGGATTATATTCAGTGAAGCAAGTAAGATTTAATTTATTCATTGCAGCTCATATAGTTGAAATTTGTATTATAAGAAAAATAATCCATTAGTTATTGGATTTTTAGATATAAAAAAGATATTTGATAGAGTGGGTGGAGTAAATTGTGGAGTAGTCTTACAGATATGGATATTTGGAATTGCATCTTTAAAAGGACATTTTTTATAAATAAGTTGGAAATATAGATTTTTTGAGAATTTAAGTGTAAATTTTGGTTAAAAGATATATCCACTATCATTTTTATTTTCTATACATTTCTAAGAGAATAGGAGATTGAGATAGTAACTTAGGGATTGGGAAAGGTGGATTCCCATAACTGGATTACATGATATGGTGATTTTGAAAGTGAGATGATATGGTAGTGTTTGCAAATAGTATGGAAGATACAAAGTTGTTATTAAAGGAGTATGAAGTGTCAGAAAGAATTATAAAAATTTAAATTCAGTGAGGAAAATATCTAAGATCCTATCATTTAATGAGAAGAATAAAACTGAAAGATGGAAAATGAGAGAGATGTCTTGAAAAAGGAGAGAAAATGTCTTGGGAGGTTTTATTCCTTCATAACTTTAGGTCATACTATTAATGTTATAGTAAGTGATAATGACCCATTGTTTTTTAAAAAAATAGATTTTAATGTAATGTTTTTATTGATGTTAAAGTTTTTAAAAAAATCTGTAGAGGTCAGCATCTTATGGAAAACTTCTTTGTTCTTTCACAGAAGGATATAACAGGGAGCATTCACATCCTTATATGATAGTTTTCACGTGGATGAAATATGATTTTTTACTTTTTTATAAAATATTTTTGATTATTTTTACACACAAATTGGTTATTATAATGAAAAAACCCAGTTAAATGTTAATTCATTCTTTTATGTTTTATTTTTAAAAATATAAAAACCCTGACAGTGTCTATTACACCAGTCTCATTCAGAATTGAATTCTTAAAATCTTTTAAAATATTATATTTTTTGTAAGAAAATATGAGATTTTAAAGCAAAATTTAATAGAGGTACCATAAATCTATATTTGTTCATTTACATTAAAAAGACTCTTAAAATAAATATGAATTCATTAATTTTTAATTTTAGTGTTTATGTAAATATCCATCAAGATGTTTGTATATTTACAAGCCAGTTTTTAAATATTTAAAATGATCAAATGTAATTTTTAAAAAATATTATTTACTTATAAAAGTAAATGAAAAAGAAATCAATTGCAATTTATTAAGTTTTGATATAAAGTATTTTTTTAAAAACAGAAAGGTTAAGTATTTCCAAAAAGTCTCATCAAATGAAACAATAGAAAGTGTCAGAAATCCCAAAAGTTAAATATGATTTTTAAGATTGTTTTCCACTTGTAATCTTATATTTGTAATATATCAATTTTATTTTATTAAATTTTGATGTAGAATAAAGATTTAAATATTAAAATCAAATATTGTGTGTTTATTCAAAATACTATTAGGAAATAACATCCAATTGCTGATGTGTTAATACTAACACATTTTCCTTTGTTATTTTTTATATAATCTAAAATAATTATAATAAATATTAAATTATTAGAATTTGATTCATTAGTATATATATTTATATGAAGTCAATTGATGGAAAGTTTCACACTTGTAAATCAAATTTTAATAGTATGATATTGATCAATACTGATGAAATAATGAAGTTCTATGTAAAAGACTATGATGTGGACTAGCTGAAGTAACTCAGCATGAAATACATTTTCTATCCAGATATTTTTATATGTTTCAAAATTATGGATTGAAATGAATGTTTTAAGTATGTTTTAAAAAAGATATTACCACAGGAGAAAAGAGGTGGAGCTGATTTACTACAAACATTTACATAGAATTTAAAAAAACAGATATATTAATCATGAACTGAGCTTTAAACATTATATCTGTGCTGGGATAATCTCTAGTTTAGTATATAGTAGTAATAATCATTAATTAATGTACATAAAATGGTTGGCCTCAATATTGTGTACAGAGAAAATTTGAAACTTTTAAATCAAATTATAGTAATTTTTTATTAGTAAATAATGAATCAATGATGAAGATGTGCATGATAGTGATCTGGATGAACCCTAGAATGCTAATTCAGCCAAAAGTTCTGAAAGCCATTTCTCTGTTTCAGATGTATTTATTCTTTCAGGAAAGTGTTGTGGAGTAGAAGTTTTAAGTATATCTAAAATAATAATAACTACTAAGCATCACATGATCACCATTCTTTATGCGTATCCACGCTGTTTCTGCAGAGGCAACACTCCCCATACAGTAGACTTGAAAACATTATTGTGTTATTTATTTTGGACTCAAAGCTTTATAATTACCTAATTAGGTAGAAGGTAGCTGCTGGAGAGTTGCATTTGAAACTAAGATTTAGATGTAGTGCTCTCAGATACAAAGCTCCTCACTGATAAAGGTCATAAGCTAGAAACTAGTCTGGCGATATTGGATGAGTAGGCACTAGATAGGGATTTTATGCACAAGCATTCTGTATCCATTGATTACTCTGGTCTGAGGGGTGCTATTGTATGGAGAGTTTTGCCTATGTGTAAAATGACAATAGTAATATGATAATGAAATTTAATTTTTTTCACTTATAATAAGTCATAAGCTCCTGTTTATTAACGTAAATTCTTCTATTGGGGATTCATATTATAATTATTGTTTTAAAATCTTTCTAATATTCTTTGATATTTTTTTATTTTTTCTCTCATAACCAACTTTGCTTTCATCTCTTTAAGTACAGATGAAAATTTTCTACAGCTGAGTTGGATGTGACTATTACTAACTCAGAGGCTAGTTGCTTGCTTTTCATTCTTAGGATTGAATACACCTTTTTCTTTCTTTCCTCGCACACATAACCATTTCTGCTGCCTTTTTATTAACAAAATGTTCATTATGATGTGAAGTTTGGTTTCCAAATGGATCTGAGCTTTTTTAAGCTGAAGCATTCTTTTTTAAAATAGCAAGACTTTTGACTGCATCTTCCTCTCAAAGTAATGATTATTCAAATAAATTAATACAATTTTAGTTGAAAGATTATTTACTATATGTTAATTCATAAAATGTTGAATAGCTTAATTAATAAAATGATTGTTTGCAATATAAATATTAATTTATTTGATGACCAAATATGTCCATACAGCCCTGATGATTAAATAATAGTAAATTATTATAACTTGATTATTATAATTTCCACACTCATAAATTTTAATTGCATCTATTTAAGATAAGCAAGAATTTATCATATCATGTCTTGCCGAGATATAAACTTTCAACCCAGTTAAAAATTAGTATATGTTTTTTTTTAATTAAAAACATATGCATGGCATCATTAATTTTTCATTTTTTATTTTCCACGCGCAAGCAACATCTTATATATCTATATTTATAACTCCTGTTCCATCACATATTCTAGAAACATAGATGACTATGTCGGAGATGTGAGCGCAGGAAATGTAATACTTGTGAGAAATTTTATAATTTGGTACTGATACTAACAAGTGATAAAAATATATGAGATTGTAACCTAGGCCTGCTGATATATGGTTGTTTAGTATAAATGTATCTTGGAGATATCTTTTTCTATATATTTCAGTAAGATCTGATGTCATTTACCTATATCTAAATAATAATAATAATAATAATTAAATGATTTGATGCCTTTTATCTTCTACATCTCCAATTCTACCATTGTTGTAGTCTTGCTCAGTCGTCCCATATCTGAATATCGTTTTTGTTCTTATAATCCATTTACATATATATGTGAGTGTATATATTTTAGTAGATAATAGATTGTATATTTTGTATAGATTTCTTTTATTTAACTGTGAATTGTTGTTTAGGTTTTTACATTTATTATTTCTTTGTTAAGGTTTCCACTCTTAGCAAATCCATTAAACATATTACTTTTTTCTTCCGTTTTTTTTCCTCCGAACTAAGTGTTGATTTCTGCAATTTTAATGACTCTTTGTATTTTTTTTTGTATAAAGGTTAGCTTTCCTGAAAACAATCATTACATTTGGGTTTTGTTATTATAGTTGTTTTTCTGGTATCTTTTTTTTAATTTAACCAATAAAATTGAAAATAATGGTATTTTTTTAAAACTATTAATACAAACATATATTTATATAAAGAAAACAAGTCTATTGACTCAAAATAGTTTTTTTTTTATATCTATAACTGAGATTATGGAATTATTTTATTAGGGTTCTGGCATTTTTAGCATTCTAATTTCTTATGAATTGTCAAGCACTAAAATCATGGATTATTTATTTTTAACATAACAATCATAATTTGACCTCGTTTCCACTTATTCTTTAATAGTCCAATATCATAAAACACTTGATCCCCTTTTTTCTACTTTCCCTCCATATATGTATGTCTAAATCCTAAATTAGTGGTTAAAGTATACTATATGTAATTCTTTTAAGTGATAATAATAGTACAACTAAATAATCATCATCATAATTTGATTTACAAGTGCCATATTTTCTACATTCATAACTTTGTCCCAACCACATCTGACAAATAAACGAATAATTATTGCTAATTATTTATTGCAGATCAATTCTAATGCTTGTAAGTTAAAAATTAATACATCTGGCTTTACATAAAACAGAATACCTCATCCTTATTAAAAAATCCACTCTACCATACTTTTTTGAAATATATGAATAAAAAGATTTGGAAAAGATTAATGTATTTATTTGTACGTTTTGAGAATGTGTGTGGGAGTGATAATTTTATTTATGTCCCTTAAATAAATAAAATGTAATTTATGCAGAGATATTTAAATTATTTAGTGTTTTTGTGAAAGTTGTAATGATGGTGTTTTAGTTGTATTTATATATTGGACTATTTCCATCATCTAAAATGAGTATTGAATATTTTTAGAAAAAATTAACTTTATTTAAATATTCCAAATACATGCTACTGTTAGTTATATTATGCAGGTTAGTATATGTACACTGTTTCAAAAGGTTTATTCTCCCTTCTTTTTCATATGTTGGTGGCTTGATTAGTGACAGTGCTAGCATGGGAATCAAGTCTAGGTCCTTAGATTATTCAGCATTAAATTTTTAAGGGAATGCTTTAGACAACAGCCATTCTGCCAAAGGCAGCAGTCAGCAGAAATTTCATATACTTATCTATGAAGTTTGTCCTAATTTTTTCACTTTTTCTTAAGAGTAAAGTTGATTAGTGGTTTATATACATTATGTATAGTCACACTAGGTTGACTTATGAGATTGTTTGCCATTATTACCTAAGCAGCTTCTTTAAATATTATTCTTTGTATCTTTTTTTCTCTAGCCAATATTTTTGTATTTCCCCAATTGAACATATGTTCATTGGTGTATATGCATGGTCTGCTACCTTAAACACATCTGTTTTGTCTCTTTTAATCATCAGTTTGTGTTCTTTCAAGCACTTTTCAATGTCTAGTCTCACCAATATATATTCTTCCACAATCACATGGTATTCCATAGATGCAGTTTTTTCTTTTCAGCAGTTCAATTTTAGGCTTTGTAGATGTTAGAAATCCTTGTAGGGTGGTGTTGCTCTTAAAAGCTGTTCTGATGTTATACTGATTGCAGATTTTTCTTAATTTGTCTGCTATTTTTGCTATGTATGGGTAAACTACAGCGTCAATAATTGTTTATTCTTTTGATGGTTTTTTGTGTGTCTATTTTATTAATAACAGCTGGTGAATAACTATTTTTCATAAGAGTTTATTCTATATAGATCTTTTATTTTTTCAAATTGCTGGTTTCTGAGCAAACTTCTTTTGCTCTGTTTTCATGGCAAAATCAAAACTACAGTTTACTGAAAACCCACACATATGAAAAATACTTAGCCTATCTATCCAATCACACCAGAAGCACAGAACATGGAGTTATATTATCATTATGGAACAGAACAAAGAAAGTTGTTCAAAAACCAGTAATTTGAAAAAAGAAAAGACCTATATAGAACTTACTCATATAAAAAACAATTATCCACCAATTGTTATTAAGAAAATCTTAAATAGACAACAAAAAAATCTTCAGAAGAAAAAAACAATCATTAGAGTACCCATACATTCCAAAAATAGCAGACAAATTAAGGAAAATCTGCAATCAGTATAACATCAGAATAGCTTTTCAGATTCATATTATACTATGAGGAACTGTAACATCTACAAAGCCTAAACTGAAAAGAAAAAAAACTGCATTTATGAAATATCTTGTGTATGAGGAGAATATATATTGGTGAGACCAGTCATCCCATTGAAAAGCTCTTTCAAGAACCTAAACTGATGATTAGCAGAGAGGAAAACAGATGTGTCTAAGGTAGCAGACTGTGTATGTGCCAATGAACATATGTTCAATTGGGAAAATACAAAAATATTGGATAAAGAAGAAAAGGTACAAAGAAGAAAATTTAAAGAAGCTGCTCACATAACAATGCAAAAAATCCCATAAGCCAACCTAATGTGACTATACATAATGTATGGAAACCACTAATCAACTTTGCTCTTAGAAAAAAATGTAAAAATCAAGAGAAGCTTCATAAATAAGTATATGAAATTTCTTCTGACTATTGCCTTTGGCAGGATGGCTCAGTTGGTTAAAGCATTACCTTAAACATTCAATATCAGAAATCTAAGAGCCCAGGTTCAATCCCCATACTATTACTACCACTGGTCAGGCCAGCAATATCTGAAGGAGAGGGTAGAATAATACATCTCAAAACATTGTACATATACTAACCTGTGTGCTATTACTAACGGTTGAATTTATTTAGAATATTTAAATAAAGTTAAATGTTTCTAAAGGCATTCAATACTCATATTAGATGATGGAAATAGATCAATATATAAATACAGTTTCAATTATTTAGCTTTTAATTATTACTGACTGAATTTACTGTTGATGTGAAACATGTCAAAAATATTTTTTTCCAGGAACCATGTGTTTCAGTATTAGCAGATTGTACTACATTATAAATAGTGTCTCTATAATAAATAGCCAAAGCACTAATATTGAAGTACACAGTTCCTGGTAAATCACATGAGATCCATTTCTTGTCCACATAAGTTTAGTCGATAATGATTACACTGTAAGAAATTGAATAGGATGTTGTGTAAGTTGTAGGTTATTACTATTTATTTCATAAAAATGTTTCACGGGTTACAGATATAAAAGTCATATTTTAATATATAGGGTATATGAGCACATACTTTCACACCATCCACCACTCTCCACTCTATCTCATAACACTGATACACTCAAACACACATATGCTGAAAAGATAAATAATCACCAATATATGTAACCAGCAATCATCAGTTGGTCCAGATTACCATCTCCACACCTATGTGCTATAAGAGCTCAGATATATATTAAGATAGCCAATCTTCACACTTTAATGGGCAGCTTTCAATCTACTCCACACTCCAACTCTTCAACTGTCCATACAATTGAAAATCTGATGATGGAATGCTCAAAGGCCACCCTGAGGCCAAGATTCTTGTCACACCCATCGATTCAATACTTATACAAGGGATGGGTCAGACATCTCTATTATGTAATAACTGAATCACAAGCTTATTTTATACATGTGTCTATATATGTAAAGTATATGAGCACAGACGATTTTAATATATATCTGAACACTTATAGCATATATGTGCGGAGATGGTAATCTGGACCAACTGATGATTTCTGGTTTAGCATGATATATGTATATTGGTGATTATTTATCTTTTCAACATATGTGTGTTAGAGTATATCAGTGTTATGAGATAGAGTGGAGAGTGGTGGGTAGTGTGAATGTCTGTGCTCATATACCCTATATATTATATTTATAGACACAGGTATATAATAAGCCTGTGTTCCAGTTAAAAGTCATATTTTGCAAGTTCAGCCATGTAAAATTTAATCAGATATTTCATCTTTTCGACTTAATCATAGAAGTTCTCTACTGAGAAATGAATACTATATAATTGTAGAGGTATTACAAACAGTCCCTATAAAGATTGTTGTAGAGGTGGCATAAACAGTAATCACAATAATTGTTAAAGGTCCACAACTAGAAAAAAAAGATGTATAAAATTGAAGAAATTGAAAAATAAGTAAAATAAATAAACAACAAATAAAAAATGCAGAAACTTCAGAGTAATTTGTTTTTACAAAAAAAAAATCCAAATAGGAAGAAGTTTACATGTGTCATCATGTTTTTTGACACAATTTGGTCTTTTAAGTATTTCAATAGCTTTTCTGCTCTTATATTGGTGTAGGTTTTCACATCTGGATAGGATACTGGTCTTAGAAAAATCAATATTGTGATCTGAATTTATAGCATAGCTTGAGAGTGCTGATGATGAATGTTGTTTCACTACATTAGCATGTTCATCCCTTCTAATACTGATGTAACAATTATTGCTAACCACATACAAATGCCTCATGAAATCTCATAAACTTCTTGATCTTCAAGAGGAATTAAATCTTTAGGCTTTGTTAAAAAAGTATTAATTTTTTGTTAAGAAGCATATGCTGTTTTTGTATTGTAGCATTATAGAATATGTATAGAATATGTTCAATACAGTCTGTGTTTTCTTTTATATAAGGCATACAAACCCTAATAGTTGTTTTTTCTTTTTGTTTTTCATTTTTGGTATTTTTAGCTTGAAATAATGTTCGATTTATAACCTTTTTGTTATAAAAATTTGCTAACATCATATTATTTATAAGATCTATTTCTTCTTCTAGATACCATCTAACTGAAAATTTAATTGTTCTGGAAAATATTGTTTTGGCTATAGCAAAAATCAGCTGGATGATGATAAGAAAATATATATGTATAGATTTTTTTCTGAAAACTGAGAATGATAAAAAAATATTTTGTTTCTTGATGACAAGAATTTGACAAAAAGGGAAGTTTTCCATTAGATTCTATTTCCATTGGAGATGTAATATTTGAATGGATATTATTTAAATGTGATAAAAAGTTTTTCAATTTATTTTTACCATGACCACTACCATGTTGACAGATGATAATTGTCATCTATATATTTCAGCCAAACAACAGATTGTAAAGATGCTGATTCTAGAGCATGAGTTTCTATATGTTCCATAAAGAAATCAGCTGTTATTCTGAAATAGGAGAACCCATAAGAATACCAAAAGATTGTTTATAGTGTTGTCCATACTATATGAAATATGTGTTTGAAAGACAATGTTTAGTCAAGACAAAATATATTTATTTGTATCAATATTATAATGTAAAAAAGTATACATATACAGACATATAATGTGAAGAATCTATCTTTAGTTGTAGCAGACCTACATATTGCCATTATCTGGATTCAAATCTGAGCTGGGTAAACTTGAGAATTCTTTCAATCAGATCTAAACATTTTTTAGACAGCCCATTCAGTCCAGGCTATTGGATGGTAAATGAGTATCTAATTATTATTAATTAGAAGGTTAAATAAAAATGAGAAACTTCTCAAACTCTCACCATCTGGCAATTGTATAAATATGACATGTATATTCACATTTTTTGAACTCTAAAAGTGTTTGCTTTGGTGTATATGTACATCAGCTGTGATTCACATTATATAAAATCAAATAATTAAAAAGATTTGTATTTAAAGTATTAAGCAAATTTACAAAAAGAAATATTTTCCACATCTTTATAAGAAGGTGTTGAAAAGATCTTTGCTTTGTAGTGAACTATTTAATGTCTGTTTAAACCTAGTACCAAATCTACTTCTCATACTCTAGTTTTTCCTCCTTGTTTGAGGAATGAATAGTTTCCAGTTTTTGGAAAATGGAGGCCATCATTTTTATAACAATGCAGGCATATTACATTCTAAATATTAACGAAATGTTCAATTTCTGACTAATAATATTATAAAGTAATAAATAATGGTTGCAGGAGGAAAGGGGCATTAAGTTAAAAAAATCTCAAAGTTTTTCAGTGATGAGACTAAAAACTAATCTGGAAATATGGCTAAAATTACATTGTAGAGGAATTTGCTATGAATTACTAGTAAATACTCTAGGGTACATAAGATATCAGGTCATAAAAGTAATATGTAAGTATGTTTTGTTAGTGGTGAAAATGAAGTATTTAAAAGAAATTAAACTTTATTAAAACTTTACAGCTCAATCTGCAATATTTTATTTTATTCACCCGTCACATGATGAGGAAATAGAACCTATCAGATATGTGATTCAGATTAGTTGCCCTGTCAACTTTTTTTGAAGATAATCAATCCCATAATCAATGTAATAAATTTTTTATCAAATAAATACCACCAATATAATTTATTTGATATCTCAAGACCAAATTACTATTTAAATTCATCATTAAACAAAAAGCAACCGGGCAAATTTATGATATACATTAAAGTGTTATGTAATCTTCATGGTGAAATAGACCTTTATATGAAAATGAATAACATCATTATATTGGTATTGGATTTCAGTTATCTTCTAAGGAAGTTGATTGCTGTGTAGACTGCTTTGTTTATTCCACCATGTAAGATAAAGAGAACAAAGAAATTACTGATACATTAAAGAAATTTAAAAAACTAGAATGGGATTGAAATGGATATATTGCTAGAAGAGATGATAGTAAATGGACAGTTGAAATCAGAAACTGGGTTTTTGATGGATTGGAAAAAGTGTAGAAATAGACCACAAGTGAAAGGGATGAATGAAATAAGAAAGTTAGCTATTGTAAAGTGGATAATGGAATCTGGAAATCATAGAAACTAGAGATCATAGAAACTATTAAACTTGGAGAAATCATTCTGTAATGGACTATTAATGATTAAAATGATGATGATGATGATGAAGGATCAATAAAACAAAATTTTGTAGATGATTGCTTTGAAGATTTGATATAATTTGAAATAATTTTATGTATTTGTATTGATGTTATTCATGATTGGACTGGTCACTGGATTACTAGAATTTTTCCTGAAGCCATCCTCATCCAAGGTAGACAGACCAGCATTACAAAAAAATAATAGAAAATAATAATCTAATAAGTATGATTTTTTGGAATTCTGTATTAATTTATCACTTGTTGTTATGAAATTGCTTGGCTATGACCAACTTGAAACAATTATTTAAAAAATACTCATTCCTGGATATGTCATTGTAATAATTATGTTATCCAAGAAAGGACCTATTGATGAGAATAGAAAATAAAATAATAATAAATAAAATAATGAAGAATGCAGTGAGAAATGCTAATAATTTATTAAATGTCTATCAATGTCATGTTAATATAATGTTTTTAATTAAAGTTTTGTAATGATATGGCATCTTGAATAAAGATAATGATTAATAAAAACTAAAATAGGATGGTTATATGACTAATACTGTGAATCAAATACACATAATATTAGCTATGTTATCTTCAATATATTGGTAGTATTGAATTTTTGCACATTACTGACCATGATATCTCAAACACATTGTTTAAAGAGTAATGTCATTATAAAAACTATAAATGCATTTTCATGCATAGCAGTAATCTATTATGAAGTTTGCTATATATTATGAGTGAGAATATAAATGGAACATTAATAATAGGTTTTCATTCTAAGATGTTGCCCAAAATTTGGAGTGAAACTACAGATTTGAATTTTTAAACT
Source organism: Epiperipatus broadwayi (assembly GCA_028023455.1). Lineage (NCBI taxonomy): Eukaryota > Metazoa > Onychophora > Udeonychophora > Euonychophora > Peripatidae > Epiperipatus > Epiperipatus broadwayi. The sequence goes on from JAQFVV010000189.1 coordinate 1,320,333, forward strand.
GGATAGGCTAACAAGCCAAAAATTATGGTGGTGTAAATAGAGTAAAATCAATTCTTGGGTTGCTTAAAATAAAAGTCCTGATATGATTGTATTTTTATAACAAAAAAAAAAACAACATGTGGTCATGTGATAAAGACTTGAAATGAATAAGGAGTTTGATAAACAATGTGAAGATTAGTAGCAGAAGTTTACCAACTGTGCATAAGGTTTAAAAAAACTTCATAGAGTTAGTTATTCATGGGCACATTCAATCATTTTGTTAATAAATTGAAAGTAATGTATTTTTATTATTTCTGTGTGAACACTTTTTATAAATCTTATTAAAATACTGAAATTGTATGTTTTATATAGTTTTATTCCAAAATGTCCCTCTTTTGACCCTTTACATACAGATTACAAAGTTATTAAACATACAATCTCTGATTAAGTAAACAAATAACAATTAGTTCATCAAAGTCAGATTTTTTCCACCACTTCCACATTACATACATTCTTATTGATTTTATTATCTTAGTATTAAATTTTTATTTAATATCTTATTTTCCATTATAAATACAATTTATTACTTATCATGCTTAAAAAATTTTCTGTAAAATTTTCAAATTATACAGAATTGAAATGTTTTATGTAAATTTATTTTAATATTTTTGGATCACTCCCCCCTTTAGTTAATTTGTAATAGATATTATTTTTATCCATTTTTTAAATAAACTTGTTATATTTTTTAAATAAATTTAAATCTTTATCTCTATCAATATTTAGACAAAAAATATAAGAAACTGAAAAGTAACATAATGATTTCAAATCAGTTAGTGAGTAAAGATGATATTTTGAATAGTTTTATCATATTTTAAATAGTTTTTGGAATTGTGAAGACTCCATGTAATGGCATATAAGTTGTATCAATGCATTTAGATTCCATGTAATCATATATAAATTTTATCAAAGCATTTGGACTCCATGAAATGACATATAGATTATATCACCTGGACCTAGTTATTTCCCTTGATGACATTAAAACTACAATTTGTAGCTTTAAAAATAAAGAGGTTACTAATCCTGATATGACTTTTAGAAAAGTTTTAAGAGTTTCAGAATTATTGAAAATTATGCCATCTGATCTATTTTTCTAATCCATAAAAAATGCAGAATAAAAAATTGTCAAAGTAATTATTCTGAAATATCATTGTAACCTTCTAGCAAAACAGTAAGTACTTTATGAAATTGATTTCCTCCAGAGACTTGATATAATTTTAGATAATAAAAACTCTGTTGATAGAGTTTTTGTTGCAAGAAAATGCATAAAAATGTCTCAAGCAAAGGCATGATTCATACATACTGTTTTGTCAATGTGGTCCACACTAAACTCAGTTAAGTCTGTGGCAAAGTTAGAAAAGAGCAGATAGTTGCAGTTTATTCATGTTGAATAAATGGTATATGATGATATAAGTGGAAATTTTGTTATTAGTATCAGAAAATCTGAAGCATTTAATTAAAATAACCCAGAAATATGCATTAATTCTCACTTTATTTTACTTACGGTTCGTTTCACTTTATATGTGTATACAGAAAGCATCCGATACAGTATAGATTAATTGTTGAATTTTCAAATTAAAATGGATTAAAATCAAAACAATAAATTTATTTTTTTGGTTTCTATATCTATAGTATATTGATGGTTAAGCTATTCTTTCCAATTCAAATCTTGGTTCAGCAAATGCTATAATCTTTTGAGCACAACTTAAAAATTAGCAGTTTGGTTGCATCGTATTTTCAAAATTATATAAATTACTAATGTTGATGGATTGATTAATTTTACTAATTAGGTTTTTCTATTGATGCTCTAAAATTGTATGTTATGTTCACACATTGACTTTTTCTTATTTACTGAATCATTTTATTAAAATATTGATAAAGAGTATGTTTTTTTTAACTTGTATGCATGAGTATGTATATTTTATTTTTAATAAATTTAAAATGTTTATATAAATTCACATTATTATAAAGATAGAAAAAATGAAATATACATTTAAGTATTCCACTGTAGCTGGTAAAGGTCTCTCCAGCAGGCAAACCTTCATAGAAAAGTCGTGAATGGAAAGAAAACTTTCACCCAGTTTGCCATGTGACTGAATCTTTGAATATTTTTTTTTCTTGTTTTGCCGACTAGCTAAAAATAATTAGAGGCTCATTGTCTAATCAATATTGAATAATTGATGGTATTGACAATGGGCTAGCTCAAAAAATTCCTGAATCTATTGTAACGAGCACAGACGTTCGTTACATTGTTTTTTTTTTTATTTATTAAACATGAAAGTAAATTAAAAAGTTCGCATTTAAAAATTTTCTTTAAGAATTAAAAATTGAAATTAAATATCATCTTAAACTCGTATATATTAAATCGCATAGATAATGAAAAATTATTGAAATAAAACTTTATTAAAGGAAAAGTATTTTAAAACTAAATTTTAAAAAGATTTGGAGATAAAATTATATCTTTAAATTTATCTTTAAATATATCTTTGATTTGGAAAACAGGTTAATTAATCAGAAATGGAAATGATAAATTTAATTAGTCAAATGTAAACCAGCCTTGGGCATTTAAATGTAAAAACATCGGTCAGATAGGAAAACAATAGAAACTTTTAGCAAATGAAATAAATCCATTGGGAAATCGGACCTCAACGAAAAGGATCATCACATCGATGACATAATGTTAAGTCAATCTTTCAAAGTAATATAAAAGGACAAGTTTGGAAATTATTAGTTAGTGATTATGATTATTACGATGTGACAGATAGGTGTTAGTGCGGAGGTATGAGAGAAGGGATTGAAGAGACGCAAGATTCAACCCCTTCAGTTTTGCCAAAGAAAGAAAGAGAAATCAACTATCGTTTTCTACATTGAGGACCAACTAAACTAAAAAACATCCGAATAAATAAATAAACAACGGCTAAATGGATACCAATCTTTTGAGGACGGCGTGGGAATTCACGTTCATGGCAAGCAACGGATAAAGATGAACTGTTTTAAACCGTAAGAACTTTATAAATAATGAACATTAAATTAAAATTTTCCATATTTAAATGATTGCAATATTATCCTATCTGACCAACTTAATTTATTAATAATGTTATTTGATGTATTTTTTATTTATTTATTTAAAATCATTTCCATTTATTTAATTTTGTTCTTTAAGTTTTATTATGATTTCTGTTTTCAATTAAGTTAAATTATATAAATGTTAAACTTAAGTTGGGCGTGAATGGCTGTATAGATTTGTAAAGTTATATTAGGGGGGGGTAATCTTAGGTTATTTGTTTCGTTGTTAGATTGGGTCAATGGATTGGATATATTGACATAGTTAGTAGATGTAGTCGGAGATTCGCTACTGGCAGAATCGTTTATATATACGCCGCACTCACCCATTTGCCTATGAAAGGAATTATAAGACAGAGAATGCAGTTCCTTTCTATGGAGTTTTTTTTTTATTATTATTCTCGTTAGATAGATGTAATATTCCTATCTGATGAGAGTCAATGTCTTCTCTTAATCTTTTTGGTGCTGACGTATTCCGTATTACATTGAATACATCGATGTATCAGATGAATTGATGCCAGTTTGACTGCGAATTTTAGCCTAAGGTTAAATAGGGATAGAATCTTTTATTTTCAAATGCAAATCTATGTAGTCTATTCATACTCAACCCTAAATAAAAATGCATTAAATTTAAGTTGTTTATGGACGCTTGCATGGATTGGTTATCGGTTAAGTATGTTTTGGGTTTTCATATTTGATCAAAATATATAGACATTCGATAAATAATGATACCTTACGGTGAGTATCTAAAATGTATTTATTCGGATGTCTTTTAAGTCATTGGTGACAATGCAAGTATCTTATGGTGAATACTCTTGGGTTACTTATAAATTTCCCTCTGCAATTGTCAGTATCAATGATTTTATATTTTGATCGTTTATGTTTACTTTGAAATGTTTTTAACTGTGTAATCTATGTAACCAATCTATATGCAACATATTAAAATAAGCTTTTATAATCCCATCTGTGCGAACTTAATTAAAATGTAAACTTATAATATAATAGAAATTAAAATGTAAATTAAAAATCTAAAGTAAAGTAAAAAAAAAAAAAAAAGTTAAATGTTAAAGTGTAAACTGATACTAAAACAATTTTCAATCTTATATATATATGTGCATAAATAAATATTTGTATGTTAATTACAGGCAGTGGTTTATTTTATTCTTTTTTATATATATACTCTTATATGACATTATTAAATCTCTGCTATTCCACTGAGCTAGTGACTTGGGCTAACGACGGGATGCAAAAAAAAATTTTTTTTTTTTTACTTACGTATCTGCCTACTCTATAAATTTTTCTAGGTTCAAATACCTAGATGGCGCCCGTAGTGCAGTTTACGTAAGTCTACATTCACCGGATCGTTACACTATTAAAAACAAATCTAATTTATTAGCTTTAATTTGAACCCAGATTGTAGATAGGCCATACGAATATGCAATTATTGCTACACAAAGCTTTTACGCCACTCTAAAATACTGTTTTTGAATATTTCGTCATACTACAACTGATTGAAGTGTAGAAATTAAGAAATAGTTAAATAAATTAAGCAAACAAATTATTCATGGAGTTTTTTTAATTTTATTTGAGCACTTAATAGTTTTGCCAAGAGTTTAATGAACAATTTGTGTTTTATTATTATTACTGGGATAATTAATGATTTAACACAGTTAGCTCTTTAAATATTTACATTATATTAATAATTTAAAGATAACAGATTTAATTGATATATTAATGGGACTTCTACGCAAATATAAAAAACTCCAGCTCAGTATATAATGGGTTTATAATTACTTAATTATAGTTAAACTCATGTTCACTCAATTTTTTAAATAAATAACAGATTTACGATCATTTTAACACTTTTTAAATTGCTCTCAGTCTAGTTAAAAAAATTGTATGTACATATTTTTAACTACATTGATTAATGGTGATATAATATATTTGTATATAGTATTCTGTGTGGTTTAGCAATGTTTGGTGTGGCAGAGTTAAGACATAAAACTTACTGGAATTATCCCTAGTCTAGAAAAGCCAAAAGTATCAGTTTGGGTAATTGAATCGAAATGGTTTAAGAAGTCTACAAAACGTTTTCGTACTTGAACATCACTTCAACTAACCATATTACACAAATAGTAGCTATACATTGTTTTATAATGCCAAATTATTATTCAGTACTATATATCATATGACCCTAGAAAATCCTAAACCAATGGCTGGGGTCATGTAATTTACATACAATAAGCAATTAACTATGTACACTTCTTAAAATCGTAACACCTTTTAATAAGTATTAAAAATATTCTTTAACCAAGTGTAAGTCAAAATTGACCAATAATAAAGTTATTTCATTTATATAGGAAGAAGGTTGACTAAAACACTTTGATTAGAAAAATCGAATATTTAAATCAGTCTGCAACATTAATCTATAATATTGTATCAGTTCTAATCAAACAGCTATTTTATTATTGGTAAATTTTGACTTATGCTTGATTAGAGAGTGTTTTAGATATTTATTGTTTGATGTTATGGATTTTAATCTCGAATGTTATTTGTGTATTAAGCACTGGAAGTATTCTGTTACATATTTTCATTTGTTTGAATCGTTGTTGGCAATGCTTAAATTGAGATAACTCTGTGTTGGCTAACTGTTGTAAGTAAATCAATCAACACATATTTAGACACAATGTTGCGGATTGGTTTAAATATTCAGTGTTTTAGTCAACCGTATATATAAATGGAATGCAAGAATAAGTGGCCAATTTATTCTTGATAAAGTTTGACTTGTGGTTGGTTAGAGGGTATTTTAGATATTTATTGTACGATTATGCATTTTAATCGTTAATATTGCCGGAAGTATTTTGTTACATAGTTTAACACACACACACACACACACATATATATATTGTGATGATCACACATACTGCGATCACACGTGTACATTTAATATATAGTATAATATTTAATGTGAGTTTTATGTAAACTAAGTTATAGAAATTGGATAATAAAGTTAGAAAATAAAATAAATTTATTTTAAGTTAAGTTTTAATTAAAAAAATCAAAATGGTAGTTGAGGAATGCAAGTAATTAAAAAAATCAATTATGGTAATTAAAGAAAGTGAAGGAAGGTAAGCAACCAAGATCCTTATCTTCCACCTTCCAATGTCTGTTTTTTTTTTTTAAATTTAAAATTAGTAAAGTTTAAGGAATAGTAAAATAAGATCATCGAAGTTGATGATTAAGTCTTAAAGGAAAAATAAATAAAAAGGGGTTAATGATTGTAGAAATAGTAATCATAAAATTTCAGTCGCAATTATAAATAAAAATAGATTTATAAAAAGATAAAGATCACCTCTTCAAACTACACATGTGAATGCATGAAATATATGTATGGCTATGTGAAGGTAATAAGGAGTGTGTAAATAAGAAAATTATTTCATTAAAAAGAAATGGAAGTAAATAAAAAATAAATAAATAAACAAATAAAAAAAAACAAGAAGAAAATTTTATGTATTTCATGAAAGTAAAATAAATGTGTGAAATGTAATTAATGACATTCCAAAAACAATCAAGAAGATAAGAAAAGGATTCTGGGACAATTAAGTAAGAAAATTGTGAAAGAAGTAGCCATGTTGAGTTCTTCTTGAGTCTGCTGAGCTGACAGACAGAGTAGTTCGAGAGCTGTGAACAAAAATGTACCAAGAAGTTGAAACATCGAGAATGCAGGGCTAAGGGGCCACAAACGGATGCCAGTTAATCCACGCTCACCTTGGGTGTAAAGTCATCTTCCCCATGAAGTAATAGTAGAGATAGCGCCTGCCTGATGGTTCACCTTCCCTGTCATTGAAGCCACAAGAATACGACTTAAGTAAGCTGCAAGAAAGAATCCAGCCGGATCCCAAGAATTTCCATCTCTACAAAAGAAGTGGAGTAATCCACATGATGGGTAATAATTCCCTCGTCAACGTCCAGAAAACCTAGGTAATTAACTTTAATATAACACGCGTGCACACACTTTCGTAAATGGCCATAGAAATTTAAAAAAATGCAATTGCAAATGTGAATCTGAATGAACCAAATAATTAGTAGTTTTCTGTATCAAAGAATACGTAAGAAAAGACTATAAGCTATAAAATATCTACATATAAATGTTTAGTATCAAAGAATTATCCGTATTAGTGTGATTAATTAAATTAAATATAATTTGTGTTATTTAAATGATTGCTTGTTTTATGTTGAAGTATTATATTTTAATGTTTATGAATGTATTATATTAAACAATATTTATTTATAAATAGCTCCTTACGTCTCGTCTTTCCTTCTTCACCATACTAATTATAATGATATACCCGCAGGGTTTATAAAATACTAAGTGGACATTTATTCTAGTAAAAGTACACATGTCGATATAATACAGTAATATTAAATCTCGCAAAAAAATTATAAATATTTCAAGCGCTGGATTATTTTAAATAAATCATTCTTATGAATGAATATCTAGCAGCCGAAGAAGCTTCTGATCGGGAAAGATAATACTGAAATATTCCATTGGTAATCTCAGTATTCGATCAGGAATATAGACTTAGTTAATGAGTCTATATTTGCTTCTTTGCTTGACGTGACAGTCGTCTCGATCGTAAAGTGTAAAATTAAACGTTCCAAACGGTCGAAAAGGTAATTCTGCTACATTTTGGGGGCCTGTCTGGGATCCATTTGCTGTTAAAAAAATTGATTCATATACAAATTAATTCCAAAAAATTAACTTGGTGAGAAGCGAGGACGAGAGGGAGAGTTTTTTTCTTTGCTTTATAGTTCGTTATATATGTTTCAAAGTCACATGTGTAGAAGAAAAGAGAAGGGAAGGGGGAAAATTAGCTTTGTGAAAATCTATTAAAAGTTTTTTTTGCATATTTACTGTTATAGAAGGAAAAAAAAGAAAGAAAAAAGTATTTAGAAATTATATGCGTGTCTTATATCACGACCGAATATATATGTTATCTTTACGTAATTGCGATCAAATAAAAAAGAAATATATTGAAATATAATATAAATTGGGAATAGATGTTGAAAAAAAAAATTTTTTTTTCGATAAGTCATAAATATAGTAAAATAAAGTATATCAGTGAAATCAAAATAAATTATATGCGTGTCTTATATCACGACCGAATATATATGTTATCTTACGTAATTGCGATCAAATAAAAAAAAGAAATATGTTGAAATCTAATATAAATTGGGAATAGATTTTGAAAATTTTTTTATCGATGTCATAAATATAGTAAAATAAAGTGTATCAGTGAAATCAAAATAAATTATAGGCGTGTCTTATATCACAACCGAATATATATGTTGCGATAAAAAAGAAATATATTGAAATCTAATATAAATGGGGAATAGATTTTGGAATTTTATCGATAAGTCATAAAAATAGTAAAATAAAGTATATCAGTGAAATTAAAATAAATTATATACGTGTCTTATTTCAAACAGTCGTAGTGAAGAAAAATAAATTTATCGATAAATATATACGTAGTAGAGTCGAGGGTAATAGTTGGGAAAATAGACAGATCAGGGAGAGGAAACGAATCTAAGGCAGGTAGGCGAAGAATCTGAGCAGGTGTGGTTGGGATTAACTGGCGTACCAAACGCCAATCATAAAAGAAAAAAATTTAAATTAGCAAATAGAAATAAAAGGGTCAAGAACAAAAGAGAATCAGTATAGTAGAAATATAATTAAAGATTAATTCATAAACTTAAAAAGTAGATTCATGCACACGAGAGCAAGAATAAAGATGGATGTCCAAAGTGACGGAGAGGGGAGTATTAGTAGTGAAAAACAAACTGAACAAACCGAAGATTTTAGTAATGATAGGAAAATGGAAGATAATAACGAATACAAAAAAAGATATAGTGCAGAATACCATGACGTGATGAGTATGTTGAAAGATATAATGGAAGAGTTCTGTGAACAATTAACTAAAAGCTTCAATCAGAAATTTGAAGAGTTAAATGATAATTATAGGCAAACCACTTGTCAATTGGCGGCCACAAATAAACGATTGGATAGCCAAGCTGAGTTACTCGAGAAATTCGAGCAACGAATTATGGGAAAGTGGGATAGTGCAGCGCAAGAGATCAGAGAGGAAATAAGTGAAAAGGTAGCCAATGTAGAAGATAAACTAGAAGTAGTATATCAGGAAATAGATGAGTTCAAAGTAGAACAGAGGGAGAAAATTGAAGTGATTAAAGATGAGAACGAGAAAGTTATAGAGGATCTACGATTGGACATAAATCATCTAGCAGTAGCAATAGAGAAAATAGGGTCCAAAGTAGAGGAAAGTGAGAGTGAATTAGAAAATCTAAAGATGAGAGAAATAATTAATAATGAAAAGCAGAAAAGCACTAACGGATGCGTGCCAACAAGTAACTGTACTCTTATCAGTAACAACTTGGCTACAGTTAATCAATTTTTGAAAATACGCGTTTTCTATGGTCATCTAGGGGAGAGTCCCATGGAGCACCTTAATAGTTTGGAAAGGTATTTTATGTTGAATAAACTAGATGAATAAGCCATGGTGGCCATTGCATGCAGCCATTTGCAGAGTGCTTCACAAGCGTGGTGGGACTCGTTCATAAAACCAACAATGTTTATCGGATATAAGGCAGCTTTGCTCACCAGCTACTGGAGCGAAGAACTCCAAGAAAATCTGTGGCATGAGATCTCACAAAATAAATGGAGACCAGGAGAGCCATTCTCTCCATTCTTTTGTCGACAGGTGGCAAAACTACGTGCACTGACAGCCAACCCTCTGTCAGAGAAACAAATTACTAGAATCGTCAGACATAATTTTTTGCACAATGTGGAGCAGATGCTTATTGGCATTGAGAGACAAACGGTCGAACAAGTAGCCGAACTGTTTAATGCATTCGACAGCACAAGGCCTAACAATAAGTTTGACGATAGAGAATTCAAGAAACCGGATAAAGATCCGGTGATAGATGAGGGGCAATCTAACCATCAACAAAGCTACTGGGAAAGCAAGGATAGATTTTACGATAGAAATAAAGGGTCCAGACTGAGGGAGAGATATTCAGATGGGAACTATCCGAAAGGACACAGAGATTTTAGTAGACATAGGGATAATAGTCCATTGCCCAGCACCAGTGGATATATGTCGAACAAAAGGAGTAACAAAGAACCTCCAGATAAAAACTAATTTAAAAAAAAATCTAACATGACGGATATGTCAACTTGACCAAATATTAACGGCACTGGATTTCGAGAATGGAGAATGACTTATAAAATAAAAAAATAAAAAAATCAATGTAAATAAAAGAAATGTAATGGGAAGAGGGGATGAAATAATAATGAGATTTTAAATGATAAAATTTTAAATGCAAAATATGAAAAAAGAAAAGGAAGTAACGTAAAACAAACTAATTTGTAATTTATAATGACAAACTCCTAGTGTAAGACTGTCAAACACAGCTGTGCATGAAAAAAAAAATAGAGAAAAGAGAAACGATGATTAAAATGTAGTAACTATGTCAACCATTAGTATAATAAAACCCTTCTCATAAGATGCCATTATGATAGCCAAAAGAATTTAAATTTTAATGTATAATCTGTAAGTCTGCAAATGCAGCTAGAAATAATAAATAAATGAAAAAAGTAATAGGATGGAACAATAAACATCCAAGCTTATTAAATGAATAATTAATATGTAATAAAATAAAATAAAATAAATAATAGTAGTAAAGTTAAGTGTTAAGGATGTATGGTTGAGATTCTGGATTGAGGCATTTGTAGGTGTGTATAGGGATAATGTATGGATCGCATCTGAGCTTGGTTAAGCCGTCTCTGCGTATGATGTAAATGTGCAGGTGAGTATCTGCGTTAAGTTTTAAAATAATGAAGCATCAGTAAGAATCCTGGGCTCATTATCTGTGCGGGACAGAAGTTCCCAATTTATTACAAACTCAATATAAATGAGTACATCCAGAAGTTAAAGAATTAAGAATTTGTTTTATTAATAATGTAGCATCAGTAAGAATCCTGGGTGCATTATATTTGAGGGATAAAAAATTTCCCACTTTATTAAGAATTACATTGAGAAAAATATAAAGAATGAAGAATTTCGTGTTTTATTAAGTTGAACAGGCAGTAGAAATGTCATGCCAGTCACAGAGTTCGAACCCTATATGAATGTCGGTATATGTTAAAGTCTTCCATAGGGATTAAAGTGGTTTGATTAGCGCAGATCGATGGGATTGAATATGTATAGCTGTTGCCTAGTTGTCTCTCCATGTCTATCTCACCAAAGAAGTTAAATATTAAGAATTAAAATGGCTTTCACATGAAAGTTCATTATATTTTAATTCTTAAAAATTAGGGAGCGGTGTAATGTGATGATCACACATACTGCGATCACACATGTGTACATTTAATATATAGTATAATATTAAATGTGAGTTTTATGTAAACTAAGTTATAGAAATTGGATAATAAAGTTAGAAAAATAAAATAAATTTATTTTAAGTTAAGTTTTAATTAAAAAATCAAAATGGTAGCTGAGGAATGCAAGTAATTAAAAAAATCAATTATGGTAATTAAAGAAAGTGAAGGAAGGTAAGCAACCAAGATCCTTATCTTCCACCTTCCAATGTTTTTTTTTTTTAAATTTAAAATTAGTAAAGTTTAAGGAATAGTAAAATAAGATCATCGAAGTTGATGATTAAGTCTTAAAGGAAAAATAAATAAAAAGGGGTTAATGATTGTAGAATTAGCAATCATAAAATTTCAGTCGCAATTATAAATAAAAATAAATAGATTTATAAAAAGATAAAGATCACCTCTTCAAACTACACATGTGAATGCATGAAATATATGTATGGCTATGTGAAGGTAATAAAGAGTGTGTAAATAAGAAAATTATTTTATTAAAAAGAAATGGAAGTAAATAAAATAAAAAAATAAATAAATAAAAAAAAACAAGAAGAAAATTTTATGTATTTTATGAAAGTAAAATAAATGTGTGAAATGTAATTAATGACATTCCAAAAACAATCAAGAAGATAAGAAAAGGATTCTGGGACAATTAAGTAAGAAAATTGTGAAAGAAGTAGCCATGTTTTAGTTCTTCTTGAGTCTGCTGAGCTGACAGACAGAGTAGTTCGAGAGCTGTGAACAAAAATGTACCAAGAAGTTGAAACATCGAGAATGCAGGGCTAAGGGGCCACAAACGGATGCCAGTTGATCCACGCTCACCTTGGGTGTAAAGTCATCTTCCCCATGAAGTAATAGTAGAGATAGCACCTGCCTGATGGTTCACCTTCCCTGTCATTGAAGCTGCAAGAATATGACTTAAGTAAGCTGCAAGAAAGAATCCAGCTGGATCCCAAGAATTTCCATCTCTACAAAAGAAGTGGAGTAATCCACATGATGGGTAATAATTCCCTCGTCAACATCCAGAAAACCTAGGTAATTAACTTTAATATAACACGCGTGCACACACTTTCGTAAATGGCCACATAAATTTAAAAAATGCAATTGCAAATGTGAATCTGAATGAACCAAATAATTAGTAGTTTTCTGTATCAAAGAATACGTGAAGAAAAGACTATAAGCTATAAAATATCTACATATAAATGTTTAGTATCAAAGAATTATCCGTATTAGGTGTGATTAATTAAATTAAATATAATTTGTGTTATTTAAATGATTGCTTGTTTTATGTTGAAGTATTATATTTTAATGTTTATGAATGTATTATATTAAACAATATTTATTTATAAATAGCTCCTTACTTCTCGTCTTTCCTTCTTCACCATACTAATTATAATGATATACCCGTAGGGTTTATAAAATACTAATTAGACATTTATTCTAGTAAAAGTACACGTGTCGATATAGTACAGTAATATTAAATCTCGCAAAAAAATTATAAATATTTCAAGCGCTGGATTATTTTAAATAAATCATTCTTATGAATGAATATCCAGCAGCCGAAGAAGCTTCTGATCGGGAAAGATAATACTGAAATATTCCATTGGTAATCTCAGTATTCGATCAGGAATATAGACTTAGTTAATGAGTCTATATTTGCTTCTTTGCTTGACGTGACAGTTGTCTCGATCGTACAGTGTAAATCCAAATGGTCAAAAAAGTAATTCTGTTACAATATATATAAGATGTTTTACAAAACGGTTGCATAAAGGAATTTATTGTTAATTGCAATCCTTTAATTTTTTCCCAAAGATTTAGAGGAACTATTGGCAATGACAATTCCTATCTTCTTATCAATGCAGTGGTTAATGTGTGGATATAATATACCAGCCATGTACTATATAATGGTGCTATTATTCACTATTTACATATTAGTCAAGTTTACTATACATAGTTCTGAAATAAAATAAAAAAATCTCCAAAAAAATCATATTTAAATATAGATAGACTATCATTAATCCAAAATCCCTGTTTCCAGAACTTTGAATTTTTAAAATATTACAATAATTATTTTTCCTCTTCACTATAAGTTGAAACTCTGCTAATAATTTTAATAAACATTAATATTCCTATCTGTAGTTGTATATATTGAAATACCGTTTGTTAACTATGTAAATCTTTTTATTAATAACAATATATAATATGCTTATATTGATATTATAACAAAATATTTGTTTAGTAATATTTAAACAATAAATCTAGACAATATTTATATAATTTTATCAAACAATAGAAGCTTTTGAGTTATTGGCATTTTGGAAAAATCTACTTGACAGACTAATTGGGGCAGAAAATATAGAATGCTCTTTTATCTGATTCAGGATTTCTTTCTTTTTATATCTTACAATTTTCGTTTAATTTGTCCTCTAGTACACTTGATATACATTTATATATGATTAATATTACAACGATATCTAAACTTATTTACCATTAATCTTAAGATAAAAAGATATTCATGGACAAAAATTGGATTTCATCAGATTATGTTATATTACAATTTTCATTTTCCTTGCCTTTGATGTACATTTATATATGATTAATATTCAATAGTATCCAAACCTAGTCATTATTAAGCTTAAATTAATAAGAATCTTGGCCAAAAATTGGATTCCATCAGATTATATAATCAGACATGGAGGCAAGGTAGAACTTTAGAGGGATGTCTTTTTGATAAACATTGGAGCAATCCCTGATTCAAGAAAATACTTTTCTATTGTGAATATATCTGCATTATATTCATTGCTTATTTATAAAAATATCCACATTTTTTCCTGCAATCTGTTATGGGTAAACTTTTATGAAAACGTGATAATAACTGTAGCAAAGTATTAAGTTTTAATTCACAAAAAAAATATTTTTTGTTATATTTTGACAAGTTACGATAATTTATATCTTACAAAAACTTAAAATATATATCTAATTTCTATATAGCCAGATTCCTGTGAATAACCAGATTTATTGATCTAGTTATTTGATTGTCCTGTTTGTGTCATTGGTTATTTGTTCATGCTATTGTCAGCTATATTGTATCAACAGTTTTCATCTTCTAAAATTTAACAGCAGGTCTGCCATTCAGATATTTCTTAAAGATCAAAAATTTGATTTAACAGACATTTAAAAATATAATATTCATTTTTCAAATTTAATCAATTGTCAAACCTTATTACAATTTCAAAACAGTTTTTTTGTTTTCTAAAATAAAAGTTGTTATACATAAAAAGAATAATCTACCATGGAATTAAAAATGATAGGATGAGAAATAGTTTGATAAAAAAGTTTCAATTGAACATTATTATTTATAATAACAATGAACCCTTAAGCTGTCAACAATCTCAACCTGTAGTCAAGGCAACCTTTAACAATCTGATGTGCTTCTATAGACACTAAAGGTTGCCTTGACTACAGATTGAGATTGTTTATAGCTTAAGGGTTGATTGCTTATATCTACATTTATATATCTATTAAAGCTTTGGGTAAATAGCTTTTATATCTTATTATTATGTATATATTGATTCAAAATATATTTAACAATATCTTTAAGCATGTATTCCTCATCAGATTTGTCTTTTGAAAATAAATTTCTAGATTCTCTTTAATTGTGTAATTCTAGAATATGTCACTCTTCAATTTGGCAAACACTTAATTAGAGATAAATAACCTATTGTGTTACCCATACTATTATAGTTGCATTTTTGTCATTCCTTTGCCTATGTAACACCCATTTATTTTACTGTAAATATGTTAAAATACAGAGTTTGTTATTAATAAAGACTTTTTAATAACAGCAAAAAAAAAAAGATTAAGACCCCCTCCCCCCTAAAAAAGGATGTATTTATAGCTCTTCTGAAAAGAGCACAGACTCAGACTACAATTTAATAAACACTTTTGGGCTATGAATTTGAAAAAAAGTAGAAACAATAAATTAAAAAAAATAAAATTAATATTTTTGAAGTATGAACAAATTGGGAAAAAAAATCTTATTTATTGAGAAAGTTACAAAATGTGAAAGAGTATTTTTATTATGAATACACCTGGGTCTCTTTTTACACGGACTTATTTAACACGATTTTGGAGTTACACGATTCGTGTTTCACCGGAAGTCGAACTCCAATAATGCGCTATTACTTTAAATAATAAATTCCGCACACTTATGTTATATTGAAAGTAATAGCATATTATTGGAATTCTACTTTCATCTTAATAATTTCAATATTTTCAGTGCTTTATAATAGTAAGATTTTATGCAATAATGAAATTAAAATCATGATTTCCACATTTTATGTATACACACATTAAATTTTACAAGATTATAATCACATTCATATCGGCTTTTTCAAACCAAATTGTGCAAACGCTTTTTGCGAGTGTTAAATAACAAATGAATATCCTCTGACCCATACAAGATATAGAATTTATGCAGCAATAAATTATTCCTTTTATTGCTGCATAAATTCTATATCTTGTATGGGTCAGAGGGTATTCATTTGTTATTTAACACTCGCAAAAAGCGTTTGCACAATTTGGTTTGAAAAAGCCGATATGAATGTGATTACAATTGTATACAGACACTATAAAAAATAAATGCTGATTTATATATAAGATTATAATGTAAATTTGTTCAAACATTGTGCGTGTTAATTTTGCATTTTAAATCACATTCTGTTTTTGCTTTTTAAAAAAGAACGTAATCAATTATTAATCATTTAGTGTCCATAAGTTTATTTTTAAAAGATCAGTAATAGCAGTGGGCACAATTAAAAATTAAAATCTGATTTTTAATTGTAATTAACAATTTAAAAATTACTTACGGGTGACTTGAAATTAATGTGATGTAAAACGAAATTTGATTTTTAAATGGAATTGAAAATTAAAGACAAAAATAAGAATTTAATTTTTAGTTGTTAGTTTTAATTAAATTTTTCCCAGCAGTGGTGAATAAATGTCTTTTTATTATCATAAGTCTAAATTCATAAACAATTAATAAAATCATCATCGTCGTCAACAGAAAACCATTAACACAATATGAGAGTGAACTTAGCGCTAGTTGTATTTTCTCTTGTGAGAATAATTGTTGAGATATTCTTGACTTCGTTTAAGGAGAAGCCAAATACATCACATCACATCACATGAGAATCTGATTTTTTATTAGTTTGCAAACGAACGTGTTTTTGGGCAAATAGCGATAATAATTAAAACGTGTATAAAAAATGTAAATTACTGTACTGTAAATTATGCATAAAAATATATTATTTTGAATAAAATTAAATATTATAGTTAAAAAAAGTTTGTCTTGTAACAATTTTTTTCAAATTTGAAATTTTTTATTAGTCATATTTTATTTCCTTATTTTTTTTTTTTGCGCGAATTTTAAAGTAATTTTACAATGGTGCTTTGCTTTTATACGAATTTTGAAAAATCACAGACTTCATCCCCCCTTTTTTAATGTAAGTTACGTCTTTTTGCATGATTTCATTTGCACATGTTTTCTGAGGAACCTATCTATCACGTAAAATGAGACCCAGGTGTACAATATATCTTGATTGTTTTTTCATGTGAATTCTGGAGAAAGTAAGCAATAAATGTTAAAAAAAAATGGGATTCAAGAAAAAATACAGATAAAAACAATTTATTGATTATAGGAAGAAATATTGTATGCATAAATTAATACTTAACCATAGGTTAAATAAAACATGACACTATAATTCAAAATATTTTTCATATATTATTTGAAAAATGTGTGTGTAAATATGTCATGTATATCACAGTACATATATATATAATTTTGTATCACAGAAATTATATATACTTAAAACAATTGGATCTAAACATTAGATAAAATTATGTATCATCTGTTTTTTTAAATAAATAATTTTATGTAATCTTTAATTTTTTTCAATCTGAAACTAATGCATATCTCAGTTATTTTCAATTTCTTCTGTTATTAAGGTAATAGCTTGAAATTTTTGAAAGACATAAGCAAGAAATTAGTATGGGACTGCCCATATAATGCTGCCATACAATGTCTCTTTATTAATCAAGCTTACATAGGTGACTCTGCAGTAGAGTAAAAAGACTTACTTTTTGAAGCATATGCTAAATGTAAGCAAAGAAAGTTGCATGTTGTTTTGTTGATAGAAATTAAAGTCATTGATTTCTTTTTCCTTATCATTAATTATTTACTGTAAACAAAAATTATTGCACATCAAATTTTTTTTTTTTTTTTAATTGTCTTTTTTTTTCAGCAGAGAAAACAAATCATTATTTTGAATAACTTAAGATTAAAACAGTGACAGAATGGGTTGCAAGATTGACATGGAAGATCTTTTATTTATAGTTTTAATTTTTGTCAACAAATCACATGCTTTTATTCATTTATATTTAACATATATTTTCAGAGCACTTTTAAATTCTATGGTACTAATATGATATCCATCTTTCCAGACTAGGATCTGATTTGCAGTTTTGTAAATCTTAAGCTATTAGGCTGTTAGTAAAAACAGATTAAAATTGGCTTTATTTTTCTTCTTCCTACTCTCTTCAAATATTTTTTATGGTGATAAATGATTACCCAGCCTTTTTATATCATCATTATCATTTTCAACCATTATTTCTCTATTCAGGATGAAAGTTCAAATTTTCCAATTCTTATCTTCTTTTCTTAGCAGCACCCCAGCAAACTTACTTAATTCGTTCATGTATATCACAAGTGGTCATTTTCTCAGTCTTTTAGATCTTTTGGGATTCAATTTAAAACTTCACTTATCCATTTAATATCTTTTCTAGCAATATATCTAGCGCTGTTCTGTTTATGTCTCTTAATTATTTCAATGATATCTGATACCTATTTTTCTCACATTCTTCCGTAGTGTCTTTCGATAGCTTATTATTACTCGTAACACACAACTCTTCATACTTCGTAGAGTTTTCTGAAATCCACATATCCCTTTTATATATATAAAGTAGAAAACAAAATTTTAGGAAAAAACTAATAATTAAAGTTGCAAATGGCATTTAATTTAACATAAATTTAAATTAATGGTAAATTTTTTATTTCGTTTTCAAAAATATTTTAAATTAAATTTATATTAATTAAGAGCAGTGTTATAATTGAAATTAAAAGAAAAAAAAATTAAATGATCTTATTTAAACTTCAAAATAACATCATTTCTACGAGGAAGACCGCAATCGTTTTTAATTCAAGATTTTTTACTCTTTTTTTTTGTATGCGTTTCTTTAAAAAAGAATTAAAAAAAAGAAAAATCAATGAGTGGCAATACTTTAAATACCCGTCTCCCCGTTCAGCTTTTAATTAATTTCATTTTTTATTGTACTAGAAAATGATTCAAAAATAGAAAAAGTTAAGCAACCCGTTTTTTTTTTTTTTTTTATAATCCGTCTATCTTATTGATATTCATAAATCAAAGTGAATATGATTCACATAGGGAAGTCAATTTTAATTTCAGGAAATTCATTATGAAGATTTATTAATTTTAAAACCGATTTAAAATAAAATGAAAATTTGAAAGTTGTTGAAGTAAAAAATATCTGGAAAAGTTTTAATACGTATTTTAATTTCAAATACCATTATCTATCTTTGTTGCCATTTGACATCATCAGATGTCTCTGCTTGTTTCATAAGATGTCTAGTGGATGTTAGAAGTCATAGTGCACTATAAAATACAAAGGGTCAATTACTTTGAAAATCATGAAACAGAAGGGACAGATTCAGAACTTTTAGTTTTTGGGAGCTAATATATTTAATACAGAAATAATGTACTATATATACACAAAACTTTTTTTTTAATTCATGTAATAATAATGATTAAAGAAGCACATTGAAGAAATGAGTTTACATGTTAATATGGAAGGAAATAAAGATTACAGTAATAAGACGGCAGCCATCTTTAAAATTAATGATGAAATCACAGAAATCGACAGCTTTGGTGTTTTTTTAATCGTTCAATAACAAAAAGGAATCTAGCAGTAAGGCTTCATATAAAAACTAAAGGTGTATAGATAAAATAAAACATTCAGGAGAAAAACTATTACAATGCACTTTTTGTGATTATAGATACTGCAGATAAATAAAGCACAGTATACCTTGAATAAACACATAGATCTGTTGCAATTTGTTTGTGATTACAAAATTTTACGTAAAAATTATTTAAATGTGCATAAAACAAACTACACAGGAGAAAAACCATTTTAGTTCTTTTTTGTGGTTCTAGAGCTATTGTCAGAAACCACATAAAAATCATGAAAAAACGTTCTTTCAAGGCATTTCAAGATTTCCTTGACAGTCCTTTAATTATAACAAATACACTAAATATTATTCCATTGTATTTGTCCTAATTAAAGAACTGCCAAGGAAAGTTTGAATTGCCATGAGTTCACATAAAAAATCATTTTAAAATAGATAAAATATTCAGGAGAAAAACCATTTAAGTCAAGTTTTTGTGATTATAGATCCACAGATAAATAAAGCGTACATGATTTCAAGAAGCACACAAAACAAAACATGCAGGAGAAAACTATTTTATGAATGCAGAATTATTGTCAAAATCCATTTAAAACACCATGAAAAAACACATGCGAGAAAACATTACAATGCAATTTCTATAATTGCAGTTAAACAAAACTTAAATTGTAATAAAACTAATACCCTATCAGTGTCTTTTAGAGAGTTCTAAATGACACAGTCTTATTTCACAATGTTATTTAAAATATAGGAATAAAAAACTTACATGTTTTTTGTGTGTATGTGACAAAGTTTACTTTTTTATTCCATTAATAGTTAAAACACATTTAAACAATATTAAATAACTACATACATTTAAGTATATTTTCCATATTAGTTAGATCTGTATGGAATTTTTTCAAATGCAATAGCAAACTTCATACAGTAGTGCCACACACTGCAAGCCTTACTGATCAATGGATGCAAGAAGGTTTATGCACAAAATCCCTATCTAATGCCTTCTCATCTAATATTCCCAGATTAGTTTTTAACTTGTGGCTTTCATCAGTGAGAAGCTTTAGATTTGAGAGCTCTGCACCTAGATCTTGCTTCTAATGCAACCAACTCTCTATCTATTTAGTTAACTATAAGGCTAGAAATTAATCTGGGAATATTGTATGAGTATGCACTAGATAGAGTTTTTCAAACATTTTTGTATCTTCACTGAATGGCACTATTCAATGGAGCGTTTGTTACTGTATTAACAGGTTATAAGTATAGGAAATGGTGCTCATGTGATTTTTTTGAGCAACCACATAGTACGTATTTCAATACAAGTTTGGTTAGTAAATGACTATTTAGTTTTTTTTAACTAAACAGTGTAATATTTTCAGGTTAGTTTGGAGGTGGATGTATGAGGTCTAAAAAAGAATATGATGGTAATATAACGAGGCCTTCATGACTGAAGAAGAGGTGGGAGGATATCTGCAGGTGCTCCATCAATGATTTATTTTTGTCAGGTAATCTTAGAATAACTCTTAATCATCATGGATGTGGTTTACAACATCCTGCCACATTGTTGACTATTTTAAATTAAAAAAACAGTCACACTAAATAACATTTCAACTCATCATTCCCAAAGAATCATTTAAATAAACTTGCAAGTAATGTCCATTTTTAATATCAATCCCAATCTATTCATCAGATAAAAAAATGATAATTTTATCTGATTTCACTTTTTTATATAGTAATAAATTAAAGTTTGAAACATGAAATGACCAAAACATATTATTAGCCATGAGTTTTTAAGGGATTACACCTTTATTGTTAAAAGGAGGTTGCCTTGACAATAGTTTAAAATTGTTGATTGCTGTCTATATTGGAATTGTCTAAGTGTTTAATTTAGATGAAATTATAACAATTTTAATAAGCCCATAATTAAATTATGATTTATCAAATGTGTAATCTAATAATATAAATTTATTTATGGAATAACCATATACAAAAACATCATTACAATATTTTGCAAGTCATATTTCCAAAGAATAAATTTAAATAAATAATATTCACTTTTTTGTATCAATGACAGTGTGACCACCATTTTATTACACAGAAATAAATGTGAATCTGGATTATGAATTATTGTAGTAATGTTTTCAGATTTGTTCTTTTCGTAAATAGATTTCTTTTAGCTATATTTGATAACCCATAATTTATTTATGAATTTGTTAAAATTGTTAGAATTCTTTATATATATATATATATATATTAATGCTTATCACACTTCTAATAATATGCATTCACAAGAATCGTAAACCTTTCTCAATGCTACATCATCCCAGCACTCTCTATTATTAAATTTCTCTTTGCAAATGTAAAATGAATTAATTACATTTTATTTTCTTGTTTTTAATCAGAATGAACTTTTATTCATACTCATATATTAACAAAATATTATTTACAATAGAAAATAATTTAACTCCTCTATGTAGAATAATTTTCTATTCATTTTAACACTCTTGTAAGTGTGGATGAAAGTTTGATCTAGTTTATATCACTCAAAGTGAAATGTGACAATAGATAGCAGTGTATTGATATAAACCATGCTAAGCCTTATTATCATGACTATATACATATGTATTTATATATCATTAGATATATATATATATATTTAATTATTTTCATTGTTTATAGTATCTGAAGCCATTGTAACTTTCATTTAAATTTCACATATACTTTAAGCTATACATATTTAATACAGTTATAAACGGATTTTTTTTTAAAATTGTGAAGTTTTTAAAAATGAAACACCATCTTTATCCTCTAAATTTTCAACTGTAATATCAAAATGATTTGGCTGTATTTAAACAGGCTATTCATTTTCTGTCTCCAATAAAAGTACTTAAACTCACCAGAATCTTAAAGAATAGGTGATCCATAATAATTCTTGCAATTATTGATATCTATGTATTGTTTATTCATAGCTTCTAGAAGTAAATAGTAGCAAATTCTTCATCTAATTATGCCATCCAGGGCAAGCTTAGTAGTCAGTGAATTCAAAAAGGTTTGTGCATAAAATCCCCATTACCTACTCATCTAATATTTCCAGTCTAGTTTCTAGCATAGGAAATGATGATCATGAGACGTTTTAGCTTCTGGAAAGTGTTATATATGTATATATTTATGTATAACTATTTATGAGAGAGTATGTGTCACCATTCATCTGAATTTGTATATTAAAAATAATTAAATTGCAAAAAAAAAAAAAAATGTAAATAGATACATGTGTAATTGTTACATTCTTCAAACACAATTAAAGGCATTCGCATCAATAACCTATCATTAT
Source organism: Epiperipatus broadwayi (assembly GCA_028023455.1). NCBI lineage: Eukaryota > Metazoa > Onychophora > Udeonychophora > Euonychophora > Peripatidae > Epiperipatus > Epiperipatus broadwayi. The sequence continues at coordinate 1,343,241 of JAQFVV010000189.1, forward strand.
ATATGTTATTTTTCAATAAAAAAGGCAGAGGCAAATATTACATTCCGATTTGAAATAACTACTTATGTACAATTATATGGAATTACTTTTCACACTTGATTATAATCGTACATTTCTAATTTAAATATTATATGCCAAATATATCTGTGAGTAATATGAAAACGTTTACCTTTTGTGAAATGAAATATATAATAATTAATCAGTCTGTTGTTGCATTTTATATATGTGAATATTATAAATTTATTTATTTACATTAATGAACCACTTTCACTAGAATATCTGTATGCATTGTTTTTAATTTTATATATAATAATCATTAAGAATTGGTAAATTTTCTATATGAGTTTAATTTTTTTAGTTTAGTTTATATTTATACTGTAATTGTATAGTCAATCAGTGGAGTATATTCGGAACTGTGTGTATGTGATGCAAATCATCATTCACACACACAACACACAAAAAAACTTTTTATTGAGCATGAGAAAAATATCAACATCTGAATTTAATATAGTCACCTCGGACAACTGATGAGTGCTGGTTCAGCACGAAATGCATCTTAGGGTTATTTGTCTTTTATTATATTTTTATTTATATGAATTTGAAAAGAATGGGGAAGTGTGGAGGTGTTTATTATATCTATAAATAATTAATGCAATAAATATGGCATCACCAGCAGTAGTCATTAAGAGTCATCTTTTGTGACTGGGTTTAAAAGAAGTACATCGCAAATCTAAACTAATCATCATCTCACCAGGACCACACTTAACACATGCTACAAAATTAATATTTCATCTATAAGAACATACTTAAGTGCTAAAATTGCAATAATATGTAATTCTACACCAAAAATTATAGAATCATTATATCAATGCCAATCGTCATTAAAGCTCTTCAATAAAGTAATTATCAAATCTATAAAGTAAAGTATGAGGACATTAAAACTTTGATGACTTTAGCACTATCCGAAATCATCCAGATACACATACAGATATGTATCCACACATATTTTTAAAAAATGCTTTTATGCTGGATGTAGCTTGAGATCACAAGGACTCCAAGAATTGTGGCCATGAACAATAGAAAATACACATGCATAAATCAATTCATTCTATCATTAAATAATCTCACTGAAATAAGATACAATAATGATCTATACATTTATTAATCAGAAATGTTAATGAAAGGTGAAAGGTCTGATCAGCATTCTTTTTATATAATCGTTTGGATTTTGTCTTATACTATTTCCATAAATTGGCAAATTGAAATAATCAAATTTACATAGATATATAAATAGTCACATAGCACATACATGTAAGTGCGCAGACATACCTACATGGTAAAACAAAATATTCCAATCATCTATAAATCAATAAATATTTCTCTAAGTGTACACACTACATCTTATAATATCCAATGAGAATAACTTCATTAAATATGTAACAATACTATTCTATTTTAATATTAGTTACAATATGACTATGACTACGAGGGCTGTGTCCCTTGGAAGCACTCAACCACACTTATACATATTTATTTCGTATTATTGTAATATATATGGAATTTAGAAAATTCAGCTTTGTGTGTGTATGCATCGTTACCGCATATCATATTTATATATTACATTAACTGTAAATGAATTTAGATATAAGGTATGCACATAGCTATGCGTGTACGCTTCAGCCATTAATTTGAATTCTCATTGCCTTAATAAAATTATTTTTACATTAAATTGTAAATAAAAGTTTTTAAAATAATTTTAAAAGAACATTATTTCTTTGAAAGTCCTCTTGGAGCACTTTTATTTTTTTAACTTATCTTTTTTGCAAACTATAAGAAAGATTTTCTTTGCCAGCTGCTTTATTAACACTCAGTGTAATAAATGTCCACTGTTTTTAAAAAAAATATAAGTCGGAATGATATAATTCCATTAAAGATTTTCTTTTATTCTTAGAACTATAATTAACTATTATTGTAGTATATATATATATGAGTGATTGTAGACATTTTCCCTATGTTTCTATGCATGTATACACCATAGAAGTATGTCAAGACTAGCTTCTTATAATCATGTTCATGATGAGGTAATAGGCTGACTTCTTATTGTGAAGTCCATAATAGGTATGCATATATGAGATGAATATTGGCAGTTCACAATTTTATTAAATTTTTATACTTTGATGAAATCCTGGATTTAACTTCTATAATTTGGACTGCATACTGATAAATTCTCTATTTCTCACATATTGGCTAAGAACTTGTAGGAAAGCAACATCCTTCACTCTTCAGAAACGTAAACTCAATCAACATGAAAACAGCAGTTGTTTTTCTTTTTCACACTCCATTCTAATAATAAATTAGTTTTATTAAAGCCCACTATTTATAATATGTACATAGAAATCTAAAAATAGGATAATTAAGTAAGCCAATTTAAGTATATCATCCTGATTTTAATTTACAATTATTAAAACTAATTAGTTAATAAATTTTCTTAATTCTCTATTTAAAAGAGATTATAGAATATAATTATTACCAAGGCACTTTATTATTATTATTATTATTATTATTATTATTATAATAATAATAATAATAATAATAATAATAATAATAATAATAATAATAATAATAATAATAATAATAATAATAATAATAATAATAATAATAATAATAATAATAATAATAATAATAATAATAATAATAATAATAATAATAATAATAATAATAATAATAATAATAATAATAATAATAATAATAATAATAATAGATAGTGCGGTCCTGCTGTCAATAAGTAGGAACAAACTTACAAAAGCTCGTGAATGTACTTCATTAAAGGCAAACAGAATCTAATTATTAGTTTAAAAATCTTATAATTTTGAAAATTATAATCGATTTCTGATTATAAGAAAAGACGCTGTTAACAAAGTAAGTTTTTATTATTATTATTATTATTTTGTCCTAAGAAAATCTAGTCATCTAGTTGAAATGGCGTCTGCAGATAACAATTGCGTTGTTAGTAAAAGAAATAACAATACAGATGTCAAATCAGTTGCAGAAGCCAGTAAGGAAAAAAAATCTTATGCAAATATTGCTGCAATGAAACCACAAAAAGCAATATTAGAAAATATTATACAGCAAGAGAACAAAAAAAACGGAGGGGAAGGACAAATAGGCAGATTTAGGAGAGCCAATTCATTAGACATTTTTGAACTAAGTTTAGAAAATGAAGATGAGACACCTAATCATATAGCAGAACAAACTGAAGATAATTGGACAGAAGAAGAAATTCAAGAAATAAACATCCAGTTTAATAACACAATACCAAACAAGTTATATGAATCTTTTAAAAAATTCTTTTCTAATAAATCATTAGTGCTGGCAATTACAGATAGAAATCTAACATTATATAAATTTCACAAAGACTTATTATATCAAAAACTAACAGAAGAAAACTTATGGGATTCAATCTCAGAAATCGGTGAACATTCAAACTCACGATATATAGCTATACAATTTTTCAATGAAAATCAAAAAATGAGATTTAAATCACAAATAAAAACAATTGGTGGATACGTAATGATTGTTGTTGATGAAAATCTGCAAAATTATTGCTCAGGAATCATTAAAAATGCGTATTTTGGGTTTAGCATTCGTGATTTCAAAAGTATGGTCCAACCATTTGGGCATGCAATATACATTAAGCAAATCTTGTGCAATGATACACCAACACTTATATACACCAACAGTTATCATTTTAAGATAAAGCTGCACCAGCATATTAAACCAGAAGAAATTCCAAGGCAAATTATGGATCATGGAGCAGTATTATACTTAAACATTAAAGGGATAAGACCACAATGTTTTGGCTGTGGAGAAAGAAGCCATTTGATTATAGACTGTCCAAAGAACAGAAATAACAAAGGATTTGATTTATCAGAAGAAAGACTAGAAAAGAAAACAAGCTATAAACAAAGAGATGTAAAGCAAATACTGACATCGGATGTGGGAACTCAAGGAAGTGAAAAGGAAAAAAAATTCTATACAAACACATATGAATACAGATAAGCAAGAAAATGAAACTGCAAATGTAAATAATGATGATAGCAAAATTGGGGAGATTCCAGATTCTTCATTAAGGTTGGAGGAAAAAGTGTACCTTAAGATAAATAATACAAAAGTAAAAGAAAAAAAAAGGGAATGATATACAAATGCATGTGGTTAAAGCTTTAGAAAAAAATATAGACAAACACACATTTAAAAAAAATGTTGATGGGAAGCAATATAATGAAGAGAATATGAATTTGGATGAAGAACTGGAATTATCTAAAAAACAAAGAACTAGGAACAATACGAATACTGAGATTACTCAGACAATAATGCCAAATATGCAACAAGTTACTCAGGTTAATAGTGAACAGAAGAAAAAGCCAGGAAGACCCCCAAAAAACAGGAAAACAGGAAAAAAGCTAAACTTAGGAGAGCTTATGTTTGATGACAGGAGAATGGTATCAAATGGACAGATATACTGATGTTGAAACTGACAGTGAGTTCGAAGATGCCCAAGATTTATAATTGATAGACAGCCTAAAATAAGGATAATTAAAGATAAAGTAAATTTAAATAAATTCAAAGTAAAAAGTAAATTTTTATAAATGAAAATTAAAATTGCTTCTTTTAATGTACGGGGTTTGAATTCAATAGAAAAGATATTTAAGTTGAAACAATGGATCAAGGAAACAAAACCTCATATAATGGGACTGCTTGAAACCAAAATTTATGCAGGGTCACAAATTGATCCAGCAAAATTTCTAAATAGTGAGGGCTTTGTTGCATGTTCAAGAGACTCTACCTCTCCATCAGCCGGTACAGGTCTTTTGATAGCTACTGCTTGCCAGTTTACCAATTTTCAAATCATATACATTGATGCAAATCTATTAATCATTACTTTATTTCACAAAATAATTAAAATAAATGTAATCTTTGTTTATATGCCATTGCAAAAATATAAAATAAATACAATAATTGCCACAATTAATTCAACACTGGGATCTACAGCTAATCCAACAATTTTGATTGGAGACTGCAATGTAACATATGATGAGTTTGTAAATAAGTGGATACATAAATTATCAATTCCATTGATGAGTGCAAGGGGTTACTTACCTGAAGATGCTGTTTCATTTCATAATGGCCGATTTTCATCATTAATTGATCTTTGTTTTTACTCTCCAGTGTTTCATCATCTAATAAGCATGAAGTTAATCCCTTCAGCAATTTCTGATCACTCAGCTCAGTTCATATCAATTGACCTCAGTAATATACAAGTCTCTAGACTGCAATTAACTAGAACAATAAGAATGTTGATTCCAACCTTAACACCCGAATTTATTTTTTCAGAGACTTATATTATGTGGAATAAGATTCTTTCAATGACCTTTAACCCAATACAGCAATATTTAGCTTACATTAATATCCTGTCATTTAACATTAATCATATAGTGAAAAATCAGCCACCTCCCTCAGGGTTGTTGAAGCTTGCAGAACAAATTCATAAACGTATTGTGGCCATAACCCCTAATCAGCACACACAGAAACATATACATATACTAACAAATGCTTATAACAAAGCATGTGAAACACTGAAGAGCTATTTAAAAAATAAAAAAAGTAGAATATGCCTAATGCATCAACACACATGGACTCGGCAATATATTAGATGGGCATTAGGGAGGGGACCTGAAATCAAAGTGCCATTAGCAATTAAAATAAACAATGAAACATTTACTGGAAATAATATGATCTTACCAATTCTTAACTATTTTAAAGATAAGCTGGGACCAGGAAAATTGATACAATACCAGCCAAATGTATTTGGAATGGCAGAGACTGAATCACCATATACTATAGATGATTTTATAATGAAAATGAATAAAATGGACAACAACTGTCACCCAGGAAGCCCTGGAATTCCACTGTTCATATTAAAACACCTTGACAAACTGACTAGCAAATGCCTGTGTCAGCTGGCAAATTATTTATCGCAGGGAATAATAACAATGGAGGGAGTTAATACAATCGCGATCGTGCCGTTTAATAAAAAAAAGAAGCCCATTCCTTTGTTATCAGAGATAAGGCCAATATCAATGGGTCCATTGCCCATAAAGATTTTAGAGAAAGTAATTAAAGATAAAATAGAACCATTTATTTTACCGATGATTTCACCAGCTCAATTTGCTAAAAAACATTCATCTACCACACAAGCTGCTATGTTATTTAAGGCTATTTTGACATCAGTTAGAGAAAAGAAAAGATATGGCCCGATTGTTGTACAGCTGGATATTGCTTCGGCTTTTGACAATGTTGATATATCTATACTGTTGAGATTATTGAATGACACTGAAATGCCAAAATCACATATATATGTTATAACAAATTTACTCTTAAATCGTGAGCTTCACATTACTCTAAATGGCAGAAATTCACCAGCTTTCACACCAACTAAATCACTTTCACAAGGGTCTCCACTTAGTGCCATCTTATTTATTTTATATATAAATCCCCTTCTTGTCCGATTACAACAGGCATTTGAGGGAATGGAGATCCCAGGAACAGGTCAAAAATTGACCTGCATTGCATACATGGATGATATTACAGTTTTCCTGAAATCAAAAAGGCAGATACCAAAACTACAGATGATTTTAGAAGAATACTCAAAGGAATTTAAACTAAGTTTCAATCCAGAAAAAACAGCAGCATGGACTATATTCACAGGAAGGCCATGTACATCCATTTTCCAGGCAAAGCCAGGCTCATTCCTTGGATTTCCATTCCATCTAGGGACTACTGGAATGAGATGTCATTTGCAGAACAAATTGAAAAATGAAATACAGAAAATAGCAGACTCTCTATCCAATACCTATATGTCAGTATATTCCAAGATTCAATTGATTAATAGTTTGATGATGACTAAGATAGTTTACTTTATGCCAGTGGTTGCTTTCTCAAAAGCTTTTATCTCCAAAATTAAGACCATTTGCAATCAACTACTATGGTCAAGGAAAGTCGTGGCAATATCAATGGCAAAACTATGTCAGCCATTGAATAAAAATGGTTTGGGCTTACATGATATTGGTATTTTTGCAAAACAGAGAATGAGGAACAATATAATTGATATTGTTAAACAATTTCCAAAAATTAAGCAGCTCATAGAGGTCATTCCAACTGATAAACCACCACCAAAAAAATTATCATATTTTGAACAATTAATACATCTTTGTAAAACAGAATCAAAAATCCCAGAGCAATTTATTAATAAATACAAATACTGGGAAATTTATGAATTAATGCATGAAGATAATAACACAATTGCTTTAGAACCAATACTGGGAATTAATAATAAGCAATTGGTTAAAAGGTATAAACGATGGGCCTTAGAACCAAAGTTTTTCAATTTTCTAATAAAACTTAATCTATCTGCATTACCTACCACATATTTTCTTTGCCATAAAAGACTGTATACGTCAATTGATCCCTTTTGTGGGTTATGCCATCGAGCTGAGGAAACCCTATCACATCTGCTATATCACTGTGAGGGACTTAGGCACATAAGAAATCTCATAACTAGCAGTTACAGGAGGTCTAATGTAACAATGCATCAATTAATTTCTGCATTTAGAGAAGGATTAACACCAAGTGTCAGGGCAGCAACCTTTGTGCTATATGCATACTGGTGTACTAGATGCACTTTTCTAATTGGTAACAATTCCAGGAGACATCCAGTTACTTTTTCAAATAAACTTGAAATAATACAGAAAAGGGATAAGAGACTGGCCAGACCTGACATTTATGCAGCAACCTGGTCATTACTTAAGATTAGATCTATGTTATAGTGAATTGAGGAAATTAAACATTATAAAAAAACTTAGAAGGATATGCATGTCAAATTAGCAACAAGGACAATTTAGCAACAATTTTTTCCTTTCTGTTATAAGTAATTGATTTGCTAATGGTGTTCAAATGATAATGGACAATCCAGGATATTATATGTAGACGAACTATGTAAATGCAAAATTTGTAATTCTTTTGAAACAATAAAGGCCTTTTGAAACATCATCATCATCATCATCATCATCATCATCATCATCATAATAATAATAATAATAATAATAATAATAATAATAATAATAATAATAATAATAATAATAATAATAATAATAATAATAATAATAATAATAATAATAATAATAATAATAATAATAATAATAATAATAATAATAATAATAATAATAATAATAATAATAATAATAATAATAATAATAATAATAATAATAATAATAATAATAATAATAATAATAATAATAATAATAATAATAATAATAATAATAATAATAATAATAATAATAATAATAATAATAATAATAATAATAATAATAATAATAATAATAATAATAATAATAATAATAATAATAATAATAATAATAATAATAATAATAATAATAATAATAATAATAATAATAATAATAATAATAATAATAATAATAATAATAATAATAATAATAATAATAATAATAATAATAATAATAATAATAATAATAATAATAATAATAATAATAATAATAATAATAATAAAAAAAAAAACAAGTTTGTTTTATCCAAAAAAATTTTTTTTTTTATTTTCTTACATATTACAATTCAAATAACATTTTTTTTAAAAATATTTGATTGTCAAATAAGTTACAGTATTTTAAAAATATCAAAATTGTTATTTAATCATTATTCCAGCCATTTCAGGCTACATATTTTAAATAAGTATATAGAGTAAATTTTGTCTATGTTTATTTCTATATTTCCTTTAAAGTTTTAAATATAAATATATATGTAATATAAAATTGATATATATTTAATACAGTAATATTCATATAATTTAAATTATTTGATTAGAAGTACGTTCAACTATATTTCTCTTAATCTTTGTCAACTATATAACATTGAATAATCAAAACAAGACATCATTTTAAACTTCCATAATTTCATTCAGTTCCCCAACAATTCTGTTCAATGTACATTTTAGTGTAATAATCTTCAACGTTACCTTATACCATTTTTTTAGTATTTATGTTTTATTTAATTTCTTTAAATCCATTATGTATATAAAATATTAAATTTGATGTCTGTATTTTTCCAAAATATATGTAATATACAAATTAATATATATTAAATATAGTAATATTCATATAATTTAACATTCTTTTAGAAGTACTTTCAACAATATTCCTTTTAGCCTTTGTCAACTATATAATGTTGAATAATCATTATATATATATATATATATATAATATAGAAATAAAACAAACTAACTCCTTCTTTTTAAAACTTGATTTATTATGACTATAATCATGAAAAAGAAATCTGACATTTCAACTATTTTTATAGTCTTTTTCAAGGCACACTAAAATAAAATATATATACACAATAAATATCACATATTCCAAAAAAAAAAAAATTAAATTAATTAAAAATTACAAAATATATCCATAACCAAAATTTTCTTTTTTTTACCTTATCTCACTCCCCTTTCCTATTACAATCACAACTTAAACACAACTAATTCCTTTTTAAAATTCTATATATATCAAATAAAAAATTTTAATTAAAAACCTATTATTTTCTTTTCTCTTTTTCTATTAACATCCTATTTAATTCTGGTAATAATAGATTTTTAATTAAAAGTTTTTATTTGATATATATAGAATTTTAAAAAGGAATTAGTTGTGTTTAAGTTGTGATTGCAATAGGAAAGGGGAGTGAGATAAGGTAAAAAAAAAGAAAATTTTGGTTATGGATATATTTTGTAATTTTTAATTAATTTAATTTTTTTTTTTTTTTGGAATATGTGATATTTATTGTGTATATATATTTTATTTTAGTGTGCCTTGAAAAAGACTATAAAAAATAGTTGAAATGTCGGATTTCTTTTTCATGATTATAGTCATAATATAACAAATCGCTCACTCGTAAAACACCAACCCTTCCACTTACACTCATGTGACTGAACGTTTCACTATGGACAATTATTACCACAAGCAAGAAGCCAATATAAACCCAAAACTTGAGCCTATATTCTTAATTGAACACTGACACGGTATATAAATAATGCCCCAGCATTATATTTCCCAATTAAACGCTTCTTCTCTGCTGGGCATATTATTTGAATCAAACAATTATTTCTGTCCAGTGCTTGGAATATTTATATAATTTTCCCGAGACAATCGCGGTACAGAAAGAATGTCGACTATAGCCCTTTCCCTATTTTTTTTCTCTACAATCGGAAATGACTTATTTGTCCACTTCTATTTCTCTATTATGATTCTTAAATTAATAACATTTGTCAGTTCGAATGACCTAGATTTAATATACACTAAATATTTGTTCGCTTGGCAAAGAAAGACAAATTGCAAAATGACTAGTTACTTCTTTTTCAAAATAATTTTTTATTTTGTAACCGATTATTTATAAATGATATAATAAACAATAAAACACACATATATCTACTACACACCAACATAATATGCACACAAATAAAATAGTAAAGAAAATAATTCAAATAACTCATTAAACCACTAGCGTAACCCAATTGTTACTTGTCTCATACATTATGATAGTAAAGCTCATAAGTTCTTTAGCTATTGAACGAAGTATTGCGCAAAATTTAACAGTTTAGTTTCTGATTGATTTCTTTGTTCACAAAATAATTATGACATGCATGTATTAACAAAAGTTACCTAGGTACAGAATCCTCAATGACGGATCAACCATCGAGTGGGAGCTTTCCCTTCTTTTGCAGAGATGGTTGCTTGTTCTTCCGTCGTCCAGTAAGTGGAGTGTAAAGTTTTATAGTCCGCTGGCATGGGTTTGATTTCATTCCATTTCCGAAGCTTTAATACCTATTCATTTCTTTAGGTATCATCGAAAAGAATATCCAGGCATATCTGGTTCCATGATGGCGGTCTCTTATCGGCAGCATATCAGATGTTTAGGTAGTGAGCCAACGTTTGGACGGAGAAGACCGAGCACATGTCTGTTATGTGCCACTAGCCTCTCATGTTAGCGTACCCAACGAAGTTCGCTAATATTCCTACAATATGTCCGCGTTATTGTCTCCACGATTTCTGCCTTCTTCTCCCCAGTTTTTCCAGCCAAAAAAAAAAAAAACTAACTAACTAAAAAAAAAATCAGTTCTGCTTATCTCGATTCGTTCTCCTATTGTTCTCTGGAATGTTGCTAATTGCAATATTCCTTTACATTACCTTATCTTATACCAATCTATACTGGAATTTTGTTACAACTTTAACATTTTCCAATTTTGCAGTTACCATTATTTTCTCTCATTCTTTTAAAACATTCGAATATTAAATTATGGATTAGCATTTTTTATTTGATCAATACGTTTACAATAACTTTATTTACCAAGAAAGAAAGAGATGCGTTCATTATACACCCCTCCCCTTTCTTTTCTAATCTTCAATCTTTATTTAGTATTTCCTAATTTCTTCCTTTTCCTTTTTTTTTAATTTAATTTATTGGCTTTATATTTCTTTTAACGAAAACCTTCTTTATTATTATTGAGGATCAATAATCTAGATACATGCGAGACTATATTGTATGTAGATATCGCATTACACCGCTCCCTATTTTTTTTTTTTTTTTTATGATGATGAGATTATCTTGGAGAGACAACTAGGTTCAAACTAACTTCATTCCATTTGATTGATTTTCACTGCCCAAACACTTTTAATCTCCACCGAACACTATCCTACAAAGAGTTGATTCTTCCCCCCCTTTTTTTTTTCCAATCCGCATTCATGGAGTCCGATTTTGTGAACAGCCTGATTTTCTACAGCCTGTTCCACCTGGTCTTTTTTGAGTTCAATATCTTTTAATTCTTAGTATCTTTTCAATACCTTTGGGGTTTCACCCAGTAAGCAGGATAATGAGCCCAGATCTCTGCTGAGTCCTCATGTTTGTTTATTTATTTTATTTATTTATTTCCTGTCTATCCTTATGTGTATAGACCGGATTAACACACATACTCCCTTGCAGATTTATATGTACGGTGAGACGGTTTGACCAAGCTCAAATGCAATCCCCACATGACTTACATCCGCACGCATTTGTCTCTAATCCAGAACCTCATTCATGTATTCTCTACTCTTATTATTTCACCATTACCCATTATCTGTACATTCCCCTTATCATGTTCAACATCCATGGTCGCTATCATTTAGTCGATTAAATGTGTCTGTTCCATTACTTTTCCTTTTATTTTTAGTGTCTATCTGGAGGTTCTTTATTTTTTTTATTGGGGATATACCGACTTGTGCTAGGGAATGGACTATTGTCCCTCTGTTGAAGCCTCTATCCTCATTCGGATACTTCACTCTTTGATCCCTTTCCATCTGTCTAGGCCCTTTTGCTCCATCCAAGCTACCATAAAATCTATCACTATCTTCCCGGTACTTTCGTTGGGGTTTAACTGGTCCCATATTTATCATTGGATCTTTCGGAGGTTTGAATCCTTGATCTTCTATTTTATGACCAGAATGAGTGCTGTCAAACGCATTTAGTAGTTCCGCTACCTGTTCGACCGTTTTCCGTTCCGTGCCTATCGGCATTTGCTGGATGTTATGCGGCAAATTATGTCTGATTATTCGAATAATCTGCCTCTCTGATAATGGACTAGCAGTGAGTGCATGTAATTTCGCCACCTGGCGATGAAAAAATGGAGTAAATGTCTCTCCCGGTCTCCATCTGTCTTGCGATATCTGATGCAGGATGTTCTCCTGGTGCTCTTCACTCCAATAACTAGTGAGTAAAGCTGCCTTATAATCCTCGAATGTTGTTGGTTTTTCAAATAACGAATCCCACCATTCCTGTGAAGCATCCTGTAGGTGACTGCATGCGATGGCGATAGTGGCTTCTTCACTCAATCTGTTCAGTATGCCATATCTTTCAAGGCCGCCAAGATGTTCTATGGGCTTTTCCCCCATGTGACCAGAGAAGACCCGAATTTTTAAAAATTGGTTCACATTGGCCGAGCCAACATGGTTATTTCCATTGTGGATAAACACGCATTCGCTCGCACTCTTCTGTTCCCTACTATTAGTTTTGTCTCCCCTCTTCCCACTTTCTATGCTTCTTTTCCCTACCTCCACTTTTAACTCTAGCCCTTCGATCGAAACCACTAACTGATTGACATCTATTCTTAGATTCTCTATCATTTTCTCGTTACCATTTGTAATCTCCTCCATCTTTCCATCTCGTTCCACTTTGAACTTCTCTACCTCTCGACACACAGTTTCTATTTTATCCTTTATATGCGCCACCCTTCCATCTACTTTCCTCAGAACCTCTTGTTCTAAATTATGTACATTTCCCATGATTCGCTGCTCTAAATTTTCGAGTATTTCAGCCTGTCCGTCCAGCCTTTCATTCGTAACAGCAACCTGACTTGAGGTTTGTTCGACCTTTTTACTCAACTCTTCAGTTTTTTGATCAAATTTGTCAATTAATTGTTTTTGCCACTCGTCTAACATTTTCTTATTATCTTCCTTTAACTCCTTCATAAACTGTTGCTGATTTTCTGTCATTTTCCTATTCATTTCATCTTTCTGCTCATCTCTTTCCCTTATCTCCTTTATAAACTGCCGCTGATCCTCCACCATTTTCTCCAACATTCTCATTAAATTATAATTTTCTACATTAACTTTCTGTTCTTGTCTATTATTATTATTTTTTATTCCATTTTCATTATTAGTTTCTATTTCTCTTTCACTATCTATTTCTCCGGATGATTCCGTTTGTTCTTCACTGGGAACTTTCTCTGTTTCAACTTGATCGTCCATTTTTGTTTTCGATCTCGTATGCATTGATTCCAACTAAATATTATCAATTACTGGGTACTTATTTAATTACTACTACTATTAACTGCGATCCTGTGTTATTAATTTTATTCAATATTAGGTACATTTGCTGGCCTTCCCCATCTCCATTCATTAACTCACTTGTTTATGCTGCTTCAAAGATCCCCTAAACTTACAAACTTTTATTATTTAAATAATAAAATTCCCCCCCTTTTTTTATATATAATGTAGATCATGCCTTGAAAGTCTTACCCCACCTCTTTCTCTCTTTCATAAAATTCGGTTGTCTTTTGCCTTATTTTTCTCCCCCACCAAGCGACCTTTTATTATTGTATGTATTTCTATCTAGATCTTAGGTCTATTCTACTGTCTTTAAAACCCACTATATAACTATTAAAAGTGTTTTGTTTTTTTTTTGTTTTTTTCAAAAAGAAAAAATATTCAGAAAACTGTTCCTATTTTGAAATTAATCAAGATAGTTGAATTAATTTTAATTTGCATAGCTTTATCAATGATGCCAATGTTACTCTAATACCTAACATTTCTTAGTCTAAATTCTATTTTACGATTGTTTGACTCTATTTAACCTTTGCTGTATGGACCTCACATATGTATATCTATTTTAATCAGGGCACTATAATTTAATTCAATCTGATTATTACCTAGAATGTGACAAGATCCCAGACTGGCCCCCATTAATGTAACAAATCGCTCACTCGTAAAACACCAACCCTTCCACTTACACTCACGTGACTGAATGTTTCACTATGGACGATTATTACCACAAGCAAGAAGCCAATATAAACCCAAAACTTGAGCCTATATTCTTAATTGAACACTGACACGGTATATAAATATCGCCCCAGCATTATATTTCCCAATTAAACGCTTCTTCTCTGCTGGGCATATTATTTGAATCAAACAATTATTTCTGTCCAGCACTTGGAATATTTATATAATTTTCCCGAGACAATCGCGGTACAGAAAGAATGTCGACTATAGCCCTTTCCCTATTTTTTTTGTCTACAATCGGAAATGACTTATTTGTCCACTTCTATTTCTCTATTATGATTCTTAAATTAATAACATTTGTCAGTTCGAATGACCTAGATTTAATATACACTAAATATTTGTTCGCTTGGCAAAGAAAGACAAATTGCAAAATGACTAGTTACTTCTTTTTCAAAATAATTTTTTATTTTGTAGCCGATTATTTATAAATGACATAATAAACAATAAAACACACATATATCTACCACACACCAACATAATATGCACACAAATAAAATAGTAAAGAATATAATTCAAATAACTCATTAAACCACTAGTGTAACCCAATTGTTACTTGTCTCATACATTATGATAGTAAAGCTCATAAGTTCTTTAGCTATTGAACGAAGTATTGCGCAAAATTTAACAGTTTAGTTTCTGATTGATTTCTTTGTTCACAAAATAATTATGACATGCATGTATTAACAAAAGTTACCTAGGTACGGAATCCTCAATGACGGATCAACCATTGAATGGGAGCTTTCCCTTTTGCAGAGATGGTTGCTTGTTCTTCCGTCGTCCAGTAAGTGGGGTGTAAAGTTTTATACTCCGCTGGCGTGGGTTTGATTTCCTTCCATTTCCGAAGCTTTAATACCTATTCATTTCTTTAGGTATCATCGAACGAATATCCAGGCATATCTGGTTCCATGATGGCGGTCTCTTATTGGCAGCATATCAGATGTTTAGGTAGTGAGCCAACGTTTGGACGGAGAAGACCGAGCACACCTCCGTTATGTGCCACTAGCCTCTCATGTTAGCATACCCAACGAAGTTTGCTAATATTCCTACAATATGTCCGCGTTATTCTCTCCACGATTTCTGCCTTCTTCTCCCCAGTTTTGCCAGCCAAAAAAAAAAAAAAAACTAACTAACTAAAAAAAAAATCAGTTCTGCTTATCTCGATTCGTTCTCCTATTGTTCTCTGGAATGTTGCTAATTGCTATATTCCTTTACATTACCTTATCTTATACCAATCTATACTGGAATTTTGTTACAACTTTCACATTTTCCAATTTTACAGTTACCATTATTTTCTCTCATTCTTTTAAAACATTCGAATATTAAATTATGTATTAGCATTTTTTATTTGATCAATACGTTTACAATAACTTTATTTACCAAGAAAGAAAGAGACGCGTTCATTATACACCCCTCCCCTTTCTTTTCTAATCTTCAATCTTTATTTAGTATTTCCTAATTTCTTCCTTTTCCTTTTTTTTTAAATTTAATTTATTGGCTTTATATTTCTTTTAACGAAAACCTTCTTTATTATTATTGAGGATCAATAATCTAGATACATGCGAGACTATATTGTATGTAGATATCGCAATATTTTATTTTAGTGTGCCTTGAAAAAGACTATAAAAAATAGTTGAAACGTCGGATTTTTTTTTCATAATTATAGTCATAATAAATCAAGTTTTAAAAAGAAGGAGTTAGTTTGTTTTATTTCTATATTAGATATATATGAACTATTTTGAAAAGAAGAACTGTGTGCTGGATATATTATATTATATATATATACAAATTATATTATATACTATGAGACCATTTTGTCTCAATATATATATATAAATAAAGACATGATGTATATAGCATGATTCAAAAGTTGTTTGAATTGTTTTCATTTTTGACTAAAATTATATGTTTTTATATTAAATATTATCACCATT
Source organism: Epiperipatus broadwayi (assembly GCA_028023455.1). Lineage (NCBI taxonomy): Eukaryota > Metazoa > Onychophora > Udeonychophora > Euonychophora > Peripatidae > Epiperipatus > Epiperipatus broadwayi. The sequence goes on from JAQFVV010000189.1 coordinate 1,359,877, forward strand.
ATTTTCCATAATTATCAATATATTAAAAGATGATGGTCTCTCTAGGTTTAATTCCATTTCACTGATCTGTAGCATTTCTTTTCAACATCAAAATAGGAAACTTATACTTCTTCCATATATCTCTTGTGGTCCCTTTTTAGTCTTTTACAATCTCTAAAGATTTTATTTAAGACTTCAAAGTCCATTTATTCATTATTTTTATCAGTGCCTTCAGCCTAAATGTATTTCAGTCTTTTAATTTTTTTCAGTCATATCACTATTTGTTCTCTCACCCACATAGCTTGCTTTTGATCTTTTCTTATTGCAACCAATCTTACCATACTTTATTGAATGGTCTGAAAGTTCTATATTACTGTTACTTTAATTCCAGATCCATATGTAAAAATTCCTAAAACACATCTATTAAAAACTTCATTTCAAATACATAGGCATAATTTATTTTGACATTGTGTCTACTAAAATCTTTCCAATCAAATTGAATTCCATAATTAATTTAATCTATTATGTTTTCTATATTACTAATCTGACCAATATATTTATAGTTGTTAATTTTTTCTAATTTATAATTATCTATTTTCATTTTCTTTTTCTGAAAAATCAATTGAAACTGAAGAATTATTTGCAAAAATAACAATACCAAGTTAAATAATGTTATATATTTTTATTTCATTAGTTTACTATTTTAATCCACAAAATATTTTTTGTGAATTTTCTGTGAAAAGTTTTAGAACTGTGGATTTACTTGTAACATACCCTAATTGATGTTAGTTATTTTATTGGCACCCTGTAATCTAATGACTGCTGTTGCATTTTGAATTAATATTTTTGAGAATGATACACCACTTTATCTATATCTTTATTGGAGTCCAATATTTTGTTTCCAGATATATTTGCATGCATTTTCTGTTATAATTAATGGTTACCTATTTTTGTTACTTTTAACATGCATTTGATCTTTTTGTACACTTACCTGAAATTTCATTAAATACTTTATATATGTATTGATCTGAGATATGGACATTTAACAGAACAAGCAATACAGAGACTTTAGACCACTGAAAAAATATGGAGAGATGCATAATTAGGAGTAACAATAAAAGATTGAAAATGAAATCATGAATGAGTGAACAATAAGATGTTATTGACATCATTGAAAGAATTAAAAGACTAAAATGGAATTGTGTTGGACATATTTCTAGAAAAGATAATGGTCAATTGAAATTTTAAACTGGTTTCCAAGAGAGTGTAAAAGAATGAGAGAGAGACCACATGTGAGATGAATGGATGAAATTAGGAAGTGTGCTGGAGTGATGTGGAGAAGAGAGACTAGAGATTGGAAAAATTGGATTGAACTTGCAGAGACCTTCATACAGTGTATTGATAATGGTTGAATATGATGATGGTGATGTGTTATGTTTACGTGTTATTTAAATTTGTAGATCTGATGAAGACTGCTGGGAACAGTCGAAACTGTTATCAAATTAATAAATATATTTTGCTAAAAGTGTAAAAGAATGGAGGTTTGATGTTATTTATGTGTTATACATGTCTGATCAAACAATATATAGCTGGGTCATCTTATGAGTGCTGGTTTAGCATGAAATGCAAATCTTGGAAATCATCTAGTTTTTTTTTAGATCTCTTTGATCACATGTTTTAGCAATATGTGTTGGAATGTAAGTTTGAGTTATGTTTAAATATATCTAAAAATATAAGTATGAAGTTAAAATTATAATGTGTTATATACACTTTATTCATTTGAAAAGTGAATTTGGTACTTGAATGTGCATCCGTAGTGAGAGATTGGTTTGACTTCTATTCTGATGAGTAGTTATGGTGTGATAGAGCTAAGATGAAAAACACACTGATGAAAGGAAAAAAAAACTTAAAGATATATATGCTATAACAACTAATCAAACAACAAATAGGTATGAAAAGATGTCAATCTTTAAATTTAGCACATATCAATAGATTGACCCTATATCAGACCTGTGCCCAGAGATACTTTCACCAGAGTTAAAAAGATTAAGTTTTGTCCTTATGTATATAGTTTTTTATTTATTTATTTCACTTTTGATTACAATACAAATAAAATAGAAAATAATATTGCAGTCATAATTTAATGTAGCATACAATAAAACATTTTTACAAATTTATGTAATAGAGAACTTACCATAAGTTTAACGTATTTAAAATAATGCCTTCTTCTTGTTATCACACTAGCATATTGCACAAATAATGCATATTAATATTTACAATGAACATGACCAAACTCATGTATTTGCTAGGATGGCTCTTTCTTAATACTATCAATTGAGTGCTCGATATGTATCGAGCAAGAACATCCGACACAAATTACTATTTGACAAACATTGTAAGATTCACTTGGCTTTTTATTTTATTTTATTAATTTATTAATTTAATTTTTTTACCAATTTGGCACCTTTTCTATTGTTCATCTGAGGCAAGTGCCTATTTTCTCATCCTTGTCCTGGCTCTGCGCTATATATATTTCATTCTGAAACTGGAAACATTTCATCTACCTGAAGTCAAACATCAGATCTCAGTTAATATAAAGTTATGGGTGACATTAAATTATGAGTACTTGATTTTAAAGGCTCTCTCTATAACGAGTGAATATTGACTTATCTATCACTAGTTTCTACAATGGAAAACTGAATAGAGTTGTTCATGAAGTAAATTAAAGGTTGTTCTGTCTTTTTTTTTATATTAAACTACAAATTAATACCCAATATGAAATAAGATATTTATATGATTAGAAATTTAATTTACATCTTTATGAAATGCTGAAAACTAACTTAGTTTCAACAAAAATAAAATAATTTGATGGATTGTTGTTTTCATTAAAATAAATCGAGATTGTAAAACAATAACTCTATATTAGTGTGGCAAATAAGTTTGAATAATAATGATTGAAGGATTCTTTTTTTTCTAAAAGCTCTTTTTTTTACAGCAAGTAGAAAGCCATAAGGTGAAAATATGATTGAGTTAGTTATTTCTTGGCTGACAATTTTGATTTGTTCACATTTGCAGTATCAAACTGACAGGTGTCAGTTCTTAATAAAAATAGGTTTTAAAGATTTGTATAAAAATATATCTAGTTTGAGTTTAAAATGAATACAAACTTTTAAAAATAAATGTGTGTGCATGGATAAGAAATATATTTAATAATTTTATATGCAAACAAATATTTGTAAACAGAATAAAATTTATTATAAAATTCGAAATCGCTAAGTGAACTTGGAGCCATTCATACCACAAGCATGGCAGATAACATCACATGATCATCATTTCCTTGCACTGAGTGGCAATATATATAGAGTTTTTCCTGTTTTAATAAACATGGCAGATATTAAAATAGCGTTGTTTAGCAGAGGTAAAACTATTTGTTAAATTCCAAATTGGTTTAATTAATCACTGTTGGGCAGCAGATTTGATTGAGAATTCGCTATTAACTGTTTCTCGTATTTTCTGTTGATAGATATTCTTTTTTCATCTACAATGCTGATTAAATACATTGCTTAGCTTCCTAGAAATTAAAATAATCCCTAGATTTCAATGCCCTATATTAATTCTGTACAAAGCATTTATAATAAAAATACTGTTGATTTTATTTTTCAGCTTAACTAATCAGCTGTCTACCTCCCTCCACCACCCACCCAAGCACATTTACAATGTTCCAATAAAGTACATATTTGTGGGGGGGAAATACAAATATATGCAAATATTTTATAGCAATTTTTGAATAAAATATTATCTATGATTAGAATTTATAATAATAATTTGAAAATAAATAAATAATTTAAAATATTAGAGGTAAATGTTCTTATAACTTTCCATCTAAATAAATGTGAATAAAAAATATTTAAAAAGAAATTAAAATAACACTTATTCACACAAATGCACCAAAAATAAAAGTAAAAAATCAAATTTCTTCACAGTATTTTTGATATTATGTGATTACTATCATGTTTAGAAATATTTTTCGTATTTCTGAACATTAGCATTGCAATAATTCACTTTTTTAAAAAAACTTAAAACACAACTTTAACATTTTTTAAATATATTTTTTATATAATTCAAGAAATCAGAAATAAAGAAAGTTTAGATACAATTTAATACTGCTAAATAGCATTTCCATAAGGAGTACTGAATCTCATATAAAATTAAAAAAATTGAATTTTTTGCTAATTTTTTATTAAATTGTTTGCGAACACTAAAAAATGGATTGTCATCAAAAATACATATGTGTGGAAAGTGAAGTGGATAAAAATTAAATTACAAAATTTTATGAGGTAATTAAACAAGAAAAAAAAAGTTAGTGAAATAAAAGCCTATAAAAAAATAATATTATTTATTGCCTGCATTCATCTTAAATTGCCTATAATTATATCTATGATATTTTAAATATAGGGGATTTGAACACAAACTTTCAAGCACCCTTCAACTATCCATACAATATATATATATATATATATATTGGTAATTATTTATCTTTTCTACATGTGTGTGGTCATGTGTATCAGTGATATGAGGTAGTGTGGACAGCTGAAGGGTGCTCGAAAGTCTGTGTTCAATTCCCCTATATTTACAATTAAGCTCCAGGTATATGAAGAATGCCTGTATTTCAAATATTACTATGATATTTTAAATAAAAAACAAAAATTGCTTATTGATTTAGTTTGTTTTACAGTCACCATCAAATATCCTCTTATATCTTTGGAGTTTTTTCTGCAATATATGTACTTCTTATGGTAAAAAAAGTTTTTTTTTTTTTTTAAAAAAGTACAACACTCCATCTATTATTTAAAAGTATAACTAAAGTTTAAAAATAAGTATGAATATTATTACAAAGAAATCAATTCATGTGTCACATGACCTAATTTAACAAGCTTGTATTACAAATGTTATATATAGAGCTCATAAATAAGCTCTTAAGCATTGCAGAATATCCTCAACCCCAGATCGGTTTCTGCTACTGGCTTCCTTAGTGAGGTGCTAGGATATTCAAGCATTAGATTAAAAATAACAGGACAATCCCAGCACTCACTGAGGAAGCCAGCAGCAGAAACCAGTTTGGGGTTGGGGATATTCTGAAAAGCTTGTTAAGAACTTATTTGCAAGCTCTATATATAAAATAAGTGTGAATATGTTTACATAAATGTTAAAAGGATTAAGTATTAATTAAGGTATACAAGTTAACTCATTTTTTCCCATGAAGTACTTCAGCCTATGAATTACATCAACCTTTTATACTTGCATGATAAATGTTGTGCAAACAGCTAATATCATATCTAATATGAAATAAGGAATCTGACTATAATTCAATATATTATTGGAGGAACAAAAAGCAATTTGAAAACAAAAATCAAACAATCATCCACCAATATAATTGTTCAAAAACTGACTCCCAATTATATTTCAGTTTTAAATCATATAAGAGAGAACAAACCATTAAATGTAAACCTGGGTCTCATTTTATATGGATTTTTTAAATGCAATTTTGAAGTTATGCAATTCATGTTTCTTCTGAATATCTTTTTATGTGTTTTTTTATGTGATAAAGAAGTTCATATTTCATTATATTTATTAGATATCAAGAAATTTAAATTATTAATAATTTATTTTGACTTTGACTTGAAATATTTTTTTTCAAAAGTATAATGTTATATTAGCAGCTAATGTGAATATGGTCTGAAGTTATATTTAGAATCTTAGCTTCTATGTAAATAAATTATACTTATGAGTAAATAATAATATTAGATCTTATGTGTATAAAAATATTGCAATAAATATTCAAAAATTTTAAACTTTTAAAATATATTTTGTTAGATATAACAGAAATAAATATTCTTTTAGATTTTTAAATAAATAATGAAGTTATGTAAACTGAAAATAATCTTTCTACCAATAATGTATAATCTTTTTATGATTGTGATCTCATTTTTTAAATATAGAAACAAAATGTGAACATTTAAAATTTATTTCAGTAGTTAACACAAATATCTATCAAATGAAGACTTATTATTATTTTCTGTTAAGTATTAATCATTTAATGATAGATTTTACATTAATGTGTGAGGCAAAGAAAAACATCAGAAAATGCTGAAATCTGAGTTTGCTGCAATTAATAACCTCTTAAATTCCAATTAGAGCTAAATTAGTTATATGTGTGCATACTGTGGGCTCTATAAACAATTAGTAAAATCGTTGTCTCAAAGTTTAATCACCGATTACATTGTCAACAGAAAACCATTAACACAGCACAGTTGTACTTCCTCTTATGACAAAGCTGATTTCTTACCAATTTACAAACAAATCCCATATAGTCAAATATACTGTAGTTAATAAAAAAAAAGTAAAAAAAGTTTGTCTTGTATCATTTTTTTTTCAAATATTTGATATTTTTTATTAATCATACTTCATTTCCTTATTTTTTTAATGCGAATTTTAAAGTAATTTTTCCTTGTTGCTTTGCTTTTATGCGATTTCTGAAAATTACAGAACCTATCTCCCATTTTTCAAGGTAAGTTAAGTCTATTTTTGTGTGATTTTTTTTACTGCGGGTTTTTGTGGAACCTATCTACCACATAAAATGAGACCTGAGTGTATTTGTATTAAAGATTACAATAATTCTTATACATTTACAATTTTTGTGGAGGCACTTTAAATTATCTGCAATTGAAAAAAATAATAAAAAATTAGAAATTAATCAAAAATATTACTTTTATAAATTGTAAATTTTTAGTTCACAACACAATCACAAAACATCATAAGCAGTATGATGGATGAATGTAATAATTACCAAAGTATTATGAAATATATGTAATCAATCAGATTTTAAATTGGTTACAAGTGTCTATTTTATCTTCTCTTCCAAATTCAAACATATTCTATTGTTACACTTAGTGAAAGTTTTTGTCAATGTGAATCTTTCATTCCTGTCTAAAATCTGTATTTTTTTAAATTTAATTTTAAAAATGAAAAACATTCTAAAAATTATATTTGAAAGTTGTAAATATTGAAAAAATGAATTGTAAATAAAAATAAAGGATATAATACATAGCTAGTGATGTGAAATTAAACATTCTTCAGAAAATCAAGAAAATTTTATTTTAAAATTTATTTTTAAAGTGAAACAAATAACATTTTTTGATAATCGTTCAAATTCTGTTTTAAAATTGAGTTATAGTTTTTTAGAATATCTGCAAAAGATTCTAACACAATTTCAATTCAGTGTTATAAAGTGTTGCTCCCCAACCATGTAGTTATCTTTGTTAATATTACAGTTAACTTGAATAATCTTTTTTTAAAAAATAAATATAGGAATAAAATCAAAGTGTCCAGATTTACTTTTTGATGCAAATAATTATTAAACAATGTCTGTAAAAATAATAAATATTTAATAAATTGGCTAAGAGTCATATTTTCTATTCCAAAACTTTTTTCAAAATAATCTCACAAATGGTGTAAAAACAGATTAGAAAAAAGCAAAACTGTCAATGATTTGAAAGCAGTCCTTTCTTTCATCATGTCCAAAAGACACTGCCCTTTTCAGATTTTTTTAATATTAATCAATAAAATCAGGATCATAGATTTAATTTTACTAAAAAAATCTACATTAACAGTAAAAGAGCAATCTAAAGTGGAAGAATTAATAAAACTGAACACACAATTTAACATTTGTTATGCCACTATTTTCAATGTGCAAATGCCCCAGACCATTTTGTTTTATGGTCCATATATTTTGTAAATACCTTTGTTTATCAGAGATGAGCTAGAAGTATAAACACTTCTGATTCTTACACCATTGTTGATAGTCTAATATTTACTGTGAATGTGATATGTTTATTCTTAAAGCTTGGACTTATTACAAATAAAATATCTCTTTTGTGGTCCACTCTTTAATATTGAAAATCTCACATAAGGAGTGAATTTTTATGTAGACTTTATAGCATAGCATTTCTCCCACAATGAGGAACATGTATAACTGGTATTTAGTAGTAGTAATTAGAACAATACTTAAGCCAAATAGATTTAAAATCTGTTAACACTTATTTCCACTTTGTAAAACTTTGTCAAAACATTGTAATGTGACAATTACATAAATATATCACATAATACAAGGCTTAATATATCCACATGCCAATTCCACAATGTGGGTTTTATGAAATATATGTATGAAGTCTGTAATATCTCTTTATGGCATTAGAAAGCAGATAGCTAGCTCATAAATAACCCTGATTGTTATTTAAGCATTGGTCAGTACATGATCATCTAGATACTTTTTGTTAGTCGATAAAGCAAGCAAGAAAAAAATATATTTCCCTTCCTAAAAGGTAACTGATGAATCTTATTTTTACCTTTATCCATTTTGTGTAGACATAGGTTATTCATCACTATGTATAATGTTTGTGGTTGATTTTGCATCTCAGAATAACCTGAAGGAGAGTTTTTGTATTAAGAATTATTTATGTATTGGTGATAGTATGCTGACTAGATATTTTTCTAGTGGGAGGCATTAAAATCAATCACTTGATTAGAAATTTAATGACTAATGAGATATTGTTTAACGTATTATAAGTTTTAGTTGTATTATGATGCGCTTATTTAATTTACATACATGCACACAGAAAAATATTTTTAATGATGTGCAAGTAATGAAAGATGTGAAGCAGCAATAAATACAAAAATTTATGGCTCTTCAGTCCACTTGTGCATGAGAACCATTTATTTTATTAATGACTTTATAAAGTATTCTTTATTGAGGTAAAAATAAAGTGTCAGAATCTGATGTCAACATTTATTAATTATTACCTATGTAGGTGTTAGTGAAGTAGTAGATGGTCTGACTCTTGATTATCAATCCAGTTTTGGCACTTCCAGAACAAGGTCCTAATACTGATTCTAATTCTGGTGCTTTTCTCAAGTAATGATGTCACTCAATTATTTTTAATCACATCAAAATGATGAACATTTATATGAAAAAAAAAAAACAAGTGCATATTTATTAATGAGATTTTTGTTATTGTGATGAAGTAGACTTTTTCTTTTTAAGAAATGTAATTATAAGAATGCCATCAGTAGTTGTAAACATTGAATTTTGACTTTCATATTTATATTCAAAAATACTAAAGTAAAATAATCACTTTATGTGCAGTATTTTAGTTATAATATGATTTAAGAAAAAAGAAAAATATATTTAAAATTTCTATTTTACCACATACACTTAGTAGTAGTCAACCTGGTCCATATCACCCACTAATGGGCATTCCAGTCTTCATGGTGGGCAGTAGTGGTTTTGTCTGACACCAAAGCACTTTCTTTTTTTTTTTTAAATTTAATTGACTTTTTACAAAAATTTCATAGAGATTTATGCTGAAACTCTGCTTTATAAATTTTATAAAGTTACTTCGCTACTTTATAAATCACCATTACTGCAGAACCGGTGAGCAGTTAGAACATTTTACTACTAACAGAGATACAAAAGTGGGAAATAGGTATAAAAAGATTGACTACTCATGCTTTAGATAAATAAAGCCATCTGAAAATGGTAAATGATCTCCAAGATATATTTCTAGCTTGGTGAGAAATTCTTCACTGAATGCAGGTCATACCCATTTATGTGTCTTGATCATCTTTATTCAGTGCTTACCAAATTATTATAATTTAATCTACAAGTTTTAAATTGGTTCCATACTCTTTAAGTTATATCTGGGCTAAAAATGATGCACATAGGCAAAACTCTTAGTATCACTCAGTGTACGCCAGAATAATCAATGGATGCAGGAAGATTTGTATAAAACCTCTATCTAGTACCTATTCATCCATTATCTGCCACAAGCTAGAAACTAGTGTGGGGATATTGGATAAGTAGGCACTAGATAGGGATTTTATGCATAAACCTTCCTGTATCCATTGATTACTCTGGCTTGCACTGAGTGGTCTACTGTTTGGAGAGTTTTGCCTATGTGTAAACAGCTTGTGTAAACATAAAGATGATGTGATGATTAGTCATTAAAATGATGTGATAATCTCTAACCTAATAAGTGATTAGAAATCATAGTTAATATATTTATGTGTAAATAAAATTAAAAGCATGTGTAGCGCTTGAAAGAGATGCTATAAATGCAAAAATATTAAATGCTTAGTGCTTTCGATGTCAAATATGTGAGCCTAAAAAAAAAATCACACTTGTAGAAAACAAACATTATTTGGTATTGATAAATATTGAGTGAAGATGGTGAAGACATGTGAGAAGTTGTGACCGAGACCTATTGAAGGGGGTTTGATCAGTTGGAAATACATCTTTGGGGATCATTTATTTTTTAGATATGTGTATACATGTGTTTGAAGTATGTATATGGCAAAATAGAAGTTTTGAACATAGCTAAAATAATAGTATATAATGAGTATGCCAATAGTTCTTAACAAACTTTTCAGAATATCCCTATTCTTAGACTGGTTTCTAGATTTGGCTTTTATCAGTGAGGTGGTAGGATATTCAAGCATTAGATTAAAAGTACCAGTTCAAGCCCAGCACTTTATCTAATGGTTAACTATTGAGAAGAAAATTTGAAATTTTCAGACGTCCATATGTCTTCCAATCCAGTTATCTAACTTAAATAGCCATATGGAACTGTACTAAGTTCAGATACACCATATGTTAATAGTTCGTTAATGGCTATTGACACACTCATTATAATATTTATAATACAAGCTATTAAATTAATTCACCTGATATATTACTTTATTTCCTTGCAATTAAAATAATATTAGATACAATGTCTTTTAACCTTATTTATAAATACATCATTTTCCAACCATTATGCAATTTCTGGATATGACAATGGAATGCTGTCAGATCATTTCCACTATTTCTACTATTGCTAGACCACCAAACAAGACCAAAAAGACTGTTTGGAGCTGCAGCCTCATGTATTTATACAGATAACTAAACCAGCAAATACAAAAAAATAAAATTCATTCTACTACATTTAAATGACTTTGCAAACAGCGCTTTTTTTTTTTTTTGTTATATCAATGCCAATCTTTGTCATCTTTTATTTGGTAAAATAGATTGACATTAATATAACAACAGGTGGATGTGTTTTTTTTCTCATATGTCATAGCGTCGGCCGGGAGGCGAACCCACAACCGTCTGCAACCAACTACTTGCTTGCAATTCGAATTTCTTAGGAATCTTAGTTATGAATTATTTTAGTATTTGGACTTGTTTGTTCCGGGAATGAGTTTGTAAATGCAATACACTTTTTAAATATCCATATATTTGCTGCATTTTTATTTTTATTAAAATATTTTTAAAAAATAAATCATTAATTATTAACTAATTTTAATATTACATATAACGTATATATTTTAAAAGGTGATTAAAAATTTCATAGAAAAAAATATCCCGTGGAGTTTGTGGGAAAAAAGAAAATTTGAAAGATTAAAAGCTTTGCTCTTAATGCTGTTTGATTACATGTTTTTTTTATGATTCAAATTTCTACGTAATAACTTAAAACTTTTGCATTACTGTAGTTTTAAATTTCGTTAAGCACAAATTGACGAAAATTTTTATTTATATCTTAAATAATTAACAGTAAATAGAAGAAAAAAGACTAATAAAAATTCTGTAAAATTCTTTAATTTTGATTCCAAAAGGTTTTACATTTTTATGATTGACGTTAGACAGACTTTAGTTCCGTTTTGAATTCAGTGTTTATTTTCCAAGTGTAAATCTTCATATAAATAATCTTTGTCACATCCTTGTGCAAAATGTATTTACATCAAAATTTTAAAAAAAGAAAATAAAGTTGAACTTAATAATGAAATGATTAATTTTAAAATATACACTCATAAATAGTATTTATCTGCATAGTTCTAAACCTGAATTTTATATAATAGATTAAATATTCTGACAGACTTTGAAATCCATAAATTGAAATTACAATGGGAAATTGTCCACGTATTAAAACTTAGTGAAATCTTCAGCTGTGATCTAATCAGACATCCATTAATTAATAATCAATAGGTCAAAGAAAACCATGCAATCGATACCCACCAATATAAGTCAAAAGATTGTCCATTATTAACTGGCGGCCCATCTTTTGAATATAAATTAGAATTAATGCTATTGTTGGAAGTTGGATTTCATAGTTCAGTTTGCCTAATAAATTTTAATTGATGCTTAAAAGTTCACATAATTGCACTATGATGATAGTCTTATCTAATTAAACATGGAAAAATTATTATAATATTAAAATATTTTGTATAGTACTACTGCTACTATTAGATGTGATACAATCAATTTCAAGTAATAGAAGTCTTATGAATGGCTTTCCTGAAGAAGTGTGACGATGGTGTTTTACTTGTATTTATATATTGGACCATTTTGACCATCTAATATAGTCACTTTGTCATTGTTATGTGAGCAGCTTCTTTAAATTTTCTTCTTAGTATCTTTTTTCTTTATCCAATATTTTTGTGTTGTCTTCAGTTGAACATGCATACGTACATTAGTACATACATGGCTTTTCTCTTAAATAATTTTTTTCTGTTGCTTGTTAAGCTGTATAAAGGCACATTCATTATTGTGATAACAGAGTCCCTCTATCTCACTAGTGGTCACCCTGTTTTTTCTATCTACCTTTAATATATTTCATGAATTAGATTGTAATAAAAAGCAATAAAAAGAAGAAGGAAAAGAAAGAGATTAAAAGAAGAAGGAGAAAGAGAAGATTTATAAATGACATTTTATCTGGGTCATTGACCCCATGTAGGTGGTAGAAGGTCATTCAAAAATATTGCAGTGATGCTTGAAAAAAAACTGTTTAATGCATGTACATGCTAAATGTTTTTATGTTTTAAAAATTTATCAATTTTTAAAAAAAAAGTTGTATATATGAATGTATATATGTCTGTACTAAAATATTGTTTAAATAATAGTAGTGCATGAGTATATATGTCCATAGATCTATCAATGTATGATATTGTATTTTTTATGTAAAAAAAATATATCACAATGCAATTATTTGTATTTTGAAATTTTGAGGAAGGCTGAAAAATAGTCAAAACAGAGTGCTTAGAAAGAATTACATTTTAAACTAAGTTTAGAATGTTTATCAGGATCTAACTGTTATAACATTTTGTAAATAGAATCAAAAAATAAGATGTGGGACAGTTAATGAAACCTGAGAAACCAGATTTGAATCCAATAGCTTTTTGAAATAATATATCTTTTTCAAAATATTCAAAAAGAATATTTTTTGTTAAATAAAAACCTAGCAATAATATATATATATATGGTTATTATTAATTCTAAAATAATTTTAAAAATTATTTAATTAAAAATTTGAATAAAAAAGTCTCATTAGGGAAGCAAACTGAAAACAAATTAGCAGAGTAATTAAAAGAATGAAGTAAACATTGAAATAAATTAAATAAACAAAATAATAGAATGATTTATAAGAAGTCTGAGCACCAGAAGAGTTAGATTAAAGCACGATTCATTAAGTTTGAGTTCTATTCACTCTTAACTGAGCTTAATCAATGTGTGTGGACTTAAAATATGTATAATGAAAGCATATGCAATTATTAAACATTTTCAACCCTAGGAAAATTACTATTGCGTCACTGATGTCATGTGGCATAGAAGTGGAAAGCATATTATGTTATGTTAATATATATTTTGTTTTTATTGTAACATTTAAATGAATACAAAAAAATTAAATGAAGGTTTTATTAGCTTATGAGTAGAAATGTTAGTATCTTGAAAATATAAAAAGCATAAAATTATTGGTGTTGTTACCTAGAGCATTAATTGATGTTATCTGAAGCATGAATTTTTTGTTTGATAATTTCAAAAATATTTTTAATGAAAAATAGAGAATGACATCTCTTGGGACCAACTTACTTGAAAAGAACCATCAATCATTATGAGGCTATAACATGAATCACAAATCCATGTTAAAAATAATTATTGCTAGTATCAAATACTATCTAAATCTTTAAGTATCCAACAGAAACAAATAATTGTAAATATTACAGGCAGAATAGTTTTAATCAATTTGCCACTTGAAAGCTATTGCTTTCTGAACAAATCTTTTATTGCGACTAACCTTAAGAATGGATTGGCAGAAATATTTTATATGGGTAGATGTTTCATTATTTACACACTTTCCAACCACTAGAAAGATTTGTTCCTGATTATTATTAAATGCAACCTATTAACCAGACTCCCTTTATGTGAAGCATGATGATAAAATTATTGTAATTCAGAAACCAAAACATAACATTTCTTTATATTATTACTTTGTTTTCTATATGAAATGTATCTATGCATTTTACAAAAACATGTTTCTTCCATAGTACACCATTAGTTCATACATCACCATTAGGAGTGCAAGTTTCCAGTATGTATAACTTAGAAAGAGTAACATGGGCTTAATGAACATGGGAATAATGTGGCATTATCTTATATAGATAATACATATTTATAAATGCTAGCCATTTAATGAGAATTTGCTGGGTATTTTAACAAATAATTTTTCAGTCATGTTGTGGTAACAAAATATCATTTAAAATTAGATATGGCTAAATGAAATTACTTTACTTGTCTGAAATTCTTTAAGCTAAAATTGAACTCACTTTTATCTTAATATTTAAGTACTTATAATAATTGCAAATCAGACAATAATAGTTTGTATGACTAAAGATTGCCTGTTTTGAATTGGTACTTTGCATTCCTACATTGCAGTTTAAATGTTATTTATAAAAATACATACAAATTGCATTAAATTTCTAACATCGATATTTATAAATCTGTGGAAATCTATATAAAACTTATTAACTTATCTAAGTATAATATTATTTAAAAAATTGTTAACCTTTCAGTATTTCTGTGATGGAATAAAAGTTTAAAATCTATATAAATATATGCATATAGTTGTCAAGCATCGGTGACCTAGTGGTTAGCATGGCTGCCTTCCAAGCAGTTGTTCCAGGTTCACTTCCCGGCCGATGCTTTGACATATAAAAAAAGTATCTAAAATAATGTGTATATGAAGATAAATTGTAAAATGTGCCATATGGCTTACTTAATTCCTAATTTATTTATAATATGGGAGATTGTTTTTGACTTCTGGGATGATGAATAGTTGTGATAGGATTGAGTTAAACATGAATGATACACAAATAAAATCAAAAATTCACTAATATATATATTTTCTAAATTATGAATCTTGTAAAAACGTGTGTACTAAATTAAAATCAATTTGCTTTCGAGTGAAAGTATTTTCTAGATAATCATACTTTTAGTTTGCAATGTCTCTTTCAAATTAGTACTTGCTTTATTACATCATTGGCATAAAATTACTTATAAAAATGCGCAGAAAATTCTAATTAAATTTCAATAATTTAAATTTATAAACCTATAAAAATTGTCTATTTAAAATATGTTTATAAATTTGATGGTATTTGTTTTTTATTTTACAGGGATTTTAAGTTGATTGACATAGTGTACTTTTCAGTTTATATACTCTATGAAAGTTATTTATATTAGATTCAAACACTGTGAATATAAATGTTTTTATTTATATTTAACATTGTTAATTTTATGTTTATTCAATAAATCAGTAAAGCGTTTTTCAAAACATATCTGGTTGTCAAAGATAAAATAAGTAATTTTTGGTAATTACTACTTTTTTTACTTTAGTATATATATATATGATTAAAAACGTGATTTGATTATAGAGTAGTGAAGAATTGCATTAATTTATTATTTTATTTAATATTAAATATTTTTAGAAATTGCAGTCAGTCTTTTATTTTAAATTATATATACATGATATTTTAAATTATATATACATAGTAGCTATAATCACATCTTTGCTGGGATTCTTAGATTAAAAGAATGTAATGTAGTTGATAATTAAAATATATTTAAGTAATATTTACAGGAAATAATAATACATGAGTTATCAACAGCAGATGTAAATAATTATTGTAATATTTTTATAAACAATGTTGTAGGTCATTTTTAATATTGTTGATAATTCATATATTATTATTTTATTTAAAAAATTTTTAAATATATTTTAATTCTCAACTATCTTACATTGTTTTATTTTTATTAACATATGCAAAGCTGGCCAGTGGTTTTGTATGGGTTAGTATAATGATAATAAATACAAAGGTATAAAATAATATAATGCAGTTTATTATTAAAATATATTTCTAATTTATATATATAAGAATATATTCTAAGCAGTAGTTCATAAAAATCTAAAGTATTTTATGCTTTTTTCTGATTTGTATTCTAAATGGAATTTTAAATTAAAAAAACTTCCACATTGTTATAGTAAATTAAATGACAAATCTAAATATATTATTTAAAATTTGGGGTTATTAAAATTAAGAAAGTTAGTGATCAGTTTTTAAAAGTTGATAATGATTTTTTTCTAATATAAATAAATAGTTTTTTTCTTTTGTTTATTTAGTTATCAAATAAAAATATAATTTTAAAATATCTGTAAAATTATTCTCCACCACTGTGAAAGACATGAAGAAAATGTTTATCAAAAACATGGTGATGTAAAGAAACAGATATCATATCTTGTAACTAGCTTGTGATGAATCTCATTTGGAAATCATCCATCTGAGTACAGCAATAAGTATGAACAACAGCAAGCAGCATATAATCAGATCAGGAATAAGCAACTAGATGGTCTTCTCTAGTCGATTTAAAGACTTAACCCAAGAAGTAGTCTTGCAATGATCCCTTGCAGAAAATAGAAACCATTGGGTCAAAGCATTTTTCACTGCAACTTGGACAGCCATGTATTGCTAATTGTTTTAAAGTATTTCTCAATAGTCTATTTATAATAGAAAATACAATGACTTTATCTAATGTAAGATTATCTAACCAAAAACCACATCATTTAAAACACTTGGAGAGTAATGTAATTGTATCTAAAGGCTAACACTGAAGTTTGCTAAAACCATCTATTGACTGATTTAATCATGCCATGAGGAAAGAAATGGTCTGTCCATAAAACCTATCACATCTACTGACTAAGATCACCATTACTACTGCATACTTTATCTAACATGATCAGTACACCAGAGGATAAATATTATCTTTGGAGGAACTAATGAGGACTCATTCGTAAATATAGGAAAAGAATGGTATCTGTAGGAAACAATGGTTTTAACTTTATTTAAACGTTTTACTTGGTAAGATCTTGTCAATATAATTATTTAAAGACTTTAAATTTAAAATATCTCTTATTATTATTATTATTTTTAATATTTTATATATAATAGTTATAAATATATGAGCAATGATTTTTTTCTATTTATTATTAATAAATTGATGTTATTTTTCAATTCAGTTAGTTAGCATTTTCTTGTCTAATTCCATCCAAACATTATACTATTAACATTCTGGATGCTATTAATATCCACTATTCTGAGAAATCATGCAATCCATTGGGGGGCATGCAGGGATAGTGGTAATAATTTGTTAATGGTGATGACTGGGTATTAATAAGTTTTCTGGAAGTAAACTTTCTATTTAGAAGATTTGGTGCCTTAAAGTTTTACTTTTTTATTGAAACTAGAAAAACAAATTAAAAATACTTTTGGGAGGACTTGTACTTAGTTTAACCTTTTATTCTAAGTTATAATCATCACAGACATTTGGTTAATATATGTGCTTGAATCATTTTATTCAAATATATATTAACCGTTTAATATATTTATATCTTTACTGAACTGGAATCAAAATGTTCCATTCCATATGTGTATATTGGAAAGCCTAAAAGTTACCACTACATTATATAAAATATAGCACTGGAGTCTGGGGACTAGTAGGCTGCATTTTTGTTTTTATGATTTAGGATATAAGTAAATGTTGGTGATCATTAATTCCATAAAGGATGTATTATTTCCTAATTTTATCTAAACAAGCAGTTT
The DNA here is from genome assembly GCA_028023455.1 of Epiperipatus broadwayi. NCBI lineage: Eukaryota > Metazoa > Onychophora > Udeonychophora > Euonychophora > Peripatidae > Epiperipatus > Epiperipatus broadwayi. Next base: position 1,377,877 of record JAQFVV010000189.1, read on the forward strand.
ACTTTCTCACAAATTGGGATATGAAGCATACTAGAAAAGGCATTCCTACTTTTATGAAAATTTAAACCTATCATGAATACTAGCAGCAATTGTCCTTCTAATCTGACTTGCATTCTTTCTACATCTATACTCTATATACACACATATCTTTAGGATGAGTTTCACTAGAAAAAGAAACAGCAAATCCCACTTCTTTTCTTATGGTACACTATAAAAATTCACTGTTTGTCTGGATACAATTACTTAATTCCTGGTTTTTTGATGGGCATGATTTTTGTTTTCTAACCACCCATGTTAAATATTTTTCTGCTAGATAGTGTAATGATATTTACTGAGGTGGATGGAGTATTGAAAAATATTTTAAAATAATCAAGATACAGCTATCTGATACTAATCTGAGGGAGTCTGTTTTAACAACTGGGTTTTCTTTTCAGGCTACTTGTTTATCTGCATTTTCTTCTCTCTTCACTGAATCAGTCTGTACTGCTTGCTTTTTCTCAATTTAAGACATAGACTACTGTTGGGTTTTTCTTACTTATTTATATCTTATGTTCTCACAATATGCTTTTTAACACTTAATACATTATCAAATCTGTATTTATTTATATCAATGTTTTTCAAGAAACATCTTTATCAAGACATAATTCCAGATTTAATATATATATATATTGTAACCTTCTGGTTTGGCATCAGAAATATTATTTATAATTATGTAATACTGTATCAGTAACATCTGATGTCATCTTATTTTTTAAAAAATGAAATAATTTGAAATTTTTAAAATTTCTTATTAATGATTTAAAACCATACTTAAAAGCATTTGTAGATGTAATTTGAAAATTATTAGGTGTTTAATATCTTGTTTTAGTGTATAATTAAGGGTAGAAAGGGGGGGTGGCTTGTCACAAAAGTAGTCAGTTTAGTTTGAGTTAATTCAAATTTGTTTTGTCTGCAGAACAGTATCAAGATTTGTTTGAATGATTCTCTAGTTCATTTGCTTATAATATTTTAATCTATAGTGTAAATAGTGAAATATGTTTAACTCATCAGCATTAAAACTGTCATTTTAGTCATATCAGTTTAGTCCCTGTTGTACATTATTTGTAAATATTCATGTATGTCTGTGCCATTATTCAACTTCATTTTTCATTCATGAATTTCATTAAACCATCAAATATCATGTCTCATATCCAAATATTTAATTTTACAACTAATAGTTTTAAAAACCAGATTAATTATATTTTCAATTAATTCATAGATTACTGGACTGATGAATTATTCAACAACAATTATGCTATAATTTATTTTATTTGTTAAAATAATTGTCATTAATTTTATTGTTACTTTAAAAATACAGAATATTCAATTCTTAGTTCAATTTAATATTTAATTTGTTTTTTATTTGCCAGACAAAATGGTTTTTTTTTTTGCTTTCTTTCTTTTTCAAGACAAGAAAGTTTCTTGCATAAATTAAAACTTCAGTACAATGGGTGGAGCAATTCTGTTGAAAGACCTTTGAACTTTCAAATGACCTTGGACTATTGGAAGAATGGATGCTTGGGAAATGTTCTGGGGATCTATAAAAGGAGTTTATTACAATTCCATTAGGGGTTGCTGACAAAATTTTTCTACTACTGATTGAACTCCAATTCACTTTCTGAACAAAGTTTTAATAGTACATTTTTTTGTTATAAGCTGATTCTTCCAAGACCAAGTTTGAAAGTGAAAAAGTCTTATTGCTTTACAAATATGAGAACGTAAAATGATCATAGAGGCACATTAGTCTTTCTCTTAACTGTTCAAATTCTCAAATCATTATTTAAAATGTGCAGTGTGTCTACACTATGAATTATTAAAATTGACTGCTAATATTGAAAAGGGAATGGAAATATGTACGTGTATTTTAAAATTATTTTATTTAAAACTTTATCTTAATTTTAAAGAAGAAAGAAGAATGTTTGTTTATTTTTCAAGATTATTTTTCCTAAAATTTAATTATAATATTAATGGAGCAACTGAAGCATGTGAATACTTTTATTATTTTGGAAAATGTGGGAACTATTTATTAGACATATTTGGAACTCTTAATATTAAATTTTTGCTGTGAAAGAAGAAATTTGAAACAGAAGGATATACGTATAAATAATTTATTTCTATTATTATTATTGTTGAGTCACTTACCTGACTAGTTATATCTGAAAATAAATAAATGTGTAATTTAATAAATGGTTTAATTATTTATCTCCAAATGCTCTGAGGAATGAAGGTATAAAATAGAAAAGACTGAATATGAATTTCTTTTATGCAATGTCCTCCTCACGCGCAGTGGGATTTCCTTGTTTAAAATATTAATAAACTTATGGGAAATTAAATGAATTTTCTAAACTATATAATTGTGTGTGCTTATGAATGGCTTCTGAAAACCAAGGACAAATTATTAAATATGCTTCACGAAGGAAATGATAAATTGTTGCTTTACCTATGTTATGAAAAATATGTTTATTGCTTAATAAAAAAATTATCCTGTATAGTGTTGCCAGTGGTTTCATTAGCTAACTGCTAAGAACATTGAATACTGCTATCCTGGACCAGAAATAATGTTGTTTTCCTGCAGGAATGTGTTATGTGATCGTCAATATTTATCTTTGTGCCAGTTATTATTGTTATTTAGTATATGACCAAGAGATGTCTTTACAAACTGTAAATAAACTTTTTGTTTTCAACCTAGAAAAAAAAAGAACTGTAATGATTATTATTATTATTTGGTATTTAATAAATAGATAGTTTAAAAGGTTGTTTTATGATTTATATTATTATATTATTATTATTATGGTTTCTCTTTCATTAAAAATATAATATGAAAAAATATTATATTCGGTAATTTTATTATTATTTTAGTATAAGTTTTATCGTGTGCTCATATTATAAATATACGTGCATGTTAGAAATGGAGGTGTCCATTTAATGTTGAAGGGGTGAACAGTTTTTTTTAAAAGAAACTCATTATATAAATTTTATAGTATATCTTTGTGTTTTAAACAGATTATAAAATAATTATTTTCAACAATTATTTAACTCAGAATTGAAACATTTATCGTTTATCTTAATTTTATTTTAATTTTTGTGCTAATGCAAATTCACTATTAAAAAAGATTATTTTGTCTTAGCTTGCCAATAGAAATTATTTTTGACTTGCTTTTTAACCGTAATTACTATGTTTCCAAGTTATAAATATTATCTTCATCAGATATGAAATATTTATTCATTATTGCTGTTACAGTTATTAATTGATATTTTTACAGTAGTTCTTTATCTACTAAAATTGAAATTGTCTGTGCGTTATTATGCTTATATGTGCATGTCTATTATCAAATCCACCTACAATAATGTTTAAATTAAATGTGAAAATGACCTAAAGCCATCAGTTTCGGAGGGTGAGGATGGGCCAATTGAAATTAAAAAGATTAGAAATTTACTTAAGTATGAATTTATTGTTCTTTATTATGCTTGGATAGAAAAATATTTAGTGGCTATGTAGAATGAATTTAGTGATGTTTTATAGTATCTTATGGGATTAAGTAATCTCTCCCCTTTAGTCATTTGAATATTTGACATGGGTAGATTGCATAGTATATTGTATGGGATAGAGTAAGCTCTCCCTTTTGTTTATTAAAGTATTTGTTAGGAGTAGATTGAATCCTCCAGTTCTGATATTTGTATTTTATGAATTAGAGTATATGAAGCCAAGTATTTTATGTCCCTTATTTTTTTGGTGATGAGAAATTTGTTCCCACCAGTTTATTTTAAGTCTCAAAAGTTAGACTTGGGAGTTATTGTATTGTTACTTATATGATTAGAATTGTGAAAAACTTTTATCCCCATGTGTCTTATTGAATGTTTTCATCTTTTACTCATAGCCAAGTGCCAGATAATTTGTTGATAAAAAAGGAGAGTAAAAGCAGAATTGATTTTTCTCACAAAACAGCTGTAGTACAATTAGTGGTAAAGCTTGAATTGGCCATTGTCACCATCCGTATTATGATTTTATTACAAGTTCATAAGTAAACCGATTGGATTGATCAATGTTAATTATTTTATGATAGACAGCATAATACAGACACATGCATAAAGTATTAATTTAAAAGATATGGAAAAATCCATCATTAATGCATAATTTTAGTTATTATTTCAAATCATTTTATATTTATCATTTAAATTTCATATCATCAACTTTCATAATATTCAATCATCATTTGAGTGAGCAAGCAAAAGAAGACAAAGTATAGTTAATTAATAGAATTATTTATTTCTATTTTGCAAAAACAGAGTATAGTAATTAATAGAATTATTTATCTCTATTTTGCAAAGACAAAGTATAGCTGATTCATAGAATTATTTATTTTAATCCTGCAAAGTATAGTTTGATCTTATTTTGATTTTATACTTATTCTTAGATTCAAACCCCCTTTATTTTATTTAAGGTGCATTTGAAGTAAAATGCCAAGAATTTTATTTTCACCCTATAATTTAGTGTAAATATTTAACAACATGTTATTTCTCATTGACCTATCAACTTAATTGATAGTTTAAAAGTGTTTAAAACAGGATGTCAAATGTAAAGCAAATCTTGTATTTTATTGTCTGAAGTATAGAATTATATTGCTTCAGCATCATATATGTATCAGAATTGACTGATAACTTAAACAGTTTTGCAAGAACAATGTAAAAAGTTTAGTTTGGTGTATTATTTTAGTATTTAAAATATAATGTGTTATCCATAAGTCTATCAGAATGTCTTGATAGCTGGGATGTGTTAGAACAGAAGATAGAAAGTTATCTTATGTTATCTGCTATCATGTGAACTATTTAACTATTGATGTTAAAGACATCTAAAACCTGTACAAATTATAAAGAAATCAAATTTTTTGCTTAACTATTTTATAAATAAATGTTTTATTATTCCAAATTTGTGTTCAGAATTCTTCTTTGACATACATTCATATTTTATATTTCCACACATACACACATTTACTTTATCTAATATGATATGATTGTACTTTTCATTTAATTTAATGATGAACATGTCCCAATATAATGATGTTGATTTCCTTGATCCAAACACTGTATGAGATGTTAATTATTTACTGATTCTCTAAAAAGTTTTGTCATTCAGTTATTGTTTAGATAATGAATTGAAATCAAAATGTACCCTATTTCTTTCATTATCTAATTACCATTATTTTGTTAGGGTATTGCTTAATTTATATCATTACTTTTATAATAGTAAATAGTAGTTTTTGAGAAGTGCAGATTTAAAATTAAGCTATGCAATAAATTAATTCCCTGAGATATTCAATTATTAATTTAGATTAAATATTCATTCAGTTAACTAGTTTAGATTATTGTATAATTAAAAGTTCAGTAATGTTAGGTTTATTTTATATTCAATTCCAACTTGCTATAGAGTATAGTTACTAAACACTACATTTTAGTTATTAATTTAATTTTATAATATAGTAGAGGTTGTTCAATGCATGTGGATGATGGGAGGAGGTGAAATATAGACTATAACTTGTTAATTTAGATGGTAAAATTTTACCAATTTAATTCTTATTTATTTTAGAATTTAATAGATGTTTTATCTCTATTAATCATAATATTTCCTCCCACATCTAATATACATTTTACACCTTATAGACCCCTGTATCCCTCAACTGAGCTAAGCTGAGGTAAAACTTCGTTTAAGAGCCTCATTAATAGTTTTAAGGTAAAATTAGATCAATAGTTTATTCTATGATTCATAGAATTGGTGCCCCCTGGTATTTATGATTAGGAAAGCTGTTGGTGATCGGTGATGAGGGGTTACAATATATACTGACAGAAATATGTTTTTCATAAATATTTTTTATAAATTTTATATTTGATTTATATAGCAAAAAAAAAAAAAAATTTTTTTTAAAATTTTCTTGCAGTAAGATTGGAAAAAAGAAAAGTCATGACCATCTTTGAAATTCTTGAACTTTCTCAATTTTACCGTTTTATAATTTTTATTAATATATATATAGATTTGCTATCCAATTTACTATTGGAAAAGATGAATTATTTCTTTGTGTCCTCTTCAGAAGGAAAAATTGAAATGGTTATAAACTATGCAATTCAATTTATTTGCTTGTTGTAAAACTAATTTCTCTCTATTCCCTTACATTACATAGGTTATCATTTTATTGTTGATAATTTTACATAGTAAATTCCTTTTATTACATATTTAATAACAGTATGAACTCTATACATCTATTTACTTTTGATTTCCTACAATGGTATAACTTAGTTACACACATATATACACCTGGGTCTCGTTTTATGTGGATTATTTTAATGCGATTTTGAAGTTATGCAATTCATATTTCTTGTTAATATCTTTCATATTTTACTATATTTAGTAAATATCAAGAAATTTAAATTAATAACTTATTTTGATTTGAAATACTTTTTTTTTTCAAAAATATAACATTATATTAGCAGCTAACATGAATATGGCTAGAAGCTGTATTTAGAACTTAGCTTCTATATAAATAACCTATTTATACTAATGAGTAAATAATAATAATAATAGATTTGTACTTATATATAAAAATATTGCAATAAATATTCAAAAAATTTAAACTTTTAAAATGTATTATGTTATATATAACAGAAATAAATAATCTTTTAGATTTTTAAAATAAAAAACGAAGATTTTATAAACTGAAAATAATCTTTCTAATGATAATGTTTTGATTGAGATCTCATTTTTTTAATACAGAAACAGAAAACCATTAACACAGCACAAGACTGAAAATGGTGCTAGTTGTACATCACATCATGAATAAAAATAAAGTGGCTTAACAGGTTTCTATGTGCATAATTGCTGAGAGATTCTTGACTTTGTTTAAGAAGAAGCCACAATACATCACATCACATCGAATCTGATTTCTTACCAGTTTACAAATGAACGCTAGTTGTAATGATTAAAATATGTATGAAAAATGTAAAATTAAATACTGTAGTAATAAAAAAAGAAAAAAAAGTTTGTCTTGTATTAATATTTTTCAAATATTCGAAATTTTTTATTAGTCATACTTTATTTGCTTATTTTTTTAATATGAATTTTATAGTAATTTTTCTTTGTTGCTTTGCTTTTATGTGAATTCTGAAAACTACAGCACCTATCCCCCATTTTTCAAGGTAAATTAAGTCTATTTTTGTGCAATTTTTTTTAATGCGGGTTTTCTGTGGAACCTATCTACCGCATAAAATGAGACCCAGGTTTATATTTAATATGTCCATCTACATAGACAGAAATCTATAAATGTATTAATCAGTTTATCAGAGTATTTTATTAGATTATCTTAACTCTGTAACTTTGTAATACAACTAATTTGAGTTGCAAATGAATTTTTTCTGTTAGTCAGTTTAAAATTCATTTATATCAAAGATATTGTTTGATATGAGATATGTTCTTTTAACTATTGTATTTCTGGTTAACTCTATTTAAAAGCATTAAAGAATATAGTAAAAAATAGCCATTTTTTAATATAAAAAATTATTGAATATGATACGTAGAAGGCTGGATGTTCTATTACTAAATAATATTTAAAATTATCATTAGAATATATATATATATATATATGAATTATACTATGAATGTAACTATTTGCATCTTCTAGTTATTATTCATCTAAATTTAGCAAATATACACAAATAATTTATTATTTTGGGTATATGAAATATAAGTCCAAATGAATAACTGGCACATCTGTTCAAAATTATATTTTCTATGTGTTTTCATAATTGTGTTATCTGTATTTTATTATGTAATTTATTTGTTTACATAAAATAATAAATCTGGTTGAATCATCTTTAGTCAAACCCACTTATATTAAGAAAATTATTTTTAATATCAAAAACAAATTGTTTTATTTTTTAATTAAAATCAGAAATTAAAATTTGATCTTTTAAATATTACAATATATTAGATTAAAAATTTAATAACTAAATTAATATAATTTTCAATATCTTTTAAAATTTATAATATTTTAAATACAGCATTAATCTCAAGTTTGAAGGAATAATTGTGCTCAGATTAACTTTTTTAGCTTAATATTTATTCTAATAAAAATTTTAGATATTGTTTTTTGAATATTTGATATATAATATCTTCCATTTAAGGGTTTGTAATTGTATTGTACTGAAAGTCATAGTATTATTAAATACTGGTTCTTTTTTTAATATTTATGTGAAAGTATTAAGACATTTTTAAAAGAATAACAGATTTAAAAAAAAATAAAGGAATAAACTTATAGAAAGTTTTTAAAAAATAATGTTTTTAATTTGTTTTTATTTTGATTCATAAAATCTATTTAGAAATTTAGCTAATATAAATGTATAATTTATCTATACTAATATAAACAAAATTGAAATTAATGAAGTTCTTTATAGTTTTTTATATAAATTATAATAACAAAAATAACATATAAAACGTTTACACACACACACATATATATATATGCATATTAGTAATTATAAATAAAAAGTTTTTATGGCACATGGTTTTGCATCCTTCTCAAATGTTAAGCATCTATTTTAATGTTAAGCCAATTATTGCAGATAGACTGCTATCTAGTCTTCTGTTATCTAAGTAAAATAAGAATAATAACAATTTAAAACGTAAATAAAACAATAAAATTATGATACAAAGAAATGAGAGTTGAATGAATTAATTGTATAAATAACAATACATAGAATAAATAAAAACATACCCTATAGTACTTTACATATATTTCCTTATAACAATTTTTCAATCATGTTTGAAAAAGGATTTTCATGTATAATATTAGTGTATATTTATATAGCTGTTATATATATATTTGCTCTTTATTATAATTTATCGTATATATTTATATAGCTGTTATATAGGTTTTTGCTATTTATTATAATGTATCTATAATACACATGTACACAAAATTTTAAAAATTTATTAAGTTCAAATATGTTACTTATTATAATAATTCTTGAGTCAGATTACCAAAAAAAAATTTTCTAACAAACTTAAAAATTCCCACTTTTTAAATATAAATATCCAATTTATTAATCAAACAAAATGTAGCAATTTGGATTTGATTTTCAAATTTTTAAATGCTAAATAAATCAGGCATTAACACTTTGAAAGTGTGAAATTTTATGTTAGTAATTATTCTTGTAATTATTAATCAAGCCAGAATATAATTTCTAATAATAACCCAAATGAAATTATCATAAATTTAAGAAACCTGTAAGTAAATCTTGACTATTAAATTTGTAATTTTTTTTAATTACGTCATAAATAAATATGGCTATTAAATATATTGTGCTGAAAGTATAAACTTATTAATATATCAAGTCGTTATTTGTGGGACCAATAAGTTGATATTATTATAAAAAAAAAAAAACTACAGTTTGTTTGAAAGTTTGTTAAAAAGTGATTCATTGGCAATTTGAATCGCTACTTTAATATTCAGACTTTGATTCATGAATAAGTTTTTACTTTCAGCATTACATATTTAATAGCTATAATTTATTTATAAGACTGTTCAAATTATTCAAATTTTTTTTTTGTTTTTTAAAAAAATAATAGTTAATTTTTAAAAAAAATTCTATTTAAATTAATTATTTTTTATGTGATTCAGATTTTTAATAAATAATTTAAAATTTCTTTATCTTTGTTAAGCTATCTTGTTTAATGTACTTAATTGAGGAATTCTCATATTAAATATTTTATTTTATTTAATTAAAAATTTTAATGATTTTCTTTTAAAGTTGCTTTAATATTTTAGTTTTCTTTTTCTTATTTAAAAAAACTTTTTGTATATTCGAGTGCAGACATTCATTTATTATTTACCTTGAATTCTGATTTATTATTCTCTGCTTTAATTAATAATTGTTGATTTTAACTAATTATCAATAGTTAGTTAACTTGATATGATTTAATAAAAAAAAAATCAAAAAGAATTTTAAAAAGAAGAAAAAATGTAAATATTATAAATAGCATAAACAATACGTATTTATATGATGAAAATATTTTTTTTTCTATAATATGCCAATATATTTGTTAAAAAGTTTATAATTTTCAAATACTATTGAGAGACCAAAAGTCGAACACTGCATATGTTTTAAAGATATTACTGTTTCTTATAAGAAGGCTTTTTTTTTACTGTCATAAGAAGCAGACACCAATATAGACTTACTGTAGGAATTGTTTGGAAATTCATTAGAAGGTTAATCACCAGAAATGAAACAGCTGGACTATGATTCATGAACTTCGAACAACTATGGAAGACATTTGAATCAATTAATAGCAAAAACAAGAACATCCATCTTTTGACATTTTTATCTATGGTATTGTTATTACTACGCTATCCTTTCCAATTGAAAAATAATTTACAGAATGTACATAATATTATGTGTGATGTATAGAGACTCTGATTTTGTTATTAAAGTTGAGAAAATACAATTCCTTTATCAGTCAATAACTGAAGAAAAAATAACAATTTTTAACTTAGATGCTTATTAATTTCAGACATTGAATCAATTGAAATATTTTAAGCAACATTTTTTAAAAAAAGGCAATGTTTTCTGCTTTGAATAAGCTAAAAATAAGCTATTTTATCATAGCGATGTAATTATTAAAACTAAATTATTATATGAAGGACTGTTATTTTATGGAATTTATTGTACAGAAGAAAGGTATAGGCATTCTATCAATATAACATAAACACATTAAAAACACTTAAGGAGCAGATATTTTCAGGTTTTTTTGTTTTTTGCCATACCTTATATTGTGCAATGAAGTCGTAGTGCTGGCCATAAAAACTCGATCATTATTGAGTCTGAAATTACATCACAATTTAAATACCTAGAACTTAGGTAATGACAGTGGCAAACTCTCCATATAGTAGTGCCACCTGGTATTAGGCATAATAATCAGTGGATTCAAAAAGGGTTGTGCATAAAATTTCTATCAAGTGCCTACTCATCTAATATTCCCAGAGTAGTTTCTAGCTTGTGGCTTTCATCTGTGATCCAAGGCTCCTCACTGACAATTGTCTCAAGCTAGAAAGTATTCTGGGGATATTGGATGGTGGGATGAGTAGGCAATAGATAAGTTATTTAGGCACTTACCTTTTTGCATCCATTGATTACTATATTTTGCATTGTGTGGCACTACTGTATGTTGTCGAAATGGGATAGAGCAGATTATGGGTAAATTTAGAGTGGGGAATGTAAAATAAAGTGGCTAACAGGTTTATCTGAGCATAATTGTTGAGATATTCTTGACTTCGTTTAAGGAGAAGCCATAATACATCACATCACATCGCATCACTGCTTTAATAACTTGTGTAAGCATAGGAAATGGTAATCATAATATTTATTAGTTTGACTTATGTGATGGTCACAATATAAATGAAATTGGTTCCAAATATACTATGCAGGAGACTAGGAAATACAAACAGGTATTTATTCTATAAAAGCTATGTAATAATTATACCATTTATTGATGTTTCAGCATATTCTGTTATAATTTATACCCAAAGATATGTTAATGTTCTAAGGTGTATTATTTTCATTTCTCTAATACTTGATTTTAAATTCAGCTTTAATTCTCGGGCTATCTTTTTAGATAATTCTCTTCCAAGATTTAATTGCATTATAATTAATGATATTTAATTATTCTATTACTTAAGTATTTTTTTAATAATTAAGATAATTACAATATTGATAAATTCATAAATCTGAATTTATTATGGCGTTAATTATTCTTTTTATCTTTATGGAGCATTGACAATATAGTGTGGACATGTCACACATACTCTTTAAGCAAAAATATGTATATGTGTTGGAAACGAATTTCTTTTCTATCAATACATTATAACCCATTCTAAAATTGAACTAATCTCATAATTGATAGTTTTGAATTTTGTTTATAATCATCATCAGATATTTAAGATCATCTTCATATACTATATATGTCACACTTTCTGTGATTACATTTACATATCAAGAGTTAAAATGTATGAGAGACTTAATTAATTTTGAAAATTACTAAGAATCAAATATGATATTACCAAACAACATCTATTAAATAAAAACAAATGCACAAGAAAATTATTTATAATCTATATTTAATACTCAATCCATGATATATAAATAACATCATCTCCAAAAAGCATCTTTAATAGGCTTGTATAAACTAAACTAAATACATCAAAATATTAATACACCATTCTCCAAATAATCCAACAATTGTAAATTCACCATTTCAAATCTCAATGTGACTCATACAGGTCACATTCACTGTCTATGGCAAAAATACAAATAAATCCACAGTAACTTATTCTTTCAATTTATATAAACTTATGTCACTGACTATAAATATATTCAAAGACTTTAAACGGGAGACAGTTACATTATAATCAGTATTCTTCTATAACATAAATATATTAAAACAGGCAAAAACTCACTATACATATTGCCACATTACAAGCTAGAGTAATCAATGGATTCCAGATGTCTTGTGCATAAAATCCCCATCTAGTGCCTACTCATCCAATATCCCCAGAGTAGTTTCTGTCTTGTGGCCTTTGTCAGTTTGGCTCCTCACTGACGAAGGCCACAAGCCAGAAACTAATTTGAGGATATTGGATGAGTAGGCACTAGTATAAGGATTTTATGCACAAGCCTTATGGCATCCATTGGTTACTCTAGTTTGCAGTATGACAATATATATAGTGCATTTTTACCTGTTTCAATAACAGTTATAAGCAAGCATAAGCAAAGATTTTCATATGATGTTAATTAACATAAATATATACATGCAACTCTGCATTTTGCTTATTAAATCACTCTGCTAATATTCCACTCTAATTATTCCCGAACCCAAACAGAATGACAACAAAGCATGAATTATTTTTTCATTTTTAGACAATAATTAATAAATTCCACTATACTATATCTTTGTTATCTCAGGTTGTGTTTAAGGACAGACGGATCATAAACAATTTTTTATATTTTAAATGATTTGTCTAAATAATAGTAGTAGTCATTTCTAAAGATTTGTAATTAATAAATCAAATCATTCTACACAACACTTATAGCTATATCCACACACATTTATTCATACATCAATGTTTAATAACTTTTGTGTCAATGATTAAGAAATCTGTCTAATTTAACACTAATGAAAAGTATTTTTTTATTCTTCAAATCATGCACTTTCATTTTTTAAGAATATATTTATATAGTGTAAGTAGGTGGATTTGAACTCAGAATTTTTCTGTCTATTTATATTCCATTCCATCTCAAGCAACTGATACACATGACCACACACATGTGAAAAAGATATATGATCCCCAATATACATATTTCATGCAGATTCAGCACATATCAGTTGGACCAGATCATAATCTCCCACACATCTAACAATCAGTGTTCAGTTTAATTAAGATGGCAATTCATCAAACTTTCATGGACAGGCTTCAATCCTCTCAGCTTTCCAACTATTCAACCAATAGTAAATCGTTAATATTTTTTATTATTTCATCAACTTTTCTGCATTGGCTATTAATAGCAATATAAGCAAACATTATTAGCCTGCTCTTTTAGGAACTTTACACAATACAAATACAATATTAAATTATATCCAAGTTTCCAAAAGTAACTGTCACAATATTAGTACTAATATAAAAAAATAATACTAATACTTTCTTGTATAGTTTTTACACAATACAATATTTTAAAATATTCATTGAAGAAATTTATTCAAAAGCAAATGCTGTGAACTATTTTTAGATGTTTGGATATAATAAAACATTATATTGAATTATGTAAAGAGCATAGAAGAATGTGTTAATATTGCTTGTTTACAAGAGTATCTGTGTGTTCATATTAGCATTATTGATAAATATCCTCAGCATGTGATTTTTGAAGTAAAAAATATAATATAATGCCTTTATCAAAAATAAATTGATAATCTACTGTTGTTGTTTTGTATGGGTATATTTTATTGATGTTAAATTTAAAAATAAAAATCATTTGAGTTTAACTTGCTTTAAGATATCTTATGATTCTTCACAATAGAAGTAATCTTTTATTGATCTATTTAAGTGTAAAAGATCATATAATCAGACATAACATCTGTTTTTCTATATTTGTTATGAAAAAAATGTATTCACAAAACAACAAACACAAAATAAAATTTAAACAAGACATTTATTTTATATAGCGCGATGTTTTTATAAACTGTAATATCAATAAGCCAATAAGCTAATGCACATGGCTTTGTAGATGTCACTATATAAATGAATATTCCCACTTTTTCAAACACAAGATAAAGTCTTTGGGAAAAGATAGAATGAATCCATCTATCTTTTCAACCCAAATGTATAATAAATATATAAACGTTTTAAAAGTGATAACTAATAATATAAATTAAAGATTATGTTATCCTTAATGGTCTGTGTGGAAATAGACTGTCAAATTTTGGAACTTGGAAATTCCAGATCATGCTCTGTTGTTATTTCCGATGCTCAAACCACTTAGTACAACTATTTGATTATTTTAATTAAAGATGATAAATTATGTTGATTTTTCATTTTATTTATATTTATAATTCAAATTTGCAAATATTTGCTCATCTGCATAAAAATTAATGGAGTAAAAATATTACAAGCTATGATAAAATGACAATTTGTTTACAAGGAGCAAGAATACAATGGATTCATCTAGTCTTTAAGATTTTGCTGTTATAAGTGTACCCTTGCCTACATTCAAATCGCTTGAATAATAAATAGATCCATTAGATTTTTGACTCATTGTAATGATTATTATTTATTCATAGCCACATGGGAGAGATTGGATTACTGTAGTAATTAAATTTACATTACGCTACACTAATTTGATGTTTATCATTGTTAACTTCTGTTTATTTATTAAAACAAGGTCATTAAAAGTGAGATTCATATAATTGACTATTAATTTAATAATCATTAATACCATTTTTTTATCTGGCTGATATATATAGTTCATTCTATATTTTCATCAGAGTTAGCAAGATTATATTGTAAACATTAAAATCTTAAAGAATAAACAGGTTTATTCTATTCTTGATCCTCAATCAAGAGTGTATTATTTACTTTAAGCATGAAGGTGAAAGTAATTTAATCCATTACGCCAATTCAATGTTTAAAGATAATATAAAAAGTCATCAAATAGTTTTTTGTTCAAGAGTTCATAAAAAATATAATCTCTGGAAACTATGGATTGGAGCCACAATTAAGTTATGTGATATATATAATGTGAAGATGAAAAAATTAAATCCAAGGTTACTTCTATGGGTGAACACCTTATTGTGAAAGATATGGACATAAAATGGCCTGTACTGATATACATGTCAAGTGGAACCACTAAAGGTATACTAAAGATGCTAGTTGATAAATAAAAAAAATTAATTTTTAAAAAAATTGGGACTTAAATTTGTTGGAGGACAATGATGACTCCCAAGGGAATTACTTGCAGAAACAGAATCAAATCTATTAAACAATCCCCCAAAAGATAACAATATCTCTGATATTGCGAAGACAGTATAACATAAACAAATGTATGTGAGATTTGGTGGCAGGAATACCAACAGTAAAAAGACTAAGCATTTTCTGGAAAACAACAATATCATATATATTAAAGAAGGCAAAGGCAACAAAGAAAAGATGACATCTCAAATTAGAAACTTAAAATTTAATCTGGTGGAAAATTTCAATATTAAACTCAATAGAGAGAAATTTATTTCATCAATTCTCAGGACTCACAAAGATAATGGAATTTCCAGAGCAGAATATTAATGCATATATCCATCTGCTACCAGGTCACCAAGGATGTTTGCTAATGCAAAGCTACATAAACCTGGCAAACCTTTGAGACTGATGCTAGACTTCAGAGGAGTCCATTGCTTTGAAACTTCCAAGCTGGTTAACCAATATTTAGTTAATAGTATAGGATTAGACAACTACACAATTAAATCTTTCTAAGAATTCATTGGAAAAATTAAGAATACTGAAATAGATGATGACTTCAAAATTGCAGCCATGGATATTACAGAGTTATATGGATCAATTAATAGGAAGTGGTCGATCAACATTGTTCACAAAGAATTAATAAGTAATCATTGTCCAGCTGAATGTATGAACTTCATCCTAGCCTTCCTGGCATGGTTAGACAATCACATTTTCACAACATTTAAGGGTAAGTGGTATGGCATGAAATATGGTTGGCCTATGGGTCTTCCATTAAGTGGAGTAGTCTCAAGCATATTTTTAAATTTCTTCGAAAAGCAAATCCTGTCTAAATACCTTGCTAATACCCCTGGACTAATATGCTCTCATTATGATAATGATGTGTTCATTGCAGCCCCAATAAGTACCTTTATGAACATTCAATATGAGATACAGCTGCAAACTAAATTAATTGTTAATACCACCTGGGAAAATGAATTACAGAAACTAAAATATTTGGATTTACTAGTGCATAGAGAAGATGGAGTGCTGAATTATTGTATGACAATCAAACCACTTGTGGTCAGAGGATTCACCCATCCAAACTCTAATTCACCTACTTCACATAAATTTGCAGGTCTAAATGCATTTTTATTTAGGAATCTACATATATGCAAGTTTGAAGCTGATAGGAAGACTAATATCTCAAGCTACATTAAAGACCTATTATGCATAGGCTTTAACTACAGATCAATCATCAGGAAGATTGATCAATTTTATAAAAAATCAACAGCTAACAACACAACTGAAGACAAACCTCAAATCACCTTGCCACTGATCAGTGCTACAAGTTGAGAAATCATCTTCATCATGAGATCAAACTAATCATATTATTAGCCACAAAAGTCACATAACTTGAATACACAGACTCTGAGTGTTTGGCTTGAAGAGAAACTCTGATTGTTGCTATTTCTGTATGCCATATCAAGACAGGAATACTCTATTTCAAATAATTAAAAGAGACTATTAACTTTGCTTAACCATTCACTATGACAAATAATCAATCTATGTGAATCTAAATACCAGGGGATTCTGATATTTGATTATGAACCATAAACTGCATTATGTTAATCTAGTGATGGAATTCATAAGCAGGCCATGGAACATTCTTTGGTTGAGGTCAAATGCAAGATTCTGAAAAAGAAGAAAGATGCAATGATGGAACTATTATAGTTTCATTTGGATCACACATGCTTGATAATATTACGGGAGGGCAGCAATAATACAGATCACTTTCTAGGATTTCTTAAGGACATTCGTGTAATTTAACACTTGGAATATTGTCAAATAATGTGTAATTCATTTTTTTATTACAAAAATAACTTTTCATTAGCTTCTTTACATTTTTAGTAAATTACACTGATTTATATCATTATTTAAAAAATTATTACAAAAAATAATGTAAGTTTGGGTTAATTATTTTTCAATATATTGTTTCTATTGTGTCAAATTATGCAACTTTTTATAGTTTGTATTATTATAAATTGTGCATAAAATTTTATAGTATTTTTATGTATTTTTTTTAAATTTTTGCATTACTTTCTCCATTAGTTTATCAATTAGTATCTTCAGTATGATTTTGGTGGTTGCACCTGGGATGTAGAATTAGAATTTGTTGTGTAGTACATCTGCTATATGAGTACCAGATTGCCTGTAGAATATAAAAGAGAACTTATTTTAAGATATCTATATTATTTTATTGAGATTTAAATTTAAATGGAAACCTCAATTTGCTTCTGAATTTATTTAACTTTCATTATTAAAAAAATTAAATCTCAACAAACTTAAAGTAAATACAATAAAATTCCTCAAAATATCACTTAATGAGTGCTTTTAAAATATACTATGGCTGAAATTTACAAAAACAACAACATCTAGGTAACAAACAAGTCATTATAAGGTGCAATATTTCAATTATCTAATTAATATTAATTGTAAAATATCTTTAGAAAAATTCAAACTGTTTAATTTTTTCAATACATTCAATTGCTAATAAGAGTTCATAAGTTAATATACAGCATAACATTGATGTCCTGTCGAGTGACATTACTATAATGGAAATTGAATATGGATTTTTAGATTCTTAAATGTTGAATTTAAGTGATTCTCTAATTAACGAAACTTCTGTCAAAGGTAGCAGTCAATAGAAACTATATTTTTATCTATGATGGTTGTTTTCATCTCCCCACTTTTTACCAAATAGAGAAATCAGGAGACCGCTTATACATATATGAAATTTCTATTGAAAAAAGTGGTGAAATAAGGAGATCCTGATAAATAACTTTATGAAATTTCTAATGGTTGTTGACTTGACATAAATCCTTGTTGGTTAGAATATTATCTTAAAATTCAATACTTACCAATGCAAAGGTAAAGTTCAATTCTCATATCAGTACTGTCACTGATTAACTAGCAATACTTGAGAAAGAGAGGTGAATTAATACTATATGAACCATTGTGCTATATATTAACTTATGTGCTCTTGTTATCAATTGATTGTCCTAGAAAAGTTTATAGTTGAAATTACCAATGAATATTGGATGATGGAAATAATCCAATATATAATTATTACTAAAATACCATCATCCCAAACTTTGAGTCAATAATTATGCTTATAATACTTTATTTCAAAGTATTCATATTTCTGACTGCATTTTGGATTATAAGTTGAAAGCTTTTTGCATTATTTTTTTTGCCATATTTAATAAAATATTAATTTTTTTTCAAATCAATGAAGCTATTAATTTTTTTCAATTATTTAATAAAATTTATTAAACTATATAAAATGTAATTATAAGGGATTTGAACTTGAACTTTCAAACTCCTTACATCTATTCAATCCATCTTATACAACTAACATACATGGCCACATAATGTGAAAAAGATTTATATTCTTATGTACCTCTTTGGTATTGACCTTAAAATGTAAATAAAATTTGATTTTTGAAAGTAAAAGGTGGATTTTTTCCAAAGTTAATTTTTTTTCCATTTTACTGTTTAAAATTATTCATATTCAAATAGAAAATATTGATATGATTTTTAGAAATAAGTAAGTAGAACATACTAACATATGCAATAAACTTTTAATAATAAATTAGCTGATATATGTATATTATTTGTAATGGAAAAAAAATAATTAGCATCATATATCAAATGAAGACTGGCATTAACCATATTCAAAACTTCAATTTTTTGTTTTTTATCAGTACATCTTTCACCTTTACCTCACTCCTATCACAACCATCCACCAGAAGGCAGACTAATCTTTCACACTGCAGATATATTTGGAACATACACTTTTTCAAATAAGCCATATGGCACATGTATAGTCAAAATTGATATCCACTTTCAATTTGTCTTAATGATAAAAAATGTCATCATCATCAGATGTATCTAACTGTATATAATGCAATTACTCTGTGCTCATGCATGCAGAAGCTATTTATGCAGGTCTGCAAGGCCTTCATTGTGGGTGGGCACCACTAAAAATAATTTGCCAGATTGTGAAGTACATAAATATTAGCAATGTTCATTGATAACCAGGGTTTATTTATATAGATCTTTATAAATGTAGAAATTATTGATTGTGGTTTTAGAGAAAACTTGACTCAATAAGTAAGTAAATTTGCTATTAAAGGGAATAGCTTTGCTCAGCAACAGTTGAGCTTTAAATAGAGATATTACTATAGATAATATTAATCAGTTAAGTGAACAAGAAAACAGTAGGTTTTACTAAAGTGGTGATGGGTTTGTGCATGCTTTGCAGTCTGCACCTTGTGTGCCCTGGGCAAATAATTTATTATATTCTACTACGTAGATCTGTGCATTTATTAAGAAGAATAAAATTAAAAAAGTTGGCATTTTAGAGCAATTAATTAAAATTAAAAAAAAGGTAATTTGTAAATTATTTTATTATGCATTAAACAAAAATTGGAAATTATATTTTAGTTGCTTCTGCAACTATTAGAATTTTAATATATTAAATTCATTAATTAAAAAGTTTTCATGCTAAAAAGTTTATTAATTTTTTTTTTTTAATAAAAATTTAAATAATTTTTAGTCCTAATTATATATATATGGAAAAACCAAAAAATTTATCCAGTTCACAAAATCATGATCTTATTGGTTGATTGGAGTCAAGAAAAAAAAGTCCAATGTGAACAGTTTGACCATGCTTTAGAAAATCCTTTCACACTAAAACACATAACTCAGCATCTAGTGAACCAATTTGGACAAGTAAAAAAAAAACATTTGTTTCTTTTGGATGGGGATAAAGATTCAAATGAGCCTTATTTAATTAGATTTTATGTTTGATGTGAGAACTTTTCTACTTGATATAATGTATAATGAGACGTGTCAAAATTCACAATTCAACAAAATAAAACAGACTCGTAAACCGCACAAATGCCTTTACTCAGGTTTTTCTTGTAAATTCTTTCCACATGATTCTGATAAAAAACTAAGCTAAGTTAATTTGTTTGGAGGGGGGAGCATTAAATTCAACTTTGCAGGCAGGCAATTATCAGGCTAGTGCTGGCACTGCATGTATGCCATGGTGATATAAATATATGGTTGCAAATTTATTCCAATGAAGAACTGTTGAAGTTGTAAAATAAAGGCAAGGTTTTGTTAAATTTTTGTTGTCGATGAAACTATAATTTAGAAAAAAATCAGATGACATTCAACTGTTTGCATTATCACACAGGTTAATATATAGCACAATGTCTTGAGAGGTATTCTTCTCTTTTCTTCATGGCTTGTTGACCCAATAAATAACAGTGATAACTTGAAATATTTGGGACTTTTAGATTCATGAATACTGGATTTAAGATAATGCATTCACAAGTCTACAGTTTTAAGGTTCGATTCCCATGATTTACTGTCACAGATCAGATCAGCAATTCTTGAAAAAAAGGATATGAAAATATTACTACTCAAAATGCTGTTATACACTAATGTGTGTAATACTATTAGCAGTTGAATGTATTTGAACAGTTTAAATAAAGTTTGGATTTTTCTAAAGACATTTATTAATATTTTCCTGAAAGTATGTGATGATGGTATATTAGATGAGATAATATGTCAGTCTATTTCCATCATCTATTAATAAATGATGAATGTATAGAAAAATTTAAATTTTATTTAAATTTTTCTGATACAAACAACTTGTTAATAATAACACACAAATAGACAACACAAGTTAGTAATGACACAATGTTTTGAATAGTATTAGTCTTTCTTCAGGTGTTGCTAGCTTGACCAGTGGCAGTATTTGCATAGGTGTTGAACTCACATCTTTAGATCCTCGAATATTGAATTTAAGTCAAACACTCTAACCAGTTGAGCTCTCTTATACAAAGGCAACATATAGTAGAATTATTAACCTGTGTTGTCTATTTGTGTGTTTATTACTTACAAGTTATTGTTATTTGAAAAATGTAAAATTTTCTATACATTCAACATTTACTGATAGATGATGGAAATAGTCCAACATATTGTCACATTTATTAACAATTATTAGATGATGGAAATAGTCCAACATGTATTAATTAAAAATCAAGTGCCAACAATACAAATTTTCAAAAAAGCACTATGGAATAAATAGCTTTAAGATTGCTTCAAGAAGAAATTCAAACATCTTCAAAAATATGCATATAGCAGTAGAGAATTTTAACCAGCTTTCTCTCCCATAGCAAGAATTACTTGAGATTGCTTATCTAAGGTAAAAAAAGAATGAGGGGGAGGGGGTAAAATTTGATTGTTTTATTAAGTAGACTTTTGGAGATAATAGAAATGTGTTGGTGAATATCCAGAAAACCTTGAGTTTGAAGGTTTTCAATTGTTTAAATTTATCCTTAGTCACATTAATAGAAAGTAATTTTATAATCACATCATTGCTTCTCAATTCATTTTCAGGCCACTATAATGAGAAACATCCAAAGAAGGTCTTTATCAATTCATTTTCAGGCCACTATAATGAGAAACATCCAAAGAAGGTCTTTATCAGTTTTATGGTTGACTTTAGAGATAGTAATAGGCATTTGAACACTAGTATGGTGCAAAGAATTGTGAGATATCTTCCAGGTAACAAATTTGACATTTTTATCCCATTTAACTATCTGTGAATTATTTTTTTCTTCTTGTGTAGAGGGCTTTTTATCTGCTCACAATCTTAACAATTGGAAATATACAAGTGTTAATATGAAGACTAATTAATACCAGAATAAGCAGAACTATAATTATGCTTTTGAGTATAAAGTGATACTATGAACGGAAAGTCATTCATTTTCTAAAACTGTTACAATTTGTTCTATATTCTGAGGCAAATTATGTTTGATGACTCAAATGATTTGAGCTTCATATAGTAAGAAAACCATTAAAGTACTATGTTTAGATATTTGGTGCCTAAAAAATGATATATAACCTGATATGATTAAGCTTTTCCTGAGATAGCACACAATCTTGTTGATCCTTATTGTATAAAGTATTTATTAGCACCTGTTTTTAAAGTTTATAAGTCTGGTTTATGGAATGTAGACTAACATTTTTTATCAGCTTCACAACTCATCATACAACCTAATTATAAAAGCCTGGAATTTTTAAATCATACCTATTTGGTAATGAGAGTTTAATTTGATAGTTTATTCCTCCAACAGTTTAATTATGTATTCAATATTGTATTGGTAAGTTTATCATAGATATTCTTAATAAAAAACCCATCAAATTCAAACCACAACATCACATCATATGTCTGCTTCTTTAGTTGTTGACATGATGCAAGAATAATTCTATAATCTTTCAGTAATGAAATCACAGAATCCAACATTAAAATCTTTTACATTAGAATTATTAGAGAAATATCATCTTGAATATTAATCTTATCAGAATTAAAATATCATGCCATTACCAACTATTAGGAATTTTATTAATGATTAAAGTTTTGTAAAATAATAATGAAAGTTGCTATCTCAACTATTCTAAAAAAAAATTCAATTCATTAAGAATAAGGCTCTAACCTTAGTACATGCACCTTGAGGGCTTAATTTAATAACCTTAGTACATGCACCTTGAGTGCTTAATTTAATATGAAAGACCTCTCCAAACTTTTATAAAGTCGAATCTTGTGTTAAAATTTGGAGAGGTCTCGCATGTTAAAATTAAGCACTCAAGGCGCATGTACTAAGGTTAGAGCCTTATATAAATAATATGTGCTGACATTGCACTTAATAAGAATTAATATTTTCTCATTAAAAATACTGTCTTTATGGACACTGCAAATCTTGAAAGATGAAGTACGTTGGGCATACACTGTTCTACTGGTGTCATATGCTTGCTTTTATTTTAAAGTCTTAAAATTTTGTTAATTTGCCTAAAAACCAAATATACTAAATGATTTAATGTTGGCAATACATGTTAATTTTACCAGAAATCCAAACAATTTTGATCATAGATTTTTTATGGACCATTTTCACCTTACTATCATTATAAACTTTTTGCTAAAGACATTTTTGCCCTAAGCATATTATTATTTACCTTAAACTAATGATTGTTAATAAAAGTGTTATTAAAGCCATGTTAATGTTTCAATTTTCTTTAGCTGGCAAATGAAAGTCTATCTTAAATGACCATGGCACAGACTTATTACATGCTGATTAGAAATGATGCATGGAGGAACAAAACATTAATCATTTGCTAAATTTTATCAGAAATCTCCAATCTAACCTTGAGAGAGTTATGAAAGGGTTAATTAGATGGTTCAGAGATTACTTAGAAGATAATCCCAGGAGTTGAGTGGTTAAAGCATGTTTCGGATTATATTAACTGGACATAGAATAAGTCAATTGATTTTTTCCCTATTGGCTTTATAATAATAGTAATTGTATATTAATATATACTACGGTGCGGAAGATATTTTGGAAGCTTGTAAAGAATAAGTCTAATGACAAACAAAAGAACAGAACAACTTTTCAAAAACTGAGCCAGTTTCAGATTCTAACAATGTTTTAATCACCTGTCCAAATCAGTCTTCTGTAGGAATATAAATAGAAAGAATTTTTTAAATTTACACAAGAGATTTCATTATATCAAAGTTTTAGCTGCTTAGGAAATAGTTCTCAAACCTTGAATTAATACATATCATCATTGAGTAATTTTCCATTAGACATATGTTATCATAACTTTTCTGTGGGTTGTTTGGAGCAATCTTATGAATAAAATGTATTTTTTGAACAGCTGTATCATCAGTATTTGATCATGTGTTTATTTTTGAAAGAAATGCAGATGGTTTGCACTAAATATAATAAAGGGAAATATAAAATTAAGCAGGTATTCACTGAAAGTGGAGACTCTGTTATGAAGAAAATATCAAATAGAGAATGTGTTCTTAAATGTATACTTTTCATTTTTTTTTTTTTTTGGCATGCGGGGAGGGAGGGTTAATGTAATTACTTTTAAACCAGCAAGCATCACATGATCACATCTCCAATACTAGCACATAATTGTTTATAAACAAAGTAAAGCAAAACTCCATTGATTACTCTGTTTAGCACAGGTGGCACTACTATATGGAGTTTTGCTTTGCTTTGTTTGTAATTACTTTTGCCAAGAATGTTTAATACTAAAAATGCATTAAGGTTTTATTTAATATTTTCACTGTTTTTTCTGAGTATGAAATTATAAAATATTTGTATTGCCTTTAATATGAACCAAAACTTCATTGGAGTGAGTTTCACTCAAAAGCTATATGTATATATAATCATATTATTTTTCAGATTAATCTTTGATATTTAGCCTTATTATCTCTGTAAGTGATTTATCTAGAATTGGTTTAGATGTTTAGGATAACATTTATCTTTTTTTTATTAACTGTGAATTCATTGTAAGATAATCTGATTTTAAAATGTTTTTACATATTGATACTTGATAAATTTCAATGTCATTCAAGATTGCCAACCATGGGGTTTTATGGTTTATTGTAAATAATTTATAAAGATAAATAAATAGATCAACTGATATTACATGACTATCTCTGAAATACATATATATGCAGCTTGGAGCAATATTCTTTACTTTATCTCAGAGCCATGTATTGTAATCAATAATCTGACTGTGTAACCTAAATATGTGGATGTAACAGCACTGCCATCTAATAACTATTGATTATTCTAAATTACAATAGATAGCTCTAAAATAAATAAAAAAAATTTAATTGCATTAAATGTATTTCACAGGAGAAGGTATTACTCAACAACTGCGAAATAATGGGAGTAAACATTTATTTCATGTTTAATGCTCCAGCTAAGAATATTCATATCTAGATACCCATTTATCGATCAATAATTAGATGGCTAGCTGGATAAGCCAAGGGACAGATATTGAAATAAAAATAAGGTATTCCATATATTTTTTTTAATTTACCCGGGTTTGAACCTAAGACTATCCATGGCAAGCATATTCTTATTGCTATGCCAAAACAATTTTAAAGTTACAATAAAAAGCATACATTTGCATAGACTTTTAAAGAATACATTCACATTTATCTAGCTGCAATCACAATTATTAGTTTTTTAGTTACTAATACACAGACATCAAAATAATGATGTATGAATATAAAAATTAGTATGAAAATGGTATTTGTCAGTAACATTCTTATTTTCTCTTGTTTTGAAGACAAAAAACTCGAGTGTTTAACAATTTACCTTGAGTTTTGAAGTATTAAGACTTCAGAATTCATTAATATTCTTACCAACTCAAATCTTGACTTTTAATAGTTTTTAAAAAGTTTAACAGTCATCAACAGTTGCTTTTGGCATTTTAGAAATAAAATAATGACAGTTTTAAAAAATAATAACTTATCGTGGTAAAACATGCTGTATGAAACATTTTTATAGTAATATTTATTTTGTGAACTAAACTTTATCTTCAAATAATTAATATATTTATTAAACTGCAGTTATTTCTGTTAACGAAATCGTTTTTAAATTCTTTTAACAAAATAATTTACTTTATTTTATATGTCAAAGCGTTGACTGGTAAGCGAACCCGGGCCAGCTGCTTGGAAGGCAGCTATGCTAACCGCTAGGCCACCAGCACTTGACAATAGTTTACTTTATTGGCCGCTTTCATATGTAATTGCTGTCTTTAAACGTCTTCGCTATTAGCTTCAAATATTAAAAAAATATATATATTCAGTTAAAAAAAAAAAGTCTTTTCTTTTGGCATATTCTTATATACAAAAACGATATGCATATATATATATTATTTAGCCGTTTCTCGCTGTACATCATCAAATCGTATTGGTAAATTTCGCATTTTATTAAAATTAAAGACCTACTTGTCTACCTGTCTACATCAATTTTATTTAAACACAGACAAAAATAATCATGGTATTGAGTTATTTTATATTATATATTAAGACAATAAAGCTAAGTACTCAAGACTAAATTTAATAAGTTTATTAATAATATTCATTAAGGCTATAGCCTCAAGCACATGGTATAAAATGCGATAGTAGGGACCTCTATAGGTCTTAAAACCACAAGCTTACTCTTTGGATGAAAAGATGTAGAATTATAACAATCAATCCTT
Source organism: Epiperipatus broadwayi (assembly GCA_028023455.1). Lineage (NCBI taxonomy): Eukaryota > Metazoa > Onychophora > Udeonychophora > Euonychophora > Peripatidae > Epiperipatus > Epiperipatus broadwayi. The sequence goes on from JAQFVV010000189.1 coordinate 1,404,582, forward strand.
AAGCTATCAACAATCTCAATCTGTAGTCAAGGCAACCTATATAAAGGTGATACCACCTTTATTGTTAGAGAAGGTTGCCTTGATTACAGGTTGAGATTGTTTAATAGCTTTAGAAAGTCTACAGAAATTATTATATAGAAAAGTTTCACCGCAACGCACCAGCGTATTACTAATTAAAGGTTTATTTTATATTGATAATCTAATTTATTAGTAATATTTTATGATCTAATGAAAACTATCTCATTGTTGATTTAATGCGAATAAAGTTCCTTCGTAAGTTTAATCCAGATTCTCAAATTCACAGCCTTTCTTTTCTATTTTATACCAATAAATTTTCTTATTTCACCATACATCTCAACATTTGGCCTTTTTATTATTATCTCTTCTGTCAATATGTTTATCACATCTTTATTTCAGTCTCTTAAGACTTTCAATTTTATGACAGTGATATCTGTTTATTCTCTCACCTAGAATGTCACTTTTGATTTCTTCTTATTATTTCTGACATACATCTCTCTGTATTTTATTGAGTGGTCTAAAGTCTTTTTATCACTCTTCTGGTATATGTTCAAATCTCACATTCATAAGTAAGAATTGGTAAAACAAATCTATTAAAAAATCTTTTCAAAAACATATTTTCTTTTAAATTTACCATTTCAATTTAATTCTATGATTAATTTCATCAATAATGTTTCTATTTCTACTAACAATCTGATCAGGATACTGATAAATATTAACTTCCAATTCATGATTATCAATTTTTTTTAAAGGGATTCTACTGAATATTACTTTAGTCTTTTTATAGCATCTGTAAAAATACTAAAGATGTGGAATCACTTTGTCATATACTCATGTCAATGCTAGTCTTTTTAGGCTAATCATATAATCTAGTCATTTGGTGCATTTTGATAGATAATCTTCAGAATATGATAATATTTCAAACCTATAATTAATGATCCATTGTTTTTGGAAAACTTATAACATATAGTATATTAGTGTTATCATTATTGGAAAAGATGGTTATAAATTGATAGTTAAAGACTTAAACAGAATCCCCAAAATTTGTACAATGTCTAACAAAAGATGGCATGTGATGGATAGATGAAATAGTGAAGTTTGTTTGATGTGGAAAGGAGAAACTGGATTAAATTAGGAGAAGCCTTTATTCTGAATTGGATTGATAATGGTTGAATATGATGATTGTATTGATGATATTACTGTAATAATTACATTATTGTGTGCACATTCTTAACTTATTTCAGTTTTAATAAATAAAATGGTTTTATTTGGAATATAGCCTTCTATGCAATAAAAACGTCAGTCCATATAAGGCCATACTTCCAACAAAACAGATTACAACAAAAAATATGAAAGAATTGATGCCTTTTGAAAAATGAATTTGAAAATGAAAAGGGTAATTTGGAATAATAGGGAATATATATATCTTTAAAAACCAATCAATACTTACTCAATCTCAATATCAATCAACAATCTCAAACTGTTGTCAAGGTAACCTTAAGAATTATTACACTTATATATATATATATTGAGACAATTATAAAAAGGAAAAAAATGTTTGGGTTTATACTTAAAGGCATAATAATTTTGCAGGATGTGTTGAAGTGATATATAAAATGAAAAAAATAATACAGTGCAATACCTTTATTCTTTCATCTTATTACAATATTATATATAAAACTGTTCTCCTTTCTCAACTCTCACACTAACTACTTTAAGAATGAATAATCAGTGATTTACTACATTATCAAACATCAGTTGATTCTCTCAGCTTACTAAAGTGTAAACAAGAGTGTTCTTTTTTCTGTACTCTAGTGATACTTATTGTAAGATAGAGTAATCATTGTTTCATACTACATTACCAACACACTATCGCTTGATTTTTTTAGCTTGCTACATTGTTAAAAGCAAAAGTGTTTACTTTTCTCAATTCTAGCAGTATATGCTAGAGATTGAGTAATCAGTGGGTATTTAGTATATTATTAACACAAGATCACTTGATTCTTTCAGATTATTACAGCAGAAATGAACACACTTTTCCCTCTAGAGTAATAGAAAAAACAAGTGCTTTTGATTATACTGTAGTAAGTAGAAAGTTATGCATTGTCACCTATAATTAAAATAGAATTGGAGTTACTAAATTATATATTTGCTGACTTAGCATCAGATCTATAAAAGTATACATGTAAAATATCTTGGATTCAAAATCTTAAAAGATTGTTTGAATTTAAGGTTAGTAACTTGTATAATAAACAAATGAATTAAAAGTGGGTGAGTTTTTCATTCCAACTTTGAATCTTGAATTCTCGTTGATAAAGCCAATTGCTGTTAACTGATCCAGAGATAGAAATTAGAAATTTGTGCTACCATCATTTACTCAACTTTTCAATAGATTATCACTTAGATTAGTAGATAAAATAAAAAGTATTGATGAATTTTGCACTCATAGCAATTACACCAATGACTGTATGTATTTGAGAGATACTTTTCTTAACATTACATGCCCAAAATGTGGAAAAAATTGAAAACTACTTTCATCATACTTACATCATAAAATACATGGTTTTTAATTTATTTTCACTTACAATCTAGTGAATCAGGTATATATGTTTTATAGCTTTTATACCTGAGTCACCCCATATGACTATAGGGTTTTAACCTAAATATATTGTAACTCATTGGGTTACATGGCACACAGCAACATAGTTACGTGTGTGCATATATATATACAGACATAAATTTTTGTAGATAGTATCTATATTTCACTTGGAATAATATTGTCTGTAAAGGGTTATATTGTTCTGGATTTAAAACAAAATTTTATTATGAAATAAATATTTTAAAAAAGGTCTAAATAAATAACTAATATTGAATTCTGATTTTGAATTTAAAAACAAGCATGTCTACAGATAATTGTAAAAATATCTATCTTTGAAAATCTTTTAATTAATGCTTGTATACATTACCTATGTAAAAATTTCTAGTATCTATTTTGAAATCTTTTTAATTAGTTAAACTGATAAAATTTCCAAAATGTAGCCTTTAATTAAAAGTGCTTTTGGAGAGATTACAATTGTTTTTAATCAAGACAGATTGAAAATAGTTATGGTGTTTTTATCACCTCAAGAGTGAAAAGGATTAGACAAATTGGAAACAGACTGTAATGTGTTTTTATCACCTCAGCAATCCAAGGCTATAAAAGTTTTGGAAAAAAAATATTTTAGTCTAGTTTTAAAATTTTTCAGATGTAGAATAGCTAGCTGCAAAGTTGGCAGCAATTAGCTGGCCAGAGAGATGGCTGGAAGAAGTAGACAAAGTTATCATGAATATATAGTTGGAGTCATGAAATAAGGAAAAGCTGCTCTATAGTTCACTGCTGGAGTTGACTCACATGAGGTCTGGGTGAACTTCTGGTGAGTCTAGCCTGCTTAAAGGTGTTCTAAGAAGACAGCTGCTTGCCTGGAACAATTGTGGACAGAAGGGGAATCATTTCAGACCATCTTACCTGAACTATACTTCCCTGATGAACCAAAAACCAAGCTTACTAAGAGAAAGCTGGAAAAATTGGTATACACATGCTGCTGTTTAACTATACATGCAGGGAACTACAGATTAATACATTACATTATATTTATATATTGTGAGTTGTTTTAAATAATTCATTTTTAAAAATGATATTCTAAAAAGTGAGATATATAATATAGAACAGTATTATCTTAAATTGTTTAATCTCTATATTTTAAAAAAAAAAAAGAGTAACACAAATAAATAATTCTGTTTGGATTAAAAAAAATCTAAGAGTCAGAATTAACATTTAAAGATATTTTAAAATCTTTTAGAGAAGCAACCTGTGATTGCCGACATATATAGAACAATATGATTCTAAAATAATAATTTGTTGAAGAAATATTATTAAAGATGTTTATTTAAAAAGGAAACCTGTTATTATGGATGTCAAAGAATTAAATAATTCACTTTTATTTTTTATACTTTCAATATTGAATTAATTATGGAAAGTATATTTTGAATAGCTTTTATTATTGTAACAAATTAATATATATATATGTCAATTTGCATGTACATTTCTATGCACACAACATATATGTTAAATCAATAATTAATTATATATTGTAAAATTAATAATTTTATTTTGACAAAAATGAAATATATTTTATAGACATTAATATGGCCACAAATGTATGTTAAATATATTATTAGGTGCTATAAATATTAATGTCATTTATTATTTTGACAATTTAAAAGTGACAACTAAAAATGTATATTTTGTAACAAGTCAAATATTTTTAGAAATTACATGTGCACATATGTATGTGTGTGTGTGTGTGTGTATTAATGCTTGTCAACTACTGATATGTACATTTTAATCATTTTTTATATTAAATATTGAAACAGTGAGATTCGTATTCGAATCTCAAGTTTCACCTTTTTCTGTCGTCTCTCACTGACCGGTCTATCCCACCCAAATTTAAACTTTTTGGTATCGAATTGTGTATGTAACAATATTAAAAATGTATAAATTTATGTAGAATTCAACATAAACACGCACACATTTCGATCTCAAATTAAAGGCAATAAATACGGATAAAATAATATAATTTAGATTCCTTTTTAGTTAAATAAATTTTGTGTAATATTAATCATTTATTTTGAATTTTATAAAGTTCGTATTTGTTGCTTAGTTTAAATTTCGTTAAATAATAATTCTAACAAAATCTGATGCAATAATTAATTAAAGTTAAAATAATTTTATTCCCTTTTGTCTTTGAAAATTTAAAAGCATCGGTCAGTGACAGATAATAAATTAATTATAGCAAAATTCCAAAAGAATGTAATTAACGAATGTAAAGAAAAACAAACAATAGCACAGCAAATTTCTTTCTAATTAAAACCAGCAGAGCATTGATTATCCTGAGGGCAAGATAAATAAAACCTAAAAATAACTCAACAGAAAAATTAAAAGATCAAGATAAGAAAAAGGAGGCCATCTTAGACTTGCTGGAGACTTGGACTTGATTTTTAGCTTTGCTCTCGAGTGGAGCGTCTAAAATATCTTAAATAAATTAATACTGCAAGGTATGACTGAGTAAGCACCGAAATTATTCTCCACCGGGAGATGGCCCACTATATGCTGAGCTTCACCTTGCCCATCGTAAAAACACCAAAATGATCTGCTGCCTGAAATAAACAAGAAAGCCGCTGCTGTTAAAAATCAATAAAACAACATGCCCAGGACAAGAAAGAAAACCTCTAATTACGAACAATCTGCCATTAAACCAATGGACGAAAACATCTTATAAAACAGGTACCTGTGTGTGTATTCCAAATTATAGAGTACTCTAGTAATAATAAGCTATAGCTCATCTCCTATTATTTGTATAACTTCTAAATGTTAAAATTGTAATTTTGAGAAACTAAAATTGAGAATTCATGTAATCTGTAAATTTCTCGCATAATCTAGCTTACCCTCCCTCTATCACTTCTTAGGTGTGTATTTCTTAAATCTACATTTCATTTATAATTATCATTGAAATATTACCTTCTCATAATTATCTTAGTTTTAAAGCTAAATCCATAATCGCTTGAACAGTGAATGCGTGTCGAATTATCATTAATATTTGCTTTTATAAATAACTTAAATTTCATATAAATCGACACGCATTCAAAGAATCAGTTATTGTAATGCAGGGTCTACTCCTCTGTAATAGCTGGCATACTCGCTGTAATAATTCCCTTTTTAGATATTTTTTTATTATTAAATGTTAATGAATAATTATGTAAATTTCATTTCTTTGAGAGTCACCAATTTTCTTTCAGTCAACGGTGATAATGTTAGGCCGAGTTTGAAATCTAGTTAAATATTACCACAATCTTTTGGATATTATACATGTGTTACGTTTTGAAGCCCCGATGGCTCATTCCACACCGTGAATACTCCGGATTCTCTAGGGTTGAATTAACCCCAGTCGTCCTACACAAGCGGACATGATAATGTTCCCGTAGGGCTTGACGACCGTCACGCAGCCAGCTGGCAAATTGCGACACGGACCGCTTGTCCCTGGTTATGCTCATGTGACACCTTACCTCTTCGGGTCGCGGCAGAGACCAACCCGAAACCCTTATAACTTATTCACGGCATTGCAGTTTCAGCGCTGCCATTTTACATCGCCCTTCTAAAGCGTACCACGTGTTCTTTTATTTAGTTTATTATTCTCTCTATCACTCCGCCTCGGCATTATCTTCGTCATATACTCTCAAATAAATGTTTGCCCTTTTGTCGTAAAATAAATATTTTATTAAATAAATGTATGTCTGCCGTTACTGATGACTCTTGCAGTGCAAAGTATAAATTCCTTACAGCACGCATTAGAAATACTCACTCGAGAACCCTAGGTAGCTAGATTACGCCTTCATATAAATAAATGCTCCATATAAATAAATGTATTTTTATATATATAATATTATCAATTAACTGTTGAGACTTTGAATTTAAAATATGATTAATCACATTAATAATGTTTTCTTTTATTAAATACGTAAATAAATAATTCTAAATATACGTCTGTAGTTAAGTTTTCATTTATTCGATGCCCATTATAGACCTTTCCTCGATTATATATATTAATTAATATTCGTTTGATTGTTGGCCAACTCGGAAACAAAACCCATGAATCTCGTGCATCTCCCTGACCACCGTGCCTAAAGAAGTGTTTACTTATGTCGCATCAGAGGCGTTATTCCGTAGATTGTATTGTGGAACCGATAAACTATGTTCGAACTCAGTATTAATGGTGGCTTCGCTACTCGATGGTGCTGCTGTTCTGTGTGGTGGTCGAATTCTGCAATATGTTAACGAGATACACGTGTTTTGACTGTTACAATATCAATTCAAACATGTTCATTTTATATCAAGCCACATGCCTATGTGCTGAATGGCTTTTAAGTAAACCTAATGGAACATATATGTAAACTATAACAGTAACTTGAATTTTGTATAGGAATTTTGTAAATCATGGGCATGATAATTTTTTATTGTATATTAATCAAAATCAGAGGGTTGGATTTATATGTATAGTCATATTCTGGAGACCTTAATATCATTTTTTGTGTTATTGATGGACTTGTATTTCTTTGTTAAAATTATTCCAGTGACTTAATTCTCAAGTTTAGAATATTGTATGTTTGCATTGTGTCTTGATCACTGTAACAGTTATAGATCTCATATTCATTGGACTAGATTCATGCATAACAGTCTGATATATTAGGGCCCTATATATTAGTGTATGGGCAATCCAGTTGATAATGATGATGATCATCATCATCATGATTCTTGATTGGCATTAAGAGTATATTCTTTAAAGCCCATGCACTATATTTTATTTTATTTTAGTCTTATTAGAAATTAAGTTTTTAATTGGCCAGTATATTAATGGTACTATGTGTCCAGAGCATTGATGATGATCAGCATGTTTTAATATCCCAGCATTATTGTTTTTTACTGTTATGCATTCTGATGGATTAGCACTTAAATGGAGCAACCAAAGTTATGTTTAAATAAGTGTCCAAGCTGACTAAGGCTCAATAGTTAGCCTGATTGACAGAAGACCCATTTCAAATCCAGTCACCAGATTGACAGTTGATTTATATTTTTTATTGTTCAAATCCAGTCACAAGATTGACTATTGATATAGTTTGATTGATGGATCATTCTTGATGACAAATGGTTTTTTTGAATATTATTAATACTCTTACTTTAACTTGATAATGTTTGTTGATGTATAGTTAATTATATTTCATAGTTGCTCTAAGGAGTTAGTTAACTGCGTTTATCTATCTAGACCTCATGCTCTTTTGATATATAACATTACTTAATATCTTTAATATTTCTTATTTTAATATTTTACTTCAGTATTTTAATATTTAAAATTTTATATTTTGCCATTATCTCAGGTATGACTACCAAATTGTGCCATTTCTATACTCCTACTGTTCTTTGCTTTTACCTATTGCTGCTCATTTATTTATGTATCTGTGGAGAGTTAGAAAAAAAATGATTAAAAAAAAATCAAATAAAAAGTCACTTTTTTTGCTAATAACTATTTACTTACAAGTTATAAGCGTTATATTTTGTTGCATTGACTTCTATCTTATTTATCACAGATTATGGGCTTCTTATTTTTATAACCTCACCTTGAACTGCCCAAGAACCAAGTATGTATGTTTTATAACATCTATACCTGAGTCATATGAGATTTTAATCTTCATATATCAAACTCCTACATGCTTGTATATGGTTAATACATTTTAGAAGAACCAAATTGTCACTTCAAACAGATAACTAATTAATGAATTACTTGGAAGCCATGATTATCTTTCCTGACCATCCAACCCTGGATTGTAATATCATATATTCTACAAATGCAAATTTACTATTACTTGTCTAGTATCATCTGCTTAAATTTGAGACAGTTTTTATTTTTTTAGGTTCTAGCATTAGTGAAGTATTCCACTGAACATATAGTACACAAGCCAATAAACATCACGTATTATATGTATTAGTGGCAATACGTATAGAGAGTTTTGCCTGTTTTCATACAGTACATACTCTCTCAATGTTAGTTAACTCATTATTATTTTTTTGGGAAGGCAATTATGTAAACTAATTAAGCATATTAACATTCATTCTTAGAGATAAATAAAGAATTATGAAGATTACTGAATTTTGATTTTAAAATAACATTTAATAAAGTAAATAACAAAGTAATAAAGTTGCAATATATTCATCTGCCCCATCCTTCTTATATAATAATAACACATATATATTACATACAATTATTAATAGAAATTAATACAAATAATATATATTCTAAACATTATATCATTTTCTTGTATTAGTGGCAATAATATAGTTCTTTGAGAAAGGTTATTATTACGATCTAGTTTTAAGGTTTATATATTTTGTCAAGAACTAAGAATTAAACAAAAAGAAAGCTTTTACAATTGTATATGTTTAGATCTTACCATGGGTTTTTCCTCATTAGATAGCTTTTTGTAATATTATCATGGTTATGGATTTAACCATTATCTTGTTCATGATTTCTTGTAAGAATTGGTTCAGTTATAAACTTACTGGGATCCTCAGTCTGATATAGGTATGGTGTCTGGAATCAAAGCATCTTTTCATCAGTAAGTCAGAAGATGACATCGACAGATGTATATGAAGTATACCAGCACATCTGGGTCATTTCTCTGGTATAGGTAGGAACTTCCACATGGTAAATCATTTTTAAAAATAACACTAAAAGATGAAACAACAACTCCAACTCTCTTCAAAAGTTTCACGATCATCTTGTATATCCTCTTGTCATTCTCCTGCACATGCACCTTGTCACAGCTTTTATTTCTTCATTCTTATGGGTACATAACCTCACACAATTATTTTTATAATATATATTTTATTTTATTTTTAAAAATTTATAACATAAACAGATATTTTTTTCTCTGTTTTAAATATAGTATGCATTTCTGGTTCCACAATAACATATTCTTAACAGCAGAATAAAATACGTATTTCACAAAAAAAATATTTGATAAAAAAATTATACATTTTTTCTTTACAAAATTAGAACTAAATTTCTTTTCCAATTACCCATATTATGATCGGACATTCCGATTGGGACATTCTGATTGGTTATCATTACTTTAACGAAGATTTGTCTTCATAGATAAGACATTCCTTCTTTTTCTAATTGTAGGTAATTAGATTGATTTTTAATCTCTATCTTTTAATTATGTGTATATTTGTTCTCTGCGTGGTCAAAAGAATAGATTTTCTAATTATTAATAAAATATGATTATTCTATACATATTTTTTTTCAACCATCCCCAATTCCCTCATTGAATGTTAATAATACATGTTATACCATTTTTATAAAGATATTAATTAAAAAATTGCAATGCTGGTCATGCATTGAAATACAAAAAAAAAAAAACATATTAAAAACAATGCAAATTTGTTTTTATGCAAATTTTCAGTTACGATTTAGAAATTATTTTTACAAGTATGCCAGCACTGATTTCAAAAATCATCATATCTTTTAAATACAATTTACTATTGAATATCACATTTTTATAAACAAATGCCATAACAAACAGATTGCTTAATCATTATGATTTTATATTATTAACATACAAATACTCAGTTAATCATGACCTTAAATGTATGCAGCCATTATGTATAGCAGTATTTAATAAAACTGTTTACTTATATTTTTTAGATCAAACATAACTTCCAAAAGGAAGATAATTACAATATCAGTCATCTAAATAATGAGTTGTTATAGATATCTAAAGGTTAGCATAATAGGAGTGCTTAGAAATGGTTTTTGCATTGATGTGCAATGCCTGCCTATTAGGAAAATGAATAATAATGATGATGATGAAAGATAACATAATGAAAGCAAAAGGCTTAAATCATTGTTTCATATGTTTCAATCCATACATAACCTATTTGAACTATTAATAATACAATTTTTTTATCTGCTGATTTGGATTTTATAATTTAACTTATTGTTTGGATTTTTGAACTCAGACTTTTACATGACCCTTAATTCTCCTTGCCATCTCATATTACTCACCCACCTGATGACACACATGTTGAAAAGATAAATAATCACCAATATACATATTTCATGCTAAACCAGCACTCATCAGTTGGTCCAGATTATCATCTCCACATATATATACAATCAGTGCTCAGCTTTATATTAAGATAGCCAATCTTAATACTTTAATAGACAGGCTTCAAATTACTCAAACTCAAAACTCTTCAGCCTTCCATTTCATTGAAAATCTGATGATGGAATGTTCAAAGCCCACATTAGTGCCAAGGTTGGCATCCTACTCATGTTGACATTTTAGTCATTCTGACCCCTCATGTACAGGAGAATAATCAATTTTTACATACATATGTGAGGGTGGGCAAACCTTTGACACACTATGTTTCAATATGTAAATTAATACACTATATAGGCTTAAACTGTGTATGTATATGTAATGTATGCAGGATTCAAACTCAGACTTTCACATAACCATCAACTCTTCTTGCCATCTCATATTGCTGACCCACCTGAATCCCACATACATTATATATATATATATATGCAGATTTAGCCTGTATAGTGTATTAAGTTAGCATTTTTATAATTAATATTCCATTTTATTCTGCTTCATTTTATTCATTTATCCATTTTATCTACTACCGATTATATGTTAGTATTGTCTTCTATATCAATTCTTTGTTTTCATATTAAAATTTAAGTAAATTTATGATCAAATTATAGCTGTTTGTTGATTACTCTTTCCATCTTTATTTTTATTTTAACTATCATTATCTTAATACAAACTTCAAGCAAGAGGTCATTTGATTATTTTTGCCACTGATGTAATAAAGTAACAGAATAGTATGCATAAGATCTAAAGGTTTATGGCAAGTCTTTCATTTCCTGAGTTCAAACTTTTTATTATCTCTAAAATGATAAAGACTTCAATTATTATTATACATTTCTATTTAACCTATTCTGTTTTTTAGTTTGTCTGTGTCTAATAAAATCTTAACTCAATTTTCACTCATTTCACAATTTCTGATCTCTTTAAGTTTACAAATAGTTTAGCAAAAAAATTTGAAATTTTTAATATTTGTATGTAAAGTTGATGATATAATTTCAAAGGATTCATTGAAAACTGGATCAAATTGACTTTTTTTAAATTATATGCTCTTATTTAACTTGCTCTATTTTTAGTCTGTCTAGATAAAATCTAATTAAATAAATTCACCTCATTTTAATAATTCTATATTACATATATAAAAGGAAAATGTTGAAAATAAAATTTATACTAAAAAATAGTAAAAAAAAAACATTTTTTATTTACTTAAATGCATTAAAAAGTAAATATATATATATATTATTAGTTTTCACAAATAAAAATATTGGTGTTCTATCAATTTGTACAAGCTTCTATTAAGCAAGAAAGATTTACAGTTTAACATTTTAACAATACTTTTCATCATTTTGCAAATATGTATTTTTTTTGCTTGAAAAAAATATGGATAATTGAGTCAGTCATTAAAGATCAAATCCAAACTCAAATCCTTAGCCATATCTCGTCAAACCAATATGGAAAAAAAGGATCATCAACCTCGCATGCTATGTCCAATGTAACTGCACTATTCAATTACATTAGAGGACATCGTAAATCAAAACCTATTGCTGTCCAGCTGGATGTTGCAGCAGCATTTGATTCAGTCCAGATAAATATCCTCCTGGATATTCTGTCGGAATGCGACATTCCAGCCAGGATTGTTCAGATGATCAGCAATCTGCTCAACAACAGAGAGATTTTTCTCTCTCTTGATGGCAAGATCACACCAGGCTTCAAGCCATACAAGTTGATCCCTCAAGGATCTCCACTCAGTGCCCTTTTCTTCACAGCATACATCAACCCTCTTCTGATGGATATAGAAAAAAACCTCCCTGGAATTTTCCTTCCATCTCTCAATAAAAACTTCAATGTATTTGCATATATAGATGACATCATGGTTGTGCTTCCCACCATTAAATACCTTCCCCATCTCATGAACATCTTAAACAGAAATACAGTGAAACTTGGCCTACAAATAAACTTTAACAAATCTTCCATCTGGAAGATTATGTCTGATAAACAAATTAACTCTCCCTTTTCTGCAAAACCCCAAAGATATCTAGGTTTCCCAATCTTCAAAACACCAACTGCAATAGCAAGAGAGATTCAAGATGCAATCCTCCATTCAACTGAAGCCATCACCACATCACTCTCTAGAGTATACCTTTCATTATATGGAAAGGTTGGCCTCCTCAACATGATCATAATGCCAAAAATCTCATATTACCTTCCATTCGTAAAAATGTCTAAACAATTTCAAAATAAAATCAACCGATTATGTACCAAACTTCTTTGGAGAGGAAGGACAGTTGCTATTAGCTTGCGAGGCATCCAACGACCACGCAGGTTTAATGGACTGTCATTCCACTCAATACAAGCAATAATTTTACAGAAAACCCACAACACTCTACATAATCTGATCCTCTCCTGTGGATACTCCAACATTATTAAAAAAATTACACCGACAGATCGTCCTCCGCCCTCTGCCAGTTCATGGATAGCCTCCCTAATAGACCACCTACAACTTTATAACCCAATAATGCCCTTTAACCTTAACAAAAAAATCACCTTATGGGAAGCATACAATATAATCAACTATAATCAACAACCCATAAAAACCAGCCTAAAAGTAACCAACCAAAGACTCATTTCACACTTTAAAAGATGGAGTCTGGAACCCAAATTCCTTGACTTCATCATTAAAATAAATCTCAATGCGCTTCCCACGAATTGGTTCCTTTATCACCGAAGAGGTTTTGCCAGCATTGACCCTATATGTGGTCTGTGTGCTCATGAAGATGAAACCATAGACCATATTATACACCGGTGCCCAAGACTTAAAACACTGAAAGATATAATTATAATCAATTCCAACATAAGACCTGATATGATTTTCTCACTTGAAAATGCCATTCATAATGGGTTTTTTTCAATAATAAGGCTTTCTACCTTTGTCCTATATTCCATATGGATAGTGAGATGCAAAACTCTCATGGAATTACCCCCGCCACAAATCATACCATTATTTTATCAAACACTCAAAAAAATCAAGAAACGTGACCAGCTCCTGGCCTCCAGTAAAGTCTTTGATGACACCTGGTCTTTAACTGCACTTTCCTTTTCCTGATTATCAACTCCCACCTACCCAGCATTATAGAATAGGAAATTCTAAAAGAAAATATTCATGTTTATATAAAAAATGCTTATTCCATTAATCAAGTTAATAGAATCTCATCACTATACCTAACCACATAAGAGTATAACAACTGTACTCTCATAACAAAATCTAGCCAGATAACAAATAGAACATTATACAATCATATTATGGTACAATTTATTCATTTATCTATCCTTTATTAGTATGTAATCACTATTTATTGTTAATAAAATTTTTGTTGAAATGAAAAAAATATGGCTAATTTCTATTTTTGGAAAATATAATTAAAAATGTTTCTAAACCTGAGTACCCACATTTTTATCTGTGAAGCTGAAGAAAAGTTATTTTTTATGTTTTTAGTGTATTTTATGTGAATAAAAATATTTCCTTAATTATTTTTTTTTTTGTATATTGTTTTTTGATATTTTTGTTCTGTTTTCTTTTCATCAGATTATTTTTGATCCGTTTTTTTTCATTCTAAAACATTTTCTTTTATTTTTTTATTAATATTATTCATCTAGTAAATGAAATAGATTCAATGAGTGCCAGCAGATTTATAACCCTTTTTGTTTTTCAGGTTTTTGTTACCGTTTTATTCCATCATTTTAGTTCCAGACTTTTTGCTTTTATTATTTTCTGTGCAACTACTATTAAAAAATGCTTTTAGTTGATTGAAATCTGAATAAAAATTAATATATTTGTCTGAAAGTTTGGATGATCAAATTAGAGTAGTAATTTCATTTTGGACTATTTCCATCATCTAATATTTATTGTTAAACATCTTTTAATTTTTTTTTCTTAATCCACACTTTTTAAATACATTCAACTATTAGTAATAACACACAGGTTAGAGTGTAATGTAGCATTTCAAGTGGTAGTATTCTCTTCTTCATGTATTTCTGGCCTAATTTGTAATAGTATTGCATGGGAAGCAAGCCAGGATCTTTAGATTTGTGAAAATTGAATTCAAGTTCATATTCTAACCAATTAGGTTATTTTGTCTAACCTAACTAGTTAAAATCATTTTGAATTCAATATTCATGACTCTGGAAGTTAAATTACAATTTCCATGCTAATACTGTCTCAGAGTCAGGCAAGAGAAAAACATTGAGTTATATGTTAACCTACATGTTATTATAAATCAATGAATGTATTTGAAAAATTCAAATAAAGTTTAAATTTTTTTCTAAACACATTTAACAATTAATATTAGATGACAGAAATAGTCCAATATGTAATTATTACTAAAAATTAATATATGCATATCTAACTTTCAAAAGCAAAATATTACAGTGGAAAACCAATAAAAATGTAATCAAATGATTTATTTATTACTCAGGGGTTCATAAAAATTTAGATCATCAGAAATGACAATGCTATGCTGTAATCTGTTGACTTTTAAGTTCCTTTCTTAGTCTGAAACTCTACTATTGCACCAAGCCACACAGGACAAAGAATAATTATTATTAAATGGTTTTATTGCTTTGTAATTTATGAGATTGACTGCTGGATTTAGCAGAGCTGAGTTCAATTCAAAGACCTTAAACTCCATTAAACATCACATAATCACCATTCTTTATGCTTATATAATTGTTTACATAGAGGCTAAACTCTCCATACTCTAGTACCATTCAGTGCGAGCCAGTGGAATCAAGTGATGCATGAAGATTTGTGCATAAAATCCCTGTTTATTGCCTACTTATCCAATATCCCCAGATTAGTTTCTAACTTGTGGGTTTTATTAGTGAGGAGCCTTGTATCTGAGAGCCCTGCATCTAGATCTTAGAATCTAAAGCAACCTTCCGGTAGCCACCTTTTACCTTATTAGCTAACTATAAAGCTTTGAGTCCAAAATGAAAACACAATAATGTTTTCAATTCAAGCTTATTAGCTTGTATAGTCATATAGAACTGAACTCATTTCAGCATCCATACTTTTTGGTGTACTTGGCTCTTTAATAACCACAGTCACCATAATCCTATTGGCAGGATTGGTATTAAACCACTAAACATCACATAATCACCATTCTTTATTGGATGAATAGGCACTAAGTAGAGATTTTATGCACAAACCTTCTTGCATCCATTGATTACTCTGGCTTGCAATGAGTGGCACTACTATATGGAGAGTTTAGCTTCTGTGTGACCTTAAACTCTAGAGACTGCTATTCTGCCACTGCACCAAACCATGCAGAACAGTGGAAAATCAAATATCCCAGAGATAATGTTGGTAAAGATCTTCTATGTTCCGCATAAGCATTGATTTTGGGTTTAGTAGAGAAGAAGCTGCATTAAATATTTTTATAGACATATATTTTATTACATTTAGTTATTTATCATCATTTTTGCATGTGTAAAATATAGAAAATTTAATTTATATATAAAAAAGAAATATGCACAATAATTCCTTAAACTTTTTAAACTGGCACTAAAGCTCTTAGCAAATAAATAAAAGTATATAATTAAAAATAGTATTGTCAATTAATTGCAGAATAAGGCTTAATCCAGGTTTTACAATTCATAGCAATTTTTTTGAGTATCTTTTCAACAAGCTTTCTTATATCTTCTATCCATCTCACATGTGATCTTTTTCTAGGTCTTTTATAATAATCTGAAATGCGGTTTCAAAACTTTAAATATTTTTCTATTATCATCAAACACCATAACAATCCCAATTCTGTTTCAGATTCCTAATTCTTTCAGTGATATCAGTAATAGATGTTTATTCGTTATGTCACGCATTTCACTTTTATTCTCTTTTTATTACTATCAACAAACATCTCTCTATAGTTTTCTCTGTGGTATAAAGTCTCTGTTTACTTTTCTATTGAACAGCTCAGATTTATTTATAACAACTGGTAAACCACATTTATTAAAAATCTTTCTCCTACCTTTTTAATATTAAGTTGTCTTCCAAAAGAACTCCATTCTAGCTTTACTTCTGTATTAATAATCCAACAAAGAAATTTTGTACTGTTAACTTCTCGTTATTCATTACTAATAACCTTTATTATCTCCTTTTTTATAAAAACTTTTGAACATTATTTGGATCTTTTTTTTAAATCCTACTTTTTATATTAATCTCACAACTTTTGAAACATTTCCTGAAGTCTGAAGCATTACTTGCAAGAAAAAAAAATCATAATTTTAAATTGTAAGGTATTTATAATATGAAGTTAGATTATTTATTTATTTATTTATTTATTTTTAAGTGTCATAGCATCGGTCGGGACGCGAACCCGCAACCCGGGCAACTGCCTGCAAGTGCAAGGCAGTCTCGCTGACCTCTCGACCACCAATGAAAAAAAAAGTTAGATTATTTATCAACATATACATATGGACAATTTGGGGAAAATTCTAAACTTAAAAAAAATAATCGAAGATTTTTGAGATTTCAAACAAATTTAAGATTTTTTTTTTTTTAGGTAGTTATTACAACACGAATCGAAATTATTCATCTTATTATTGGTCAGTAAAAGGATATCTAGTTGTATTTAACTAGAGAGTAAAATAAAGCATGAAAGCACTAGTGCTTTACCTGCAATTTGTACGCTATTGGTCAGTAAAAGGATATCTAGTTGTATTTAACTAGAGAGTAAAATAAAGCATGAAAGCACTAGTGCTTTACCTGCAATTTGTACGCTTAGTGAATAATGTATTTTTCCTTGTTTTTCGGACGGCCGTTGGTGAGTCTTGGTTGGGAAGGAGAAGGGATAATAATAGCTTTTTATGTACTTTTAAATATGTCATTCTACGGAGATAAATTTTCTTTAGTTGTACTTTTTCTTAATGAGGAGTAAAAATAAACTCATTTATCTACAATTATTTCGCCACATGCGTTAACATAATGCTAATTTTCTCTGATAATCAAATTCATCTAGTTAAGAACGAAGTATTGTGTGTTATTTAACGCACCTTGTCATTTCTGAATGCTTTTAATAGTAATAAAAAAGTATAATGAATACGATTTTAATGATGAATAGAATAATTTCTTCAGTTTTTTTTTTTTGTTCAACTGTCAACAACTTGAATTTCTACTAATTTAAGTCTTTAATAAAATACAATTGTAAGTATATATTTTTTATAACTTATTAATAAACTCACTTGCAGTTAAAAGTAAACTTGGAACAATAAATACGTTCTGTTTGTTTGTTTTTTTTTTTGTTTGTTTTTTTAAGGAAGAATTAATGATATAAGCAAAACTTCAAATGATTAAATAAATGACAACAATTGAAAAGAAAAAAAAGGAATTAAGGTATATGACAAGCTAATAACTTTTATTTAAACTGACGGGAATTTTGTTTTAATTTTCTCTTAAGTTATAAAACATCTCTTTTAAAATATAATGTTATATGAATTATTTTTTTTAGAAGCGACCATATTACAAAATAAAATTAGTATTTGTCCATAGTGATACAAGTTAGAGAAGTATTGAATTCTCTTTCTGAAGCACTAAGCAATGTGATTGAGGGTGATTCTGAATGCATTGGTAAGTTTTTCATATAAAAGAGAGTAATTCAATAATAACTTGCTTGAATGATCATGTGCCATTTGAATACCAAAAGCTTAGGTTGAATTTAGATCTAAAGATCGTTAACTATTTGTTCATCAGTCTATTAGTGTGCTCAACTACAAAGAGCATGTTGCTCATATAACATCTTAAACGATCAGAAATCAAGAAAATCAAAAATCAAGCTGGCAGTGTGATATATAAATTGATTGTCACACAAATCCAATAAACTTTTTTTGCAAACATTTGCCTTATTGGCATATCTAAGTATGAAAAACCAGAATAAGAAAAAAAACCTCATATTATATCTAGATCGAAAACAAAATTCCTATATAAATTCAAATCTCAAAGAGTTTAAAATATATTAATAAAAATATTATGTATTTATTATATATACCTAATTCAATAATCAATTCATTTATTGTTTGAAAGCATGTGATGTGGCATTTGATTTGCAATTATATATTAGATCACTTACATAAGCTACAATTAATTGTTCAATGTCTTTAAAAAAATTCCAAACTTTATTTAATGCATTCAACTGTCAGTAATAGCACCCAGGTTAGTATATAATACATTTCCTATGGTATTATTCTCCTTTCTTCTTCAGGTATTGTTGATCTGAATAGTGAGAATACTAGCATGGGAATTGAATGTGGTATGAATGTATCACCTTAAACACAGTCAGTAGTCATGAATATAAAGATCCCAGGTTCAATTTTCATGCTATTAAATTGGGCAGTGAGCAATATCTAAAGAAGAATGGAAAATAAATGGAAATCAAAATGTTGTTTTATATACTAACCTGTGAGTCATTGTAGTTGAATATCCCTCAAAAGTGTAAATAAAGTTTGAATTTTTCCAAAATCATATAGCAATTAATTCTAGATGATGGAAATAAACAAGCAAAACTCTTCATACAGTAGTAGTAGAGATGGTGATCATGTCATGTTTAATGATGGAAATAACATAATTATAAATAATACATTTATGTATTTTATATATTCATATCTCTGAAAAAGATCTTTATTTAAATTTTCAAATTACATTCAACTGTTACTAATAGCACACAGGTTAGTGTACCTACATTTTTGAGAGATATTATTCTCCAGTTTTCTTCAGCTGTTGCTGGACTAACCAGTGACAGTATTAGCATAGGAATTGAACCTGGAACCTTATCTGCTTGAATAATAAATTTAAGGTAACACTTTAACCAACTGAACCATCCTGCCAAAGACAACATTCAGTAGAAATTTCATATACCTATCTATGAGGTTTTTCCTGATTTCTCCACTTTTTCTTAAGAATGAGGTTGATTATTATATGAAATTTTTACTGAATGTTGCCTTTGGCAGGATGGCTCAGCATTACCTTAAAATTCAATATTTAAGGATTTAAGAGTCTAGGTTCGATTCCTATGCTAATGTTGTCGCTAGTCAGGCCAGCAATATGCAAAGAAGTGAAGAGAATAATATTTCCTGAAACATTGTGTGTATATTAACAGTTGAATATAATTTGAAAATTTAAATAAAGTTAAACTTTTCTAAAGACATTCAATACTTAATATTAGATGGTGGAAATAGTCCAATACATAAATACAACTAAAACACCTTAATCATAAACCTCCATGAAAACATTATATATATTGTTTATAAAAATATATTCAAATTTTATTTTATGAATACATTTTATCTGATTAACAATATGAAATAAAATTATATTTGCATTATAAATAAGTCAACATTAATATGTTTGCAAGAGTGAGATAGTTCCGCCAAGATTTTTCATATATTTTGTCAACAGACAATTATTTACAGGTTGTGTAGCTTTTCACTATTTAGAAGTAGAATAGCATAATTTAATTTATTTTTTATCAATAATATCAGTTGAAATTGTGAACTTCTAACTCGACAACTTCAGAAATCTTTTCTTCTCAGCTTGAATCAATAAAACTGTATTTTCTAGACTATAGAAAGCTTTTCCAAAAACATTTATTTTTAACTTTACAAACTATGCTATTTTTCTTCAATTGAAGGCCAATATTTGTTCAACATGGTTAAACTTGTAAAATTTATCAATCAGAAATATATATGTATGAATGATAATCTAAAAAAGTTTCAATATTAATTTGAGCAAATAGAAAAAAAAATGACAGCATTAAAAGGATGTAAAAAAAACTTTTTTTTATGAAAACGTGTTAAAATGATGTGTGTGTGCGCATCTCAACATTATTTTTATAAAATGTATCTTCTTTAACTATTATCGATCCACTGCAGAATGTAAGTCTCTCTAAGTTCAATTCCGTTTCTCTGATCTGTAGCTTTTTTTACAAACAACTACAATAAACTTTTTTATTTCATCAATCCATCTCATACATACTCTTTTTCTAGGTATTTTTAGTTTCTTGTTGCATTGCAATAAATTAGTGAAAGACCTTTTTCTTGATGAAAGTATAAAGATAGTTGATAAAACATACAGATTATTAACGTATACGTAACCAATCAAACCAATTCATACCTTTCCTGAAATAGATGCCATACTTAATTAAGCAATTGACTTAGTGAAAAAGAACAACAGATTGCCTTTATATATATATATAATGAACTTCTGATTATAAGGTGAGTTAATGATTTAAATATTCAAATCACCTCTAAAAACCATAATCAGGCCTTTTATTTAATTACTGTGAATACATACCAGGTTAGTTTTAAAATATAAATATATAGAAATAAAAGAACAATTAGACAATCAGGTTATCTTTTTGATGGGGAGACTCAGGTGTTAAAATCTCTAATTCATTTGAAAAGAGATTAATTTGAAATGCACACACATAGTCACATATATAAATAGTGCTAAAAATAGAAGTTTAAAAAAGTGGTCAGTCAGCAGTACATAGAAAATGTAATAGCTTGTAATGGGTTATTCAAAATTGTTTTAAAATTACTAATAATAATTGGTTAAAGGGAAATGCAATGATTCAAAAACTTTATTTTAAATGTGCATGTATGTGTAGGCATGGGTGAGATATATAAACATACCGTATTTGGATTAATATCAATAAAAGAATTTGATCCACGAAATGGTTCTTTAATGGAAACAGAAGAGATTGAAATATATATAATTATTTCATTAAAAAAATTAACTTGATTACATTTGTAGATAACAGAAAAATGAATCTATAAATCTGGTAATAATAATTAAAAGATAGGAAAAAAGAAAATTAATAATATATTATGCTCTTTTAATTAAAAGCAGATATGTTGAAAAGAAAAATGTGGAAAAATTCATAAAAAAGATTAAAAGGAAGGAGAAGACTACATACTTTAGCACTGGGCTTGATGGTTAAAAATAATAAATCTTACTCTAATTATTGAAAAGACAGGAGAAAAAAAAATCGTTCACAGAAACATAATATTAAATTCAGGAGAAACTTTTTGCTTTGTGAACTATAACTGTAGTTAAAATATACACCTAATTTTCTTTTTACAGGATAAATTGATTGTACCTGAAAATTTATGTCTAAAAATAATTTGTGTAAAAAATTACATTGTACATATAGAAAATAAGGAGATTGGCTTATTGAAAATAATTAAATAAACCATATGAAAAATTTTGTTACAATGTTATACTTTGTATGCTATATTTTACTTCATCAACATTCTACATAAATAAAAATGAATTATAGATACATAAATTTCATTTGAAAAATAAAAAATAAATGAGACAACTTGTAATTTGAGTTATACATAACAAGATTTTATTTTCTGTCACTTTCTGACAATACTATTGTCATCACTAAAACTTTCAACATCACTCCTATCACTCATACTGCTTTGGTCATCATGTTCTTCTTTCATTGGTGAAGTTCACTCTATAAACTCCTGAATAACACTAGCAGTAACATCCTGTGGTGCTGATGTTACAGTTTTATGAGTGAATTCACTAATTAATGGTTGAGTTCTTATAGTGTCTAGATCTTTGTATAGTTTTTTTTATAAGATAACATTAGCAATTTCAGATTTCATTGAAACTTTGAAATTCATTTCTCATTAGGATTATACTTGGAAAAATGATTATCTGATTTGTTAGCAAGATCAATACCTTATTTGATTAAATTAACATTTAACATTGGATCATCATCTTTATTATCACTATCTTTTTTAGGATCTGGAGTTCTGAGAGCTATCTCTACAATTTCTTTCTCATTTAAAGCTTTATCAACTAACAATTCATCAATGTCTTCAGATAACATATTGTCAAATATTTCATCACCAATTAAATGGGTCATTTTTATGATGTTGAGAAATTCAGTCATTTTAGAGATAACAATGGCTTTGTTTTTTACACATTCTCGCAAATAGCTTTCCAACATCTATTTAAAGTTGAAGATCTTATTCAGGTAATGTTAATCCAATTTGATTCACACAATCCATAATCGAAAATTTCTTCACACATGTATAACACAATGTTTCATCATTCAGCTTGTCCAAAACATATTCAATTGTTCATTTCACACAATAATTTTTAAATGCTGCAATAATTCCTTGGTCTAGTGGTTGAATCAAGAAATGTGGTAGTGGCAGCAGAAAACAAAATTGTACATTTGAGTATTACAAGACCAGATGGCCATGGAGATTATCTAGAAACATTAGAACTTCACATTCTAGACCTTTGGCATCCATATATTACCTAACATCTGGAATGAAACATTTGTTTGAATCATTCTGTAAAAATTTCAGTGGTGATTCAAACTTTTTTATCTGCCATCAGTGGCAATTTATTCAAATATGTACTTTTTATTGAACATGGTGGTTTCAATATGAGATCTCCTAAAGCATTGGAGCAGAATACCAAAGTGACATGATGTTTGCTATTTTGAAACCACCAACCGTTTTCTGCAATTTGGCTACATAGGTTCTATTTGGAATTGTCTTTCATAAAAGACTGATTTCATCAGCATTTCAAACTTGAACAGGAGTGTATCCTCCATCTTTAATAATTTTAGCTACTTTTTTAGAAATTCTTTGGCAGCTGTTTTATCTGCAGATGCAGCTTCATCTTTTATTTTAATGATATGAATTTCATAACTTTCAAGGAATTTTGCCGTCCATCCTGTACTTGCAGACAATTTGCATTCCTTGTTCAACTCAGATAAAGTACCTGGCTCAGTTTTTTAAAATTGTTTGTAAATTTTTAATGCTGTTTGCTTGATGGCATTTCTATATACTGATATTCTTTTCTGAAATTTCTTCTATCCATATTATTAAGACTTTTTCTATTTTCTCTACAACAATATATTTTGTGTAAAATGATGATTTAGTACTTGATTTTGTTACAGAACATACTGAGTTACTAATAGCAGCTTCATTACTTCCAATAGTACTTATAATAGCTTCATGTAAACCAAAATGCTTTCCTACATATATTGCTCCTTCTCCAGTAGCACGATGACTAAAATTTGAATTTTAGTGTCCAAAAAATTGTTTCCTCATCTTTTTTGATATTGTAAGAGGCTATTGAAAAATATTTCAGATTTAATTAACAAAAATATTAATTCAAAAATATACATATAATATAATTAAATATTCATTGATTTTTGGCAAAATTAATAAATTAAATTTAAATAAATTAGTTAAGTAAATTTAAGCTAAATTACATTTTTTTAACATCAAAACCAACAAGGAATACCTTTTTAAAACCTAATGTCAAAAACATCAATATGCAAAGAAAGCATCAATATCAAGAAGGTATTATTTCTTTCAGGAATATTGGCAAAAAAAGGGGCTTTTTGTTCTTGAAATAATGGAAAATAAGGAACTTTAACATTTTTAAAAAAAAAAATTAGATGATAATAACAAACAATTTTTATTTACTTTTTTAACTGATTGTGTTATTTTAAAACAACTCGTGTAGAAAGATAATTTTTTTAAACTTATATTATTTCAAAATTTTGCAATAAATTATCTACAAAGAGAATTGTGAATTAGATGTATATTGAATGTGCTGGAAAGAAATAATCTATTAAATATAAATCATCATTACCAGGAATAGGAATTCTTGACTCATGGATTATTATTTGTTGATATAACCACAGAAAATGCAATGCTGATTAATTTATACATGGTCCAACCCACCACAATTATGTAATTATAAACATCACTTGACCACCAGCTCTTATACTTGTGTATAATTGTTGTTAAAACAGGCAAAACTCACTATACATAATGCCACACACATCAAGCATTTTTAGCCAAGAGGTCATCACAACTGCCTTGAAAGTAAGTAGTTGATTGCAGATGGTTGTGGGTTCACATCCCGGCCAATGCTATGACATATGAAAAAAAAATATTGCCACCCACAACAAGCTAGAGTAATTAATGGATGCCAGAAGGCTTGTGCATAAAATCCCCATCTAGTGCCTACTCATGCCATATCCCCAGACTAGTTTCCAGCTTATGGCCTTCATGAGTGAGGAGCCTTGGATCTGAGAGCACTGCACCTAAGTCTGGGATGTTGGATGAGTAGGCACTAGATGGGGATTTTATGCACAAGCCTTCTGGCATCCATTGATTACTCTGGCTTGCTGTGTGTAGCAATATATATAGTGAGTTTTACCTGTTTTAATTATGTAATTATCTCCTAAGAACTACCTGAATTGACCCTTAAATATCCCAATGTGGATTATATAACTCATCTATGTCTATGAATAATGTGGGCCCCTATGATTGTTGGAAACAGTGCTTAAATAGTATAAATTGGAAGAATGATTCCATACTGAACAGTAATGGTATATATACTGAAGTAAAACTTCTTTTTTAAAAAAAAAAATGAAAATAGAAAAGATTTAATAAATCAACATAATTCTTTTACTGTATTTTAATTTATTTCCTTTATATTAGGAATTAAATTATTTTTATTAATCTATAAAATACAAATTATCAGTGCCATTTTCTATAACAGTTTTCATTTCAAATGTTCCATGTTTATAAAAAAAAGTTAAATTAGAAAGAATAATGCTTAACAACTAAGCAAATACCAAATGTTATCAAGAATTTTGAAAGTATAGGAATTGAAATTGGTCCAGTCACCATATTTTTTTTTTACAAATGAAAAGATCACACATAATAAAAGCTGCAAATGCATACCTTTCCATTTAAACAAATTGCTTCTGAGTAATAAAGCCTATTTTGAATGCCTAGTGATGATTTTGTAGTGACAATTAGCAAATATAACATATTTTTATGTTCAATCATCTCCATCCTTATCTACTTTATGCATAATTCTATGAAAGTTACACCAATTAGTTATATATAAAAATAGTACCTTCAGATTACTAATGCAATATATATATATGAAAAACAAAAAACACAAGTTAAAAACTTGCATACGCTTGTATTTATGACAATAGATGGCGTTATACCAAAAACACCTTCAAGCGTTTGTGTGTATAGTGAAAAAAAATATTGCCCTTTTATCTAGTTTATAAAATTATGGAATGCAATTTACAAATATAGTGGAATAATAATAAAAAATCAAATACCTTTTTGCTCAGGAGTTCACAAAAGTCAGAGAACCAGATGTGTCAGAGCTGGAACTATAATCTCTGGATCTGGATCTCTTTGCTATTTTCCTATTGTACTAAACTTTACTATAAATTATGGATGATGGATCTCTTTGCTATGGTTTAAGCACTAGAATTAGTATGGGAACTCAATATGTGTACCTTGAGCCACAGAACATTGATTTGATGGTTTTATATATATTTTTAAGTAATTTAATATTTATACATATGTAAATAAAATTCTTAATATTGTTGTATCCATTGTATTTATAAATACATAAAAATCATATTTAACTAACCTAATTCCCTAGAACCTCAAGGAGAAAAAAATTACAGAGAAAGAGTTTGTAGACTGACTAATTGCTGGATCCTTATAATTTGAGCAGTTTTTACCATTATTTTATTCTTTAATTAGTAATATTTACCGAGGCTGTAACCTCGAGAATATGCATGTAAAATGCGATAGTAGGGACCTCTACAGGTGTTTAACTACAAGCTTATGCTATGGAAGAAAAAAGGGGAACACTTCTTTACTTCAACCTACTTTCTATTTAAATAGGTGAAGCTGAAGCAGTTAGATCTGCGAGTGTGAAGCTATTCAATACTTCACTGATTAAGCCCACATTTCTTATTACACATTAATACTCACGAAATCTTTCGATTTACAATGAGTCAATGGAAAGATTTTATAGTTAGAAATCTATTACAGTAATTTAAAGTTGTAATTATAAATTTATTAAACGCACATTGATTACATAAGTAATATTTACCGAGGCTGTAACCTCGAGAATATGCTAGTTAGAAATAATTTTATATCTCTTTACTAACCACTTATGTTCACTGAGTACTGTTATCTGAAAGAACAATCAAGCCTGTTAGGGTTTGAAAAAAAGTGTTGCTTTATCCATAACTGTGTTCAGTCCCAATCATGAGCATGAGGTATGGATATATACCATGATAGCATGAGCTTTTTTACCTTTATATGTATTAGTTACATAAGGATCTATTAAATCAAGATAAATGAATGAATTGTTTATTGTTTGGGAATTCATATGAGATTCAAGTAGCATATATGATAGAAATGGGCCACAATTTATGGACTTTGGGATTTAAAGTCTGTTATTCTGCTAGTTCAAGGCAAAAAAAATTCAAGATAACTTTAGCTGGATTTGAACCATTGTTGTAGATTTGACAGATGATTGTGCTATTATTTCAACCACAAACTCTTGCACAATGAAATGCTAATAATAATTGTAGGGAGAAAAAATCTAAAACAATGATCAATCTAAAATATGCTTACAGCTTGAATTTTCATTAATCTGTCATTTTTGTAACTATGTATGTAGCATTGATTTGAAATACAAGGAAAAGTTGCGATCAAAAATAATACAAATTTTATAATTAGAAAATATGTATTATTTTTAGATGTTGCAAATAGAATCCCTTTCAATATATAGTCTATTTAATGCAATACACTAGTCTAAATGTGTTTTAACTTTAACTCTTGCGAAGTGATGCCTTTTAACACTACTGTTATTTTTTCTAAGTCCTGCAAAAAAAAAAAGGCCTTTTTTTATTCGAGAGATTAAAAAGTTGCATAGAGTGAGATCAAAAAAATATGGCTGATGGATAAGCTGAGTCATGTTAAATTTAATTTAAAATTCTTTCACACCCAAGGCTTGGTGCACTAGTGTGTTAACATGGTGAAGCTTGCTCTCTTCACTTTGCCATAAAATGAAATGTTTACATCTTACCACACCATGCAAAAGTTTCCGAACTTGCAGGTTTTAAATGCCTGATTATTATGAATAAATTTTTAGTGAGCAATGCCATTTACATCTTAAAAAACAGGATTGTCTTGTTATTGGATTTGGGGGGTGTTGGAAGTGAATTTAACACTTCCATGAAATCATTTGTAAACTTGTGTTTTTCTCTGAGCAACTTGCTTGTAAGCTGTATCAAGCATTACAACTGTTTTCTCTGCCATTTCTATTTAAAGGAAAGTAGATTTTCTTGTTCCAACTTTTCAGCCATTACAAAAATAGACAAATATGTAAAACAGACTTTCAAAAAAATGTCTTTAGTGGCATTACAATTTCACACAATGATATCATTTGGCAGATTGATGTAAAAAAATCCCCACAAGAGGTATCTAGCAATAGAAGCATGTAGTACTATAGACATGACTTTCTGGTTATTTTTCAGGGCTCTGTCATATTGAAATATTTAAATTAATCTGTGTTAAATTTTAATGCATATAATAATCAAATTGAATACATCATATTGTTTATTTCTCATGAGTTCATAAGAAATGTAAACATCAGAAATGGCAGAGTTCAGCTGTACTAAACCACTGGGTAATAATATAATATTACATATTTAAGGTGTGAAGGTTGCCTTGACAGCAGTTAGAAATATTGGTTGCTATATTTACTGTGAATGTTTAAGTGGTTACTGGTTGGAAACTAATATTATAATTGTCTTCAGGTTTTTTTTTGGGTAGGAGAATAAATATTATCCTTTTAAAATTATATATCTTTTAAAATTTATTATCTAAGATTACTGATACAACATTATTTATCAATCAATACATTGTTCTGTGCAATGGAGTGAATTCTAAAGCTTAAAGTTACTGAATCAGTTCTCAGTAGAATAAGGTGGAAAATATGTAGTTTTAATGTACTGTACCAGACACTTTATTAATGATGATGGTCATATCTGTACTGATGATTCACATATACACTTCTGTTGTATGACTAAATTACTTTAATATTGTCAGTTTAATAAATGTAAACTGAAAATTAAATTTAAGTAGAATGATATTGCTGATTATAATGATCAAATTTTGTATTGTGTAAAACTATTTATATAAGATATCCTAGTTATATTTCCTGATATCATACAACAAATCAACTCTCAGACAATCTCTCTTAACATCACTCATAGATATTTATTTGAATATGCAGGTTTGAATGTCTATCTTAGATCACTATAAGGCCACCTATGTATATTACTCTCTATTGTCATCATCATAGTTTTTAAATATATATATATGATCAATAGATGGCGTTTTACCAAAACCACTGAAACAAATGTAAAATTTGTATACATAAATGACAAAAGAGTCAGAATTAACTATCTCTTTCATTTGCTCACTCTCAGATCAGCTGATTTCAAGCTATTTGCTATCATCAGTGAAGGATAGAGTTAGAAACTAGATCTAAACACTGACTCCAAGTGTTTATGCAAAACGTTTCTATCAGTTTGCAAGCGTGAATTTTTCAGACCGGTAAAGTCTTCAAACTAACTCTATCCTTCACTGATGATAGCAAATAACTTGAAATCAGCTGATCTGAGAGTGAACAAATAAAAGAGATAGTTAATTCTGACTCTTTTGTCATTTATGTAAACAAATTTTACACTTGTTTCGGTGGTTTTGGTAAAACACCATCTATTGATCATAAATAACAAGTGATAGCAAGTTACGTGAATAACTTGTTTTTTGTTTTTCATATCTATATATACACACACACAAAATGTGTATATAAAAAGCTTGGTTTAATACTTTTAACAGATGATATGCTAAGCATATTTTTGACTAACTGGTTATCATACCCATAGCATTAGTTTCTCAAGAAGCTTGTGACTTTCATAAAAAAAACAAGAGTGAGAATTTGCATGATAAATAAGTTAATTTAAATGAGTGACCCTTAAGACAGATGGATGCAGGGCTTTCTTCAACTAATCATGTGTATATTGATAGAAATATGTAAGGCCTCTAACTTTATATTTAGCATCATTTTTTTGGGGGGTATCAATGCTGGCAGATGTAGGTTTGAAGTTGTGACCATGCTTATATTCATGCTTGAGAAAAATTGATTTGACCTCAGTATTATTCTTAGCTTAATTATCAAAAGATGTCTCATTTAAATTAATTTAATTACATCCTATATTCAAATTTTATGCAAATCTCCACTCTTTTTTTATTTTATATAAAAGTCAAGAAATTCTCGGACAACTATTAATATGACTACCAGTTAGTTGAAACCTTAACATACCATGCTGTTAAAATATTAAACCAAGCTTTTCTTAATATACATTTTGTATGTATTTATTTTGAATTATATTTTTCTGAGAACATTTTTAATAGATTGAAGTCATAGTTTTTTTAGTAACAGCTTCTCTTCACTTTGGCTTAGAAAATTAACTCTCTGGATCAATGGAGGATTACGTATGCATTGGCTCAGAAAATTGACTCTCAGAATCAATGAAAGATTGTTATGTATTCATTGGAAATGCGACTGTTGAGAGAGTAATGGCACAAACAACTAAGTACTTTCAAATAACAACATAGTTTATTTTATATTATCTTGATTGATGTATAGAAATTAATCATAGACAATATATGTATAAATTAACAAATCATTAAACCTAATAAAGAAATAATATTAAATATTAAATTTAGATATCAAAATTAAATATATATATATAGACATGTATGTAAAATATATATCAATTTATACTACTCTATTAATATTCATCAAAAAAATATTTAATGAATATTTATAACCAAAAATATATGTAATTAAATATATGTATGAAATTTATAAATTATGGAGACCTTTTATCTATATACATGTAAATTTAAAAAAATCATAGCATGGTTTCATTAATAATTCAGTAAGCTTACTAGACAGATTCATAAATCCATGCCTGAAGTATCATGAAAAAATTAAATCAATCTCCATTGGCTGATTCCAAGTTGGATTCTTCTTGGCTTTGGTAATATGCTGCTAACTATGTGATCTGTACAATTGCAAGTGATAAGAAATAGTTTTCTCATAGTCAAATAAGCTATATTTAATATCTTATCATCTCTGGCCTTTTTATAGGCATTTTTTCAAAATTGTAAGCTAATTCATTTAGATTCTGACTGGCACCTGTCAGGTGGGCTTGATACATTTTTTGATTATTTTTACTGTACAGAATCTCATCATTATATTTGAGTTTGATTTAGTATTAAACATTACCATGGCAATAGTCTTTTTTAGACAAGCATATAATGCTTCTGAAGTTAGAACTGGGATATTTCCAAGCAGTTCAGCTTTCCACAGATATCAAGTACTCAGGAATTCTGAAATTTAGAAATAGCTTGCAAAATTTATAACTTCCATATAATGGATATTTGGAGACTTTACTTTTACCACTAGTGAATATCAAAAATTTTAATTTCTGACTTCCAAAAAACAAATTTAATTACTGGAAGGCTATATCCTTCTTATAGCATAATCATAAACCCATACTACATCTAACAAATAAACAACTGTTATGTAAACTTAATTTTTGATCTCTGGAGGAAAATTAGAAATAAATCTTGAATCATGTTCTACATCTTATTTTTACAGATTCCAAAGATTCTTAAAATACAGAGGGTCTTTGTTTACTTTCTCACAAAGAGTCTAAAACACAACATCATATATTTTTCATATGCAATACTTTTGATTATATTTATCAGTTGATTCCAGAACTTCCCAATAATCAGTCATCTATATGACTCCTTTAAGAATAATTTTGCAAAAATTGGGAGTAATTTGTTCATCCTATATGCATGGTGGTGCAAAAGATACATTTTTATATATAACAACAATCCAAGAAAGCATCCTAACACTTTTGTTAGCAAACTAAAACTTATTCATCAAAGGGATCAGAAAATTGCTGATCATAACACATTCATGGACACCTGATCTCAGATGTGACTATCATTGAATCTTTAATGTGATGTGGTAACCTCTTATGAACTTATAATGTGAGACCATAACTTCCAATAGAGAAAATATATTCAAAAGATATCAAGTAATAGACTGTATATTTTTTTTATTTATATGCAATGTTATTTTTATATAAAAAATAGATGTAATATTTAAATCCCGTGAGTCATGTGTAAAAGAAAAATTTGCTTTGATTAATGTATTCTATATTTGTATTCTGCTTCATATGCAACTGCTTTGCATATAAACAAAGAAAAAACAACCAAATTCAGTAGAATAAAATCCTTTGGAAGATGATAATAATATAACCAGCAAAGACTATTCTTAACCTATGAGCATATCAGGATGATGTCATGGTGGTAGATTATCAATGATATCATGACATCTTATTAAAAGAACTCGGACATTGTGTTATTATAAATCCAATAAGTGAACGGGAGTTAGAGTATTTGGGGATGTTTTGAATGAAGGTGTTTAGTGAGAAAATTTCATTGACCAAAGGTGCAATTGGAGAATAAACAATAGCCTATTTTTGGAATTGATTTATAAGAAAATAGAATATGTTGTATATATATAGTGTATAAAATATTCAAACTGAATTAAAAACATGCGCCATTGAATTATACAATTAGCAAGAAATTTTAATTGTTTTTAAGGTCATTTAATGTTTGATCATGAAAGTAACAGATCACAATAGTTATTATACTGTTAAACTTTTAGTAATGGGAACTATATTTAACAATGTGATAAAGGGCATGAAGTTTCTTGCATGAAAGATGATATACACACATTTAAGTAATTACTTTGCAATGTAATGTAAATGTACTCTGGTCCATCATTTTTGTTGATAATCTTCAGAATCTCGATTTCTGTTCATTAGGGAACCTAATTATAATTATATATTTGTGTAAATTAGTATATATATATTAGAGACTCTTGTGTAACATTTTTAATTGTTGTAGTTTATTTTATATAGCTTTAAAAATTTTCATATTTACTGAAGAAAAAACTGACTTAATACATTAAATAGTCTTTATAAAAGCATTTTTATGAACTTAAATAGAGTATTGACCTGGCATTTACAATCGGTAAATAATGTTAACATCTATTTCCAATCCAGAACATATTCTAGTTTTTATCATTATTAATTAAATCCAGTTTATAATCAATGCAAAATATAAAAAGTTTTTCTGTTTCAAATTATTTTCATAGTCTATACCTAGCAAATTAAAATGCATTAACAGCTCATTTTTCAAAGCATGCTACTTTTGAATTGCTTCAGTTCCAACGTATTTATATTTATTTCAGAGCACATGCTTAGAGATGATATTTCAAAGTACAAATCTAGTAGTTCCAGATGTTGAAACATTACCGAAACTGAATACAAATTATGATGGATCTTGTGGTATCATAATGGTCAGTGTTATGCGATAATATTTATGATCTGGATTTGAATTCCCTGAATAAAAATGAAAATGGTTTTGATAAATTGATTTCTTTTCCCAAATAGCTGACTCATGGCAATCCCACTTAATTATCCAATATTGGCCAATAAATAGACATGTAATTATTCTTAGCTAGAAAAAGAAAAAAACAATGGAAAACTATTTAAACTCTGCAATAACAACTAACAACCATAGCATCTATTGCTATATATTATCATATTGTTCTAGCAGTGGAGTACATTATTTAAAAATCATTTTATTTATGTATATTTTATAACAGTTATTCTATCTTATGTATGTCGGTCGCTCTTGCAAATTGCATTTTGATCATGGAAATTAACTGATGTTTTCTAAAACAAGGAATTAATTCTTTAATCCCTTCAAGTTGTAGAATATTTAAAGGTTTTTCAAGTTGTTGTTTGTAAAAACCAATAACAATCTAATTTTAATTGATTTGACTCTGTTTCTGACATCTGTGAAAATCAACTTCTTAAATTACTAAAACCGGAAATTTATCTTAAAATAATAATAATCAGATTTTAAAACATAATTCCAATTTAAATGTGATAAATTATAGTTTATATTATATATATTTTTTCGCAATTTGTTTTTGAGTATTTTTTTCCTGTAAAAGCGATCTATATATTTTTTCCTTATTATGCTAATTTTTAATTTCTTGTTTTTTTTTCTTTATATAATTTTCTTTTTACTTATGGTCCTATTATTAATGACTATTTTGATGATGTGATGAACAAGATCTCCTTACTCTGCATCCCCACCATCTTTTGTTAAGTTTGATTAATCAATGAACTCCTGATAATGTAGTGTTATAATAGCCTCATTCCCAGATTGGTTTCTGTCATTTGCTTTCATCAGTGATTATTATGATTCAACGCTGAAATTTATATACTTATGCATCTAGAAATCGTTTTTTATATCTTTATACTACTTAAGCAAATGAACTATAGTGTAAAAATGCCTTGACGTTTTGAACCCAAGCACCAGGTTTACTGATGAAGGCAAAAACCAATAACTACCTGAGGATATAGATATTGAAACATTTTACCATCTGGTATCTATTGTTTGTTCATGTTTACTGTAGTTAGATCTATAGAAGACTGAAGAAATCTGCTCTTGGAATCATATGAGCATATGGGAATATTATTTGAAATTGTTAATGATATAAGGAATATTTTAAACCACACGGAGAAAGCAGATATAAACCTCCAAGAATAATCATCATTGTAAGTTTTATTAATATTCAGAGAGTAATGTAAGGCTTGAAGCTGGATCTTGCAAATGAAAACTATTCTTCAATACTAATAAAGAAAGGACAATGTTATTTTTCAGAACCTGAAATGTATGCTGTGGCCATATTAAAGCCACTTTGATTACATCTCTGCAAAATTACTATATAATCCTGGAATGTATGGAATCTGGACCAAGAAAATGTTAATGAAATGAAATAATATATGGGACATTTTATTTAAGGAATCGTGCTATCTGCTAGTAAAAAACTATGAATAATAATAAAAATGATATGGTATTCAATATCAGGTTGACCTTACAAGAAATTTCAGTTGATATAATCTTATATATAAATAATTAACATGTGCGTGTGTGTTTATATTCCAGTGCGTGCATGTTTATTTATAGAATTCCACAAACTCTACTTTCTGTTTTGATGTAATTTAGTTTTTTTAGCTATTAATTTAAAGCCTTTTATGACTGAACAAAGCATTGATAATAACTGTTAAAATTTAAAAAAAATTATTTTAAAACGAACAACTTATCAATTCTTATATTCTCCTATCGATCTATTTTAAAAAAAATATTTTGCCTATCTTACATATTGTTTATAATTAAGGAAATTGTTTAAATTTATTTAACTTGTTATTAAAATGTTTTCCAGATTCTGGCATTCCTTGATCCTTTGATTTCCTCTCTCCAAAATTTTGACTACAAGCTAAAATTTCTTCTATTTTTCTGCAGATGACTGACTTGGAAAGTTCTAATTAAAATGTAGTCAGCGTCTGAATTTGACTCAACTTTTGAAAAGCTTGTTTGATACTTTTGATTTTCAGTTGAGTTATTTTTTTACCACCTTTCTCTATATCTTTGATAGAGTCTATCTCTTCTTTTATTATGAGTATTATGAGCATTATAATATGTATCCAAGTATTATTATGTTTGTGATACCAATGTAAAACGTAAAACCATTTGGATCATTGCACAACCAGTTAATATAATTAGAAACTTTATTTATACTATTTCTGTAGTGTAATTTCCACTACACCATTCTTACTCAAGGTAGGGACTAATTTCTACCCAATTTTAACACCTTGTGGAGAGTTGCATTCATAAATGCATAACCAAAAACATGTGAAAAAGATGTAATCTCCCCAAGATGCACATTTCATGCTGAAACAACACTCATCAGTAAGCCCAGATCACAAACTCTTACATCATATCATTATCATTGTTAAGTATATATAGATAGCCAAGTTACCACAATTTAAATGATATCAAATTTACTACCCTCACAATTTTGACCCAAACACCTTGATCAAAGTGTATTAATATTTTTTATTAGTCATTCATTAGAGATTATCCACAATGAATATTTCTGTAGTATACACTACTCTCACTCAATATGTAATCCAAAATTAGTGTGACAGTCAGATTGTGTGGGGGGTTTCCCCGTTGATCCGAAGCCCCCCCCCCCCCACGAATAAAAATTCCTCCTTCTCCCCCCCTATTTTCCCGGGGGGGGGGGGGGGGGGGGGGTGGAGGGGGGGGGAGTGAAAGTGTGGTGTAAAGGGGGGGGGGGGAAATTTATTTAAAAAAAATATAAATGTAATAAATTAATAAATAATTATTTTTAATCTAATAAAATGATATTGAATATAAAAATTAGTTAAATAAATAAGTTTATAGGAAGAGGGAGATGTATATTAATAGTCAGAGTTATAAATATTTTGAAATAAAATATTTTCTTATTGTTTGACTTAAAGTTTCCTGTTGGAGATATTTTAGTAGAAATTTATGTTGGATTACTTCCATCACCCAATATTTAAATCACGTGTATGTTTGAAAAATTCAAAGTATAAACTTTTCAAATATATTCAACTTTTAGCAACAACACAGATCAGTATATAACAAAATATTTCTAGTGATATTATTTTACTTTCTCCAAATGTGCTCTAACTAATGACAGTACTAAAATGAGCGTCAAACTTAGCTCTTTAGATATGAGAATACTGAAATTTTAAATAATTCTCTAGCTAACCAATGATAATATTTAGTGGAAAATTAATACACCTATCTATAAAGATCTTTCTGATTTTTCTTTTTTCAGTATAAATTTATGATTTCTCCATGAGTGTCATCCTGATTTCTCCACTTGTCTTTAAGAAAAAATGGGGAAATCAAAAGAACCCTCACAGGTAAGTAAAGAAATCATAAGGGCACTTGTCAGTAAGTATATGAAATTTCTATTGACTGTTGTTTTTGGCAGAATGTTCTAGGTGATAATAGTATCACCTTACATTGAATATTCAGAAATTTAAAGATCCAAGTTAGATTCCTACACTAGTACTATCAGTGATCAGGTTAGAAACACCTGAAGAAGGGAGAAAAATAATGTCACTTAAAATATTGTGTTATTATACTAACTTGTGTGCTATTATTTAGAATTGTATGTATTTGAAATGTTTAAAATGAAACGAATGGTTAACAAACATTTTTAATAACAATATTAAATTGTGAAAATAATTCAACAAATAATAAACTATTTTATTACATAGTTAATGTGTTTTTTTTGTAAATTGCATAGTATATTTTAAAACAACTCATTAAATGATTAAAGTTTTTTGAAGAATTCTATTGTATTTAAACACTTTAAAGTTATTTGTTCTCCACAATTCATTAATTTATTCCTCATTTTAATTATTTTAAAGTTGATGAGATTTAAAATTTCTAAATAATAAAAGTTAAATAGGTATCAATCTAATAAGTTGTCCACATTTGAATTTTTTCTTTAGTTTAGATTTTACACACTACAATGACTCACCATTAAATTGTAGATTTTTTTCAAAAATGGCAATTTATTCTATGGTTATACTACTATGACTAAATTTATAAGTTCAGAGTTTAATCTAAAACTTCTTATATAAGTATTCATTGACAGATCTTTCATTTTTTGGCAAATTTTTATTTCATTTTTCAATTTTGTATTGGATTTAAAGAAGAGGAGTATGGAGAAAGGGGTGAGAGATGAGATCATGGAGGAGGGGGAAATGCACAATTAAAGAAATGTTGATTAATTTCAAATAACCATTTTTTTAAAAAAATTGCAATTGAGAAAAAAAATGATTTGGAAATTTTAGTTCTTTTGATTTTGGAAAATTCTTTCTTCTTTTCCAAGAAAAAGAAATGGGAGGGAATGATGGTAGAGAACTATAGTCTGGATTTGATATTTGTAGTAGCAAATACTGCTATAATTAAATTTATAAATGCACTGTGTAGTCTAAAATCTCTTAGAATTACTTTTCATTGATAGATTTTTTTCTTTGCCCAAATTTTATTTTCTAAAAATACATTGTGAATATAAAAAAAGTCAAAGATATAAAAAAGAAACATTGTCGTGCTGTGTTACAAAAAATATACATATTTTAATTTTTAGAAATTAGTTTCAAAATAAACTTTGTTATTGATTTTAAATGTTTCTCAAAATAATAGTCTTGTTTTTCATCTAAATGATTGTTTATTTTTTATTTTTTAAAAATCCAAATCAATAAAAAAAGTTTTTACATTAAATATTTTTTGGTTGTTTTATAGGCAGCCAGTTTATTTTTGTTTGGAGTGTTTGATTGGATTTGTATTGAATGTGGCTAGATCAAAGACCACAACAAAATTAACCCCCCTTCCAGTCACTCTCTCTGCCCTCTCACTTTTTCAAAAATCAATAATAAAGAAGACAAATTTTTAAAGGCAAAAATATGCCCAAAACTCAATTAAAAATAAAAATATGTTGTTTGAATTAGGTAATAGATGCAATTCACTCTTCCTCCCTCTCTTTTTAAAAAGATAATAATATGAAAAAAGAAATTTATAACTTTTTAAAATCCTCAAAATGTCTCAAGAACTTATTTGAAATAGATAATATACCCACAGAATTTGCCATTCTCTTCTCCTTCCTCACTATTTAAAAAGGCAATAGGAAAGAACATCTTAAAAAATGATAAAGGCAAAATTATACAACAAACCAAATATGGCCATTGCAAATAAAAACAGAAAATTAGCAAATAATACAGATGCCATTTTCCCCCACCTCTTTCTGTTTCTTGCCTCACTTTGTGAAAAATCCATTAAGAAAAAAGAAATTTACACAAATTTTTAAAAATAGAATAATAAGAATTCCAAATCTGTCAATTACAAATAACTTTGAAAGCAATCAATTTTGTAAACTGATATTAAATATACGATGATGGGAAGTCCAAAGAAACCTTGAAAACTTACAATTGATCTTTTTTAGAAATTGGGAAAATAAATAAATAAATATTATTAAAAGTTCACCAAAAACTAACAACCTATCAATGAAAATTAATAGTAACAAGTTTTAGATTACACATTGTATTTATAAATTAAGCCATTTTCTAAAGAAATGTTCAAATGATCGACTAACCTAAAAAGAAATGTTCAAATGATCGACTAACCATCCCAGTATTCTTTAAAGCAGTATTGAAAGATTTAATAAAAAATGAAAATGAAAATGTAGATAGCCAATTAGATCAGTACCATTAAATAAATGCAGAATCAAATCGAAGCTTGTGTTTAAATTCAAATAACAATGAAGTAAATATGTAAGTTTAAGAAAATTTTGAGATTATGACAAAGTTCCAAGATATCTTAAAATAAATTATTTTTATTATATTCTTCAGACAATTTGATACTAAAATCCTATATAACAAATTTATGTTTACATTCCTGGTGAAGCCACCAAAGTTGTACTGAAGGTACTAATTGATAAACTAATGTGAGAATATAAATCAAAGTGTTTTTTTTTAAACGAAACCTATTTTGTGCACACTTTTATAATAATAACAAAATGCAAACTATAAAAAGATAAATACTTTAATAATATATATATATATTGCAGAATAATGCAAACTTACATTATTTTTCATAATAATTTTTTAAACAACAATATAAAGAAATTAATTGAAGGTTATTTTTTGTTAAAAAATGAATCATATATAATACTGGATATTATTATTGGTATTGGATTATGTGAATGTTTTTATGATTTGAATATGCTGTTCTGCCGTTATATTTTCCATCATATGTGATCAATCTAAGATTGTACCAGTTCTAAAGATGTGCCCCTCATCTTTTAAAGAATTTTAAATGTGGTCTGAGCTCAAGAATGTTCAACAGCCTGCTTGTGTGCTCCCATTACTGGATAAATATAATGCAGTTTAAGATTCAAATTCAAATGCCAAAATTTTCTGGCATTTACATTCACATAGCTTGACTATTTACTAAAATGGATGATTGAGTCAAGGGCATACTTTCTTTTAATGATAAGAAGTATTCTTGTCTTGATATGAATGGCATACAGAAATAGCAGTGATCAGACTTTCTTTTCAAGCCAAACACTCAGTACCTGTTTATTCATGTTCTGTGATTTTCATGGCTAACAAATATGGATTGTTTGATCTTGGAATGATGATTATTTTTCCGTGTGCAGTATCTTCTGACTGTTGTTCTTTTGATGATTGGCAAGGCTTATTCTATTTGGATTGGGTCTTAGTCATTACTTTCTATTTGCCTTCTCTTTTCAATGGACATGACACATGGGCAATATTCTTTACAGAAGTGAATCAATCCACTACTGCATTAAAAGCTTTGCCACTAAACTTTGTGACTGTCCTTATAGATAGGTTCATTAAAAAGAAGAAAAGTGATTGCAAAATGTTTAAGATATTCAATATGGTAGTTGTGCCACCATGATAGTGAAAACAAATGTTATTATTTCTGATTAATCAAATGGATGGACATCTTTGATGTGGAGAGATCAAAATAAGAACTCATTAATCCTTAGCATTCTTCCCTCATTCCTGTTGCAAAAGTAATCTGCACTTTACACAAACATTTCATGATCTATTTCATTCAGTATATTATGGCACCATGAAAATGCAAGTGCAGTATCATGCAGCACATTATGCTGCCACAAAAATGTCAGTGTAATATCATTACTGGCAATAACTTAGTTATAGAATTCTCTAAACAGTGAAATGCAAATGTGTGACAAAATAGAAAAAAAAATGTGTTGTTAGAAAAACACTGATAATATTTCTTTGACAAGCATTATATATAGAGCTTGCATATAAGCCCTCAACAAGCTTTGCAGAATATCCCCAACCCCAGACTGGTTTCTGCTACTGGCATCCTCTGTGAAGTACTAGGATATTTAAATATTAGATTAAAAATATCAGGACAAGTCCAGCATTTTATTTAATATATAATGATTAAGTAGAAAATCTGAAATTTTCAGACATCCATATATCTTTCAATCCAGTTGTCTAACATAAATAGCCATATGGGATTGAACTAAGTTCAGATACACCATATATTAATAGCTTTGCAATATAAAATTACCAAAGCTTTAATAGCAGAAAATAAAATTACAAAAAATCCAAATCAGATGTCACAAGATCTAATTTAATAAGCTTGTATTACAAATGTTATATATAGAGCTCACAAATAAGCTTTAAATAAGCTTTGCAAGAATATCCCCAGACCGGTTTTTGCTACTAGTGCCCTCAGTGACATGATTTTTTTGTAATTTTATTTTTTACTATTAAGGTAATGGCAATTTTATATTGCTAAAGCTATTAATTAGGAATTTCAGGAGGTTTTCAAAAACTATTTAAAACCGAGTTATCTAACCTTAAGTAATCCAAGCACTGCATTTAAAAATATAAATCCTAGATATTATATAGAATAAATATCTTTATCTAAAAACAAAATAATATATGACAATATCTAGGATTTATTTTTATTTTTAAATTGTAAAAGCAACATAAAGGATTTATTCCTTGTATTTTAGATTAAAAAATATTTATTCAAGGGCAACAAATATTTATTCAAGGACTACATCCAAAATAATAACAATAATATATATGTATATATTCAATTATTGAAGAGTCCTAACATTAGTTAACCGGTTTAGCCGACATTTTTAAAATATAGAAAATAAAGTTCTGATATTTATAAAAGTTTTTATTGAAACAGTAGACAAGATTCAGTAATTGTTTATAATACAGTATATCATTTTAGTGAGAACTTTATAATAGTTGAGCTTTATTTACTGAACTGCTTATATCAAGTTCATTTATTTATAGTTTTCAATCACAATCATTTTTCTAGAGAATTATTATTTTTTCACTCAAAAAAAATCCAAAATTTTCAGATAGATAACTAAGCTTTAATTCTGTAATGGTTCATACTTTGTTTTAATAAAAAAATGTCACATGACTTTCTCTGTTTACTCTTAATTAATTTCAGAAGCAGTTTTGTTCACTCTATCTCAGAGAGATGTAGAGTCAAGTTGAGTTTTAATAAACCCTATTGCCATTCTATATGAATTTCCTGATATGTTTCTATCTTATAAACTTCATTAAAGAGTGCTCTGAATCTAAAGTTCTTAATGATGTAGGCCATAAGCCAGAATTTATATTCTTATACATATTGATTACTCAAGCTTAAAATAGATCGCTTTGAAGTGCAGTGAAGAGAACTGAGAGGTTTTCTTTCTATTCTAGCATATTTTTAAACTATTTTATTCAATTATACATTTATTACTGCCTTTTTTTTTATTTGCTCACCTTAAGAACAGAATGCAAAACCGGCTTACAGCATTGTCATTTAATAACGTGATTAAAGACTCTTGAGTTTTATATTTCCTCTATACAAGTCTTTCATTATTTCTGACTTGAGTTTAATATGAATGCCATTTTAATTATTTTTATACAAATCAAATGAAATGTCATTATAATGTTTTAATGTAATATTGTTAGTGTTTCTTGTAATCATTTTACAATTCTCAAGAGTAAAAAATTTTTGTAATGAGAGGAAAATATTTATATGACTTATTAGAAAATTTGAAATTGTATTTTAAAACTTAATTAAGTATTCACACATTTGTATGTGTATTTATTTATAAATGTAAACAGTGCGTAACATTAAAAAAAAAAGTAATATGTTTTATTTGTAAATTTAAAATTCACACATTTCAATGCATCACCATTATCATCACTGTCAACCATTATCATTCCACTGTAAAGTCTCTCCATGTTCAATCCATCTTCTGTGATCTCTAGACTAATTTCTGCACATCATCCCTGAATACTTCCTCATTTCACCCATTCATCCATCTTACACATGGTCTCTTTTTGCATCTTTTACAATCTCCTTGAATTCAGTTTAAGATATCAATTGTCCATGTATTATCATCTCTTCTAGCAATATTTCCATTCCAACTTCACTTGTGTCTTAATTATTTCACTGATATCAGTTACACATGTTTGTTCTCTTATCCATGTATTTTATTTTTGATCTCTTCTTACTCCTAAGATGCATCTCTCCATACTTCTTTCAGTGGTCTAAACTCTGTATTGCTCTTCAGTTAAGTGTCCAAGTCTCAGATCCATAAGTAAGAACTGGTAAAATAGATTTATTAAAAACTTTTTTTTTCAAACACAAAGACATTATTTCATTTAATATTAATTATTTATACTAAAAGCACTAGAACCAAGTTTAATTCTATGATTATTTTTTTCCATCATGTTTCCACTTGTAATAATAATCTGAGCAAGGTATTTGTAGTTGTTAACTTCTTCTAACTCATCATTATCAATCTTTATTTTCATCT
Organism: Epiperipatus broadwayi; assembly: GCA_028023455.1. Classification (NCBI taxonomy): domain Eukaryota; kingdom Metazoa; phylum Onychophora; class Udeonychophora; order Euonychophora; family Peripatidae; genus Epiperipatus; species Epiperipatus broadwayi. The sequence continues at coordinate 1,447,696 of JAQFVV010000189.1, forward strand.
TTTGAGAAAATTCATTGACCATCACTTTAGTCTTTTTAATGTTTACTTTTAATCCGACTTTCTTACTTTCATTTGATAACTCTTGGAACATTTCCCGAAGCTCTAAAACATTATTTGCAAAAAGAACTACATTTATTTGCAAAATCTAAATGACTTAAATAACTTTGATTTATTTTTACTCCTTTAACTTTGGATTTTAAACAATAAAATACTTCTTGAAGCATTGCTGTAAGAAGGTTTTTAGATATGAAGTCATCCTGTCCTACACCCTTCTCAATGTTAACATTTCTAGTATTACTATGTAATCTAATTGTTGATGCTGCATTTTTATAAATATTCTTCAGAATATGACAATATCCTGGATCTATATGATTCAATACTTTAATCACTGAAGAAATACTTATGTAATCAAATGCATTTTCATTATCTAGAAATCCAAAGCATAATGGCAACTCATATTTATTGGTCCTTTCTATAACTTCTCTCAATACTTGGATATGATCTATTGTACTAAAATCACTTTTAAATCCAGTTTATTCTTTTGATTGGTTGAAATCCAAAGTTTTCTGTAGATGAGTTATAAAAATTTTGTACAAATCCTTCTTTAAATATTAATATTAATACTACATTCTTCTGATCATCTGATATATCTTTATCATTCAGATATTTGATATATAACTTTGCCAAAAAAAATTCTATTATCTCACCTGCTACTTTTAAAATATCAATTTAATTCCATCATTGTCTGGAGATTTTCCTTTTTTTATATATTTAATTGCATGTCTCATTTCTTCATTTAAAATCCTAGGCAATTCAGTAAATATAATAGTTATTGGAAGTACTTATTCTTTATTACTATCTAATTCTTGATAGAATTCTTCTAGACATTTCATGATGACATCTCTCTTTTTAGTAATAGTTTTATCTTTTTTTTTATTGCAAATATATTTCCTACCAACACTAAAATGCTGTTTTACATTCTTTTATTGTCTTCTACAGTCTTGCTAGTTCAAAATTATAATTACTTATACAATTATCAGCTTTTTTTACACCATTTTAGAAAATTTGAGATATTCAATTCTTCTTAATGCATTATTTTTATATATTTTTATATTCTTTTTTTTCTTCATAAATTCTCTAGTCTCAGTAAAAATTTTACTTGATCAATTGTTTTTTCTACTATTTGTCTGTATTGCAGTTTTTAAAAGTGTATAAGTTATATTCCTATTGATATTTTTCAAATGTGAATCATGTTCAAAATCTGCTAATATTTGAAAACGATTTGCAAGTTCTAATTTAAATTTATTAGAATGTTTCTGAAGATTAAGAATATCAATTGTAATTATTGTTTTTCTTTATAATTTTTGTCTCTCTAGTTTTGCATTAACATTTATCTTACATCTCACTAATCAATGATCATTTCCTGTGTTGAATTTATTAAAAACATTACAATCTTGAAATATGTATTTTCTATTAGCCAAAATATAATTCAATTCTGCTGTATCTTTATTTGGGTGCTGCCTTGTCCATTTCCTTTTAACATTTATCTCAAAATAAAAATTCATAATATAAAGTTTTTCTTTTTCTGAAAACTCCACAAGTCTACTTCCATTTTCAGCACCTTCATCTTTCAATTGTTTTCCAGTTCTAGCCTTAAAGTCTTTCATGACAATTTTAAAATGTTTTGTCTGGTCAAGAGCCTTTTATACATCCATATAAAAATCCCCTACTTTATCATCACAATGACAACTTGTTGAAGTATAAATCTGAATTATCTACATTTGATATATGCTGTTAAATTGAATAACTAATCTTGCCACCTTGTTCAGTAGACTATCAATCTCAACAATATTGTTCTTCCACTTTTTATTTATAATGAATTCTACTCCACTTGTACTTCCAATATTTGTGCCTTTGTAGTAGAGTACATGTTCACTTTTTAAATCAATTGTTTCTTCACATTTTTTTCTAATTTTGCAAAGATCAATAATGTTCCATTTAATATGAGACATTTTTTCTTCTAATTCTTGCATTCTTCTTTCACTTGAAAGTCAACTGCAGTTGTAAGTACTTAAATAAAAGGTCATAACCAAATGACAACCTGCACTCACAATCAGGAAATTCCTAGCATCCTCTGCCTTTGGCCTTCGACCATCACTGTCTTGGCTGTTGACTTTACAGCCTTCTGGGAATCCATGGTTTAGTTTTGCCTGTCATGATTATAAATATCTCTTTAAAAAATTCAATTCACACACGTTCATTCTGTATTGAACCGATGTTTCAATTAAGAACTATAAATGCAACTGAGAAGAAAGACTGTGGTGTTTTTTTATCTTAAAGCCAGAAGTAAAAAAAAACAATAAACTTACCATACTGGCTAATGCGTGTTGGTGAGCAGCCCATCCATGTTCCTGTACTATATGAATAATCACTTAGTAATAACAGCTGCAACAACAAGAACATATTGAGTGGACATTTGACATTTGCACTGCTTGATTCCTTTATATATAATATCTGAATCAAGAATAATATGTAATATTTGACATTACATGTAATATATATTAAATCATTCATCTCTCCAGCAATGAAGTAAAAGGAATTCCTACTTTAGTATCATTTATATATATTCTCAGAATAGTAGTATCTGACATATAGTATTCAGTATTCATGATTTGTGATCCTACTGCATATTATATTACACAGTCACCTTTTTTTATACAAGCTGAGTATGCAATTTGAAAACACTATAAGGTTTGAAGCTAAGTCAGTTTTTTTTTTGCATAGTTATATAGCTCTAATGCTAGGCCAATAACTTAATATTTTAATAATTTCTGTTTTATAGTATCTTAGTAATCTTTTATAGTTCAGACAAGATGGCAGTGGCTAACAATATCAATAACATTTTTGGTATACTTAATATAATTCTTAGGGACCCTTTAGAGAGAACTATTGTAAACTTAGAGCATTATTAGATAGTAGATATATCCATATGTTTTACTGATGAAAGACATAAGAAGTAAACTATAATAGCAAACTGCATTTGATATCCATAAGTTCAATCAAGATTTCAATGGATATCTCTGGTGTTAAATGAAAATCCCTGCCTCTCAAAGTATGTGCTAATAGAGAATGTCATGTTATATAATGGGTATGATAATATCTTTTAACAAGCTTTTCAGAATATCCTTATCCCCAGACCAGTTTCTAGCTCTGGCTTTTGCCAGCAAGGCACTAAGATATGCAAGCATTAGATTTAAATACCAGTTCAAGCCCAACACATTATCTAAAGTTTAACTATTAAGTATAAAAAATCAAATTCAGACATCCATATGTGTTAAAATCCATATATCTAACTTGAGTAGCCATATGGGATTGAAGCAGGTTCATATACACCATATATTAATAGCTTTAGCAATATAAAATCCCCAAAGCCTTAATAGCAATAAGAATAATTGCAAGGAAATCAAGTCATTTATCACCTTATATGTCATTATATAACATTTGTAATACAAGCTTATTAAATTAAGTCATATGATATATGACTAATGTCATGTTGTTTATTGATATATATCATTTTAGTCACAAGGTAAAAAATGTCTACAAATAAACCCAAAATGGACAATAGAACTATATATAAAATATTAGATTAAAAATAAGTAAAAGAAATATCTTGATTTGAAAGCTGATAAATTCATAAGCTTTTACTGATAAAATCTATAATTTAAAACTACTCTGAGAATGTGGATATAATAAAATGCTCTTTTATTATTGATTATGTAAGTTTACAATAGGTAGCTCTAAAATAAAAAGATGTGTTTAAAAGGTTGTGGAATATTAATAAAAATTATTGATGCAGGACTAAAATTTTCACCTAAACAGCTTTATCAGCTAGATATCAGCTCTTAACATTTTTAAATCTGATAAGTATAACCAAGCTTTATATATATTATGCAGTCATAAAGATATTTTTAAATATACTGCAATTCAAATTCTGTTTAATTCAATTCAGTTTACACTGCTAATTTACTATGCATTATTTATTTTCAACTGTAAGCCATTTTAAAAATAAACAATCATCATGTAAATATATATGCAGCATACTGGATGGATTCTGAACTCAGTTTGAAACCTTATTTAAGATACTATTTATGTACAAGATACTTACTTGTATACCATTAATACTAACTATGATAAACAATCATTATATAAATATGTTTACAGTATAGTAGTTGGATTCCGAACTTAGTTGAAACCTTTTTTGTGATACCATTTATGTACAGAATACTCAATTGTATACCATTAATATTAATTATAATAAACAATCATCATATAAATATGTTTACATCATACTAATTGGATTTGAATTTAGAGTAAAACCTTTTTTCAGTTACCATTTATGTATAGGATTCTCAATTGTATACCATTAATACTAATTATAATGATCAACAGATAGAAATAATAGTCCTTATTTTTCATGGTCACATGCTGATGTGCCATTATGTTAATGATGTAATCTGTTTTTAAGTTCTGGTGACATTATTCTATTCAAATGTAATAACAAAAATTAATTTCATTCATCATAATATTGCTCAGTAACAACATCATTGCCAGAATTATGCATTATCATTCATATATTAATTTGATTCTTTAACAAAGTATGATCACCATAAATACTAATGAATTAATTACATTTCTCAAATCATAATTATTTTTACATTTTCTCTAGGCTGATCAAATGAAATATTATTTATTAATATAAAGTAGCTTTATTTGTTTAGCAATAAAAATACTTTTGCTTATCGTCCAATCTTATCCTTCAGTGAATTCAAACATCCATTGATTACTCTGGCTTGCACTTAGTGGCAATAGTATAGGGAGTTTTGCCTGTTTTAATAACAGTTAAGAGCAAGAAATGGTGATCATGTGATATTTATTGAATTCAAACAATTGATCTGCCTTATTGCTTAAATATTTGTTCTATTCTAATCAACTGCCTATAGAATAGCATTATTTGGAAATCCTTTAAACTTTGTTCTGCGCATTAAATAATCCATAGGCATGTGTATAAATAAAATATGTTATGAAATCAGAATGATTTAATAAAGAATGAACGTAATATTTATTATATATTTATTTCGCATATTGTTTTAGCAAATCTAAATTTAGCACCAACAGTTCTTAACCAATCAAGAGAAACCAGTTCCATGTTATGTAAATGAAAGAAGTCAACAGGGCTGGTAAATTGGTTACTCCTTGTAAATATATACTATCGTTTGTAGTTTTACACACTCACAATTTGGAAAATCTATAAATTCACACTTGTACAACATATAACTACATCTACTTTCGCCTGTTCAGATTCAGTTAATCTTTGATCAGAGTTTTCTTGAAGGATTAGCTAATTATAAAATAATAATGAAATAATTGTGACAATGTCTAAGAAATTGGAATATAGTTTATATTGCATTACTGTATAAATATATAAAATTACTTTTATTTATTAAGCATCACCCAATACACAAATCTCTTTTTATAGCATGCCTATTTTTATATATCTTTGGCTGGATTTTATATCTTGTTTAATTTTTATTAATTAGTCTTTTCAAAGTTATTCAGACATACTGTACAAAAACAAAGTTTAATTATATACAAAAAGTTTATAGGATAATTTTAAAATAGAACATCATTTATTATCTCAAAAATTATTATATATATAATATCTTTCAAATTAGAATGAGATGAAAAAATCTTATAAGAGAAAAATATATAGCTAATAACGAAATCTTTTTAAATTAACTCTTTTGCTCTCAATTATAATGATATCTTATTGAAATAATTTAGTTAGCTTATATTTCGGTGATTTAAATATAATTTAAATCAATATAACTTTACTATTTATCATCACGTTTTAACATTTACCCTGCTCAGTCTAATTTTGAAAAATACACTTTTGACAGCATGTAAAATACTGTTTTAGGAAAGTGACTCTAGTTTGGAGTCTTCTTTAAAATATAATTTTTACAGCTGATTTTATGTATTCATATCTTTACTGAATTTTTATTCTTTGCATGTCAGTTGTCTTCATGATATTAGTTTTATATTAATTCGTTTGGTAATTTTCAGTTTTTTCCTGCTTTATGACTGACTATAGATAGATTCAGGACTATCTTTTATCTTGCAGAAATAAATGACTATGTTGTCAGATATAATTAGGTTCCATATGTCTATATCCGTTACTTCACCAGAGATTGTATTTCATGTTAGTGAAAATGACTCAGCTGAGTTTGTCAACTAGTAAATCACTCTATAAATCACATCAGTAATGAATAATTTCACATAGCTGTGGTTGAGCAAAGTTAATAATAACTTGGTTTCTCGGTGCAGTTTGGCACAACAGTTTTTATTACTTTTAGAAGTATATAAACACATATATAGAAACAATGCATAATACTCGCAGAGCCACATTCCCTCTTTAAATAAAGAAAAACTTGAGTTTTTGCAGCCCATTGAAAAAGAACATATCAAGATTTTCTTTATTTAAAAGGGAATTGCGATTGAAATAATATAGCTATGGACATTTCAATTATATATACATATATGCATTTAAACTTTGGTTGTTTTGAAGTGATTTAGATATAAAAATTAATTAACTGTTAGCATTTTATGATGTAATATATATATATTATTTTTAGATAAAGATTTTTACAATTATCCAGAAGTACATTTGGTCTTCAGTTAGAGTTATAAATTAAATAGTACATACAGTTATCAATTATATATATATATTGTGCCCTTTTCTATAGGTCGGTAATAGTACATAACAGTCAATTACTAAAACATTTTAAATTTAGAATATGTTCTTTTAATATGGTAATTGTATTAATTCAATTATATCTTTAAAGTACAATTTGAGACTAAAGCAAATACGTAGTATATAAAATTATAGCAAATTATTTAAAAAATGGTTATGTAAAGCTTAAAATATTGTTTCATATGGTTGTAAAAGCTGGCTATATTAAATAACACAGCTGTAAATAATTAAAAGTATATTTAATAAATTCAATTTTAATAGTTTAAAACTGATAAGTTAATAAATACAGTGTTTAAATTTATAATCATATTTAATAAACAAAAATTAATATAATATATTTTAAAAATAAACTTTATGATGGTGAGAATTGTATTTAATTCTATATTTTCTAAATTGTTCTTCCAAATTTTTATAATTATTTTATATAATATAATAAGTGTATCAATTTTATTAATCTGGGCAGAGAAATAGATTGAAAATCATCTGTCAAAGTTATTAATCATGTGACTTGTATATTACATATGTTCACACACATGCGTGTTTGAGTTAATAATAAGTTTAAAATATTTTAAAAGTTATATTATAGAATTGGATAGAATTATTGCCTATCATAAAATTAAATAGTATTAAACATTAAGTTCACTATCGTATGTAATGTTTTAAGTAATGTAATAAAGACGAATACAGGTATAATAAAAATTAAATATTTTATTTAAATAAAAACAAGATAAATTGAATATTAAAAAAATGGAATAAGTTATTAAAATTGTTTTAAAAGTTATTTTAAATGTTTAAATAGTTTTAATAAAATAATAATCGAAGTAAAAGTGGAATTTTAAATAATATTTTTTAAATTTTATTACGTCATAATTTCTAATTTTGAAATTCAATTCTACTTGAAATTGGAAATATGTAAATTTGTTCTCAAGCTAAAGTAAGAATTAACCAATAGGAATAGGTATTCTTACAGACTATAAATATGATTTGCACAGGGGTATAGGGGGAGATTAATAATGTATTGAAACTGGAGAACGGTAAATTATAACTATCAAAAGATAGTATTTTTTTAAATCTTTTATTTTAATCAATTTTTTTGTACTTTCTTATAACTTTATCTGCAAAAAATTAATTGATAATTTTAGAAGTATTTTTTCACAAAAGAGAGTTTTAAAATATAATAATTTAGAAACTTCGTGGAAATGATTTTCTAATTTTTAAAGTACTTACCAGTCGTATTTTATCTAAAAAATTTAACCTAAACTTCGCAATAAAAAATGGATATACTGTGGAATAAAATGGATAGAAATTGTAATACTGTAAAAATGTTTGGAATATTTATTGATACAGCTTTATTAATGCATAACCGAAGAACTGTTTTGGCATATAAAAACCACAGCTCGGACATTATACGGAGTCTAAAAAAAAAATGTATTGAAACGTATTATGTATAAGCTTATCCAAGATTTATTTTTAAATGGTAATAAGATAATTATATATTGCATGAATTATTTTATATAATATGATATTCAAAGAAGTAAAATGTTATATCCTTTCTAAAGGTAACATTTTTAAAGATATTTTCAATAATTAAAGAAAGAACCCAGGAGAATATGTTATAGAAGCGTTTTTGATATTAAAATATCCGTTCTTCGAATTATTTAAAATGTATTTAGAAAAGATTTGTTTAAAAGTACTTGAAGTTTTTTTTTCTTATTTTTAAAAGAGATTTATAAAAAAATACCAAACGAAAGTTTAAATGTATCAAGAAGGAAACATATATAAAAAAGTGAACACATAGTTGAATAAAAGATGGATCCATGGAAATACAAATAGTACTTAAAAGTTTATCGAATATTTTTAAAAGTTAAATTAGATGGATTGATGCATCGGATATGCAGAGAATATTGGTAGAGAAGATTAAGAAGCTTCACGGGATTAATTAATATTATGATTTAATAATTATCGTCCTAAAAACTAAAACCAAGGATTATTTTCTAAATTTTACTAAATGGATTAATAATTATTTTTATTTTAAACTTTAATGCACTTGGAGAAGAACATTTTTTAAAAACTCTAGAGAAAATAATAAACATTTTGGACTTATCAGGAACTATTGTCAAGAAAATATGTAAATATAGTTTTGATTCCTTTTATTTTGTTAACCTAGTTTAAATCTAAAATTTTATATAAGATTAGGAAAAACATAAAAACATTAATTTATTAATATCAAAATTTTATAATATAACAATCTAATAATTTAGCTAAAAATATTTTAATATAAAGTGTATGGGTGTGAATTTTTTTTTATATCTGCAATGCTCAAGTGGATAAAGAAAAGCCTATTGAACACGATGACTAGATAAAGATTATTGGTAATAATAATAACTATTGATAATTTATAATGTATATTTTTTTTTGTTTTCTTTAGATCATCCATAAATTGGAAGAATGACGTGTAAAAGTTTTTTTACTTATATGTACCACATTTCATACAACATTTTAAAAAACATTATGAGATAGGATTGATTTGAAAATATGCATACGACGATTTTTTTTTATTAGTGATATAATCCAACACAACAAATAATTATGTGATTCTTTTAAAATTTTCATGTGATTGGATATTCAAATATTGTCTAAGTAGATTATATATGATTAGACATATAGAATAATGAAGTGAGCAGACTTTTCTTGTGGAACAGCTAGATTGTTTAACTATTAATGAATTTTATTTATTGTTTTGTAAATGCAGATAGTTATTTATCGATGTAAGATGTGGAAAATCTTGAGAAATAATGTTGAGATAGTAGCTTGGAAGTACTTAGTGAACAGGAAACCAAGATGATGTTTAAGAAATAGGATGTTATAAGGAATGGAAATAATATTTAGTCTTTATGTGAATGTCAGCATAGTTAACAAAGTCCTATGACTGATACACATTTTATTTGGACAGTGTTTATATTTCTTTAAATATTTGATGTTCTAATAAAGCTGAAGAAATAGCTTTAACATTGTCCCTGTACTAGAGGATATTAGGCAAGTAAATGCCATACCTCTTCGCACTGTGCCATGATTTTGAGATATGTTAAGAGTAATACTCTAGCTTTCTTCCTTAATCCTATGCATCTGTTTTCGCTATCTTTATTTCATGTAACTGCATCGTTTAGTAAGATATGTTTAAGAGAAATGATAAATAATTTAGAACTTAGGTTATGCTATCATTTTGTATAAGATTGGTTTATTTGCTTAGAAGGAATAGGACGTTATAACTTAAAATTGAAGATCCAAAGTATCCTAAGGAAAGAAAAGAATCATAGAATATATTTTGAATTTATTTCGGAAGTGAAATATAAACTTTTAAAATAGGGTATCTAAACAAAGATATTTTCTTTAAAGTGATAATAATTTTAAAATGCTTTAGTATTATTTTTTTTTTAAGAGAAAATAAGTATTGCATATTTTTAAAATACAATAGTACAAAGTAAATTATGTAAACAATATGCATAGTATATTTTTGTTTATTGATTAACAAAAATATATTGATGATTACACTTATATCATACTAAAGTAAGGCTTAAAGAAGAATATATTATGATTAGTAAACATTGCGTGATAAATACTAAAATCTAGTACTGAATTTTGGATAATATTTTGTGTAACATCTTTGACTTTGCAAGATGAATTTTTTTATATATTTTGAAAAATCCATACTCATTATAAAATTCTGTTTTCTATAGAATGTTTTTCTAAGTATGAATTTTTAAAAAATAAGATAGTTTAATAATATTAAGGATAAAATGCTGTTGCTAATAAAGTAAATAAATATATTTGTAATAAGTTAACCATAATGAGAAACCAAATAGTAACATTTTTTTTTTTAATTTTGTCCTAAATCTAAATAAAGATATGATTGAAATATAAATTATTTTTTATATAACCCGGTAGATCAAACTGTAAAGTAAAAAAGTTAAGGATATCCACTATAAATAGTGTAAATAAATTGTTTATTTATTTGTTGTTAGTAATAAACTTTGTTAAATTTTGTTATTTCAAAAAATTTTGTGAATGAGTTATTTATTTCTCCACATCGCTGCATGAAATCACGATATATGCATAATAATCGAAACAAATATATAATTTTGCACAAAAAGATAAATAGAGAATTATTTAAGAATTTAAATATTTTATTGGTATTCATTATAATTAAATAATCATAATCTTACATTATTTTATTGGTCATAAATCAGTTATCACAATATTATATTAAATTATATGCTATCAGTTGCCACACATATTTTGTTTGTCAGATTATTAAAATGCTACCACGAATTTATTATATCATTACATGAAGATATAAGATCATATTATATTATTTCATTATTTTATTATAGTAATAAAATTATAGTAAAAAGAAAAGATATACAGAATTAGTTAAACAATGAAGAATATTATTACTGTTATTTATTATTAGTTTCAGTGTAGTAGATTATGACATAAAATCCCTTCTCATATTTTACTACGATATTTTTAAATTAACTTAGAATAAACTTTATGAACATGAGATTATTTTATTGAGCTAGATTATTAAATAGAAGATTAAGACTTAATTATTAGTTTAATCTTAGTGAGTAGAAGTTATTAAAGTCGTAAGAATACTATGAGTTTGTTATTTGAAATAGTAATAAAGGGGGATAGTGTTCTTATGCCATTGAGGTAGTATCCTGTGGGATATTGGCTCAATGTAATCTATCTTATCACCTGTATTTTCACTTCAAGTCTCATGAAAATATTAAATATTTATTTAATATATTTTTATAAATTGAACCTTATTCGAATTTTAAATTTGAGCTAGTGGAATATTTTAATTTTAATGCTGAATATTTTAGTTATTAATTATTAACTGAGATAGAACCTGTTTTATTTCATATCATATATTATCTGGAAGTGAAGATGCACGAGATTGAAGGTTAGAATATATAATACATATTTTGCGGGTTCATCCATGTTAAAAACTTTTAATATTAATATACTGACATTTCAACTTGGTCACACAAGCCACACAGATACATAGATGACACTTTTGTCATATGGCAACATGGAAAAAATAAATTAGATGATTTTTTCTTACATTTAAATAATATGCATCCTTATATTAAATTTACAATGGAGACAGAGTCTGATGGAAAACTCCCTTTTCTTGATGTTCTGGTCACCAGAACACCAAATAGTTTATCTTTTTCTATTTACAGAAAGGATACACACACAGACAGATATTTGCATTTCCATTCTCATCATCACCCAACTCAGATAGTTTCTGTAGCCAAAACTCTTTTAAATAGAGCAATTAACCTTTCAGATGAGACACATCTGAAAGAAGAAATAAATCATATTAATAGTGTTTTATTAGCAAATAGTTATAATTTCAAATTTATAAAAAAAGCTTTATTTCAAGCCCAAAATAGACAAAATAGGAAACAAAAAGATGATAAATCAGCTATTAGGATTTGTGTTCCATATGTAAAAGGAACTACAGACAGTATCGGATGTATATTAAAATGCTATAATATAAATACAGCATTTTCTGCTCATCAAAAGATCAGCAATATAATAACCAAGCCTAAGGATTCAATCCCTCTTGAATCTCATGGTGTCTATCAAATCTCATGTAAAAATTGTAAAGCTTCTTACATAGGTATGAGTAATTGTCACATCAGTGTTAGGAGAGATGAGCATGCTAATGCAGTTAAACAACACTCATCATCATCAGCACTCTCACTACATACTATAGATTCAGGTCATAAAATTGATTTTTCTAGTACCAGGATCATATCCAGATGTGATAATCTCTACCAATGCAAAATTAGAGAAGCCATTGAGATACTTAAAAGACTAGATTGTATCAGTAAGTGAGATGATACATGCAAACTTCCTCCTATTTGGAAAGATTTTTTAAAAAAACATTCCTAAATTTAACATTTTTTGCTATTGATGGAATTTTAACATTTTATTCAAATCAGTGATTGTAGCGCCTCTACAACTGTCTTTCTACCTTTTATAACTCTGTGGATGGCTTGTGTGACCAAGTCGAAACGTCAGTATATTAATATTAAAAGTTTTTAACACGGATGAACCTGCAAAATATGTATTTTATATATTTAACCCGTGCAAATCTTTGTTTTAACATATATATATATGTAAATCATGAACATTAAGTAAAACAAATTGCCATTATAATTTTGTAACATTGCATTTATCTTTGAGTCAAGAATAATACAAATTATAATATTTTTAATTTTCTTTTTACCTTTGTCAGCACATTCCTCATCTCATGCTTACCATATTGTGATACATGCATGAATACAAAAATACAGGCCTCCCTCTCATATTCATGTATATTGTAAAATCTTGTAGTATTAAGTTTAGTTAGGAATATTAAATATCTGAATCTTCTTGACCATTCCCATATAAGGTAGAAACCGATATGTGTTCATGTTTTGAGTTCTTGTAAAAGAGTGAATAGTTGTTACACTGGAGATACATATTTTCATATCATTATATATATATGAAAAACAAAAAAACAAGTTTTAATTACGTTGAACTTGCTGTTGCTTGTATTTATGATCAATAGATGGCATTTTACCAAAAAACATGACCAAGCATTTGTTTACAAATGCTTGGTCAGTGTTTTTTGGTAAAACGCCATCTATTGATATATATATGGTAGAACAATGATTTTTATACTTACAAGATAAAATTAGAACAGTTTAAGGAATACTATGAGGCAGTTTCGGGTGATTGCACAGGAAATGCAGAGGGTTATTTTGAAGCTGTCCCTTGAGTCTTTGTCTTTTTATTGTCATAATTTGCAGTTCAGAATTTGTTTGTTTATGCAGTGTGATCCAGTAAAAAGGTGACTGTTTTTTTTTTCTAGATGGCCGCAGCATTGCCGTTGAATCAAATACATTATGTGTCTTTGTTATTTACCAGAAATGTTTTAGGGTGCAAGAATGTTTGGATCATGAATTATGATCTGAAATATGGCATGTGTTTTATGCCTTAACTCATAATGAAATAAGAGACTAATGGCAATTTTAGTTTTTGATTTGTGTAAAACTGCTTCTGAAACATCTGAAATAATTCAGATATCATATAGCAATGAATCTCTGAGTTGTAACAATGTTTTCAAATTATTTTCTAGATTTTGTGAATACAGGAAAAGCATTGAAGATAGTCACTAAAGGTCTGAAACATGCTACAACCTTACATGTTGTAACCCATGCTCCAGATATGTGAGCACCTTAAAATTTGTTTAGTTAATAAACTAAATCATGTCTTTACTTATCACATGCAGTGATTCAGAAATTGAGCTGCATATAGCTTCGAGAGAATAGCTCCAATTGGAGAGAAATAATCACATTTTCACTTCTTCACAAGGACACAGTGTACATATAACATTTTATATCTTATTTCCACAATAAGTTAATAAATAAACTTAATTGCTTTAATTCATAATATGATTTTATGATTAACTTTGTATATATATATTTCTTATCTGTTAAAGGAGAAACTTTTAGTATATGCATATTAATGCATACATTATCTTGTATAATCGTCAGTAGAGCTCTTATTATTTACTGTATTAATATTATAAAGTTGTGTATATTAATTTGTACATCAAACTCTTAGAATCATCCCTAGAGGGAGAGATAGAGCTACTTACTTCTCTATTAATTTTATTAATATAACGGTAATACAATGTTTTAATTTTTTATTCATTATTAACTATGGTCATCATTTTCAATCGTTATCGCTCTATTTCATACTTTTACATTACACGAACACACTTCTTTATTTTATCTATCTATCTCACGCTGCCTTCTTTTGGGTCTATAATTTAAAATGTATTTTGGTTTTTATATATATAATTTAGGTTTATATATATGTTTTTAACTTAAAAAAAGAGAAAGGATTTTCTTTTCAATTTTTATAATAAACTTTTGCTTTTCACTTTAATTCTTATTTGTACTGAGTTCCTTGTGAACAGTTCCGTGTTCGTAGTTGGAAAGATATTCTTCAATGTACTAACAAAAATTCCCTAAAGGGCTAAGTAAAATTTTTTAATTTTTTCTTTTTTTTTTTTGAAAAAAAGCTTTTAGTTGATGATATAGTTTTCAATTTTGAGAGATTAATAGCATTTGTTAGAAACTTATCTCTTTCTGGAAAGTATCTGAAGGACCAACGCTCTATCTTTCTTCCCTTGGGTGTCATGTGATGAAGGTTAAACTCGCTGAAGAATTAGAAACATTTTTATAATTTTTCTTGATTTAAAACGAGCATCTGTTACAGAACTTTATATTTTACCCTAAAACAAAGCACTGAGGGTATTAACTGTTTGGCTTTTAAAATCGAAAAACTGACAACTTTTTTTAATAGTCTTCATTTATAGATTATTGATTTAACTGAATTAAAAACTCAATTCAAAAATGACGAATATTTTTTTTTTAATTAGTATAAATGAAAATTGTAAGCGGAATTCTACGTGTATATATAATCAAGATAAATGCGATAGAATATACAGATCAATTATCACCATTAGCAGGAGCCATTCGCAAATGATTATGGCTACCGTAAGTAACTCCGAGAAAAAAATTAACATCATCATTATTACAATGTTGTCGTTGTTTCAAAGAAGAACTTTATTGATGACCAAAGGGTTATATTTGCTATAAGTCACTCCGTGTGCATATGTTTACATTGCTATAGGGAAAGGAACAAGTTAAGGTATATATAACATTTTTTAAGATTATAACATTTTTGGGAAGGACTGATAGTTTTTATATTTATTCGCTAATTTATATTTGGATATATCTTATCCAATTACTTTTGAGGGAGTGTAGATACGTATGTATACGTTACATTTGTGATCTTTACTTCTTGTAATTTGAGTTCTCAAAAAATTTTTGTGTTATCACTGTTCAATTGCATACATAAAGTATATATTTGTGTGTTACTGAGTTTAGTATATTTTCCAGTGTTTGAATCTTAATTTTGTTGTTACCGCCCTCTATCTCAATATTATGCAGTCAAAGATTACCTTCTCTCTATTTTTATTTGTCGACACATATATCTTTTGGAAAAAAAAGATTTAATTAATGACATTGATTGGTGGTTATACAGAGTCACTTTAGAGGTTTGATTGTTGTGTTATCAGTGACCAGGTTCCTGCAAAAATGTCTGGTTTTGCAATTTTATTATCTGTGGCTCGTAATTTTGCCAGTTTGATATTAAATGTTGATGGATATTGCCTTGGGTTGTTACCTAAGGTGAATGTGCAATGAATGCAACAATATGCATAAAGCACAAAAGTGACTGCATGGTTTGATTGGATCAAGCCTTTGTAATATGAGTTAAAGATTATCTGAAGAGTTGTGCTGGGTTGTCTATATGTTCTTAGTCATGATATTGTGAATTCTGTCTAGTTCTGGACAATGATAGAAAAGATATTGCTGTGTTTCTTCAGCCCTGTTGCACAGGGAGCAAAAAATATCACTATTGGTGTACAGTCTCCGGTATCTCAGAAAATGTGACATGGGCATTGCATGAAGATTTAGTCTCAACAAAAAAAATCAAAGTATTTTGGCTCCAGAGGCCATTTTTTAAACTTATGAAGTAATTGTTGATTGTTAATTCTAAGCATTGTCAGATTGTTGTCATGATTCAGATTTGGATGGATTAATGAATAAATTTGCTATCATTTGAAGTGATATCTGTGCAGGCATGGTTTTAATATAATTGATGATGAATGATAGTTTGTCATAGGCAGAGGTGGCCTATCTGCTGGTGTTATTTGAAGAAGGCATTGAAGCATTGGAAAGTGTTTGACTGTGGCTATTATTAGATTTGGGGCCTTCTGTAGATGGGAAGTATAAATATTATGAAGTCCCAGTCATTGTGAATGAATGGTCTGTTGAGTTGTTTTGCAGATATTGACACTGTCTTTCTCTGTCACAACAGGTTATTGCAGAGAGAAGAGGTTTTGTTTATAAAACATTTAAAAAAAGTAACAATGGGTGAGTTTTAGGTAATTTTTGTTGTCACTAGCTGGTTAAACAGCAGAATCGTGGAATATATTGATAGATATGCCTTTGAGAGTGAAGTAGTGATCCACTCCATATCTTCTTTGAGTTTGTTCTGGATTTTAACCCTCATTGCATTTGTATTCATATAAATAGGAAGTCCCAGAAAGGCAAATAGCTTTCCCCCATATAAGCCTGTGTATTGTTTAGTATTGTAAAAAGAACAAACTGCAGTCTTATTTAGATTAACTTGAGTTTTTTTTTATTATTATTATTATTATTATTATTATTATTATTATTATTATTATTATTATTATTATTATTATTATTATTATTATTATTATTATTATTATTATTATTATTATTATTATTATTATTATTATTATTATTATTATTATTATTATTATTATTATTGTTGTTGTTGTTGTTGTTGTTGTTATTGTTGTTGCTGCTGCTGTTAATATTATTGTTGTTGTTAATATTATTGGTAATAATAATAATAATAATAATAATAATAATAATAATAATAATAATAATAATAATTCAGTTCATTTATTTGTAAATAAAGCTTAGTAATCACAAGTATTTGAAGTAGTAATACAATAATATATATCTATTTATCTGTAAGTGTTATACAACTTTAAGATTATATTTAAATTGTCGTTGATTTAAATGGAAAATATCCACCTCCTTGAATTTATTGTTATATTCCATTTATAGTCTGTAAATTGGTGAATATGTTATTCTTTTTAATGTTTGTAAATAAAATAAATCTTTATTTTTAAATTTAAAAGTTGGAATTCTGAGAGAAATTTTAGTTATCATATATTCTGATGACATTTTGCCATTTATTAATTTAAGTAAAAATATCATATCTGCTATTAATCTTCTATTATACATACTATATTTTTTATATAAGTATGTATCATCATGAATGTATCTATAATATTTATCTTGAATTTTTTGAAGTTTGTTTATTGTTAAATAATTGTTATTATTCAATATTACAGATCCATAGTGTAAAACTGGTACTATCAGTGTATTAAAAAGTAGTTTATAGGTTTCTAATTTGAGTTTAATATTTAATCTGAATATTAAATCCATAATTTTATAGGATTTATTTATTGCTATCTGAATGTGATTGTTAAAAGAGAAATTAATGGTAAAGATAATACATAAATCTTTCTGTATATTATTTCTAGGTATTCTATTATCATTAATACCATAAGCCTTATTAATCATGGTTTTCTTGGAATCAGATACTATACTCTTACTACTACTAGTACTACTACTACTAATGCTGCTACTGCTATTACTACTACTACTACTACTACTACTACTACTGCTGCTGTTGCTGCTACTGCTGCTGCTGCTACTGCTACTACTACTACTACTACTACTACTACTAGTAATAATAAAAATAACAATAACAACAACAATAACAATCTTAAAGAAAATGGTACACAGATTACCAACTCCCTTGCCAAAGCTTCTCTCTCTTTATGCTAAAATTCACCTATTTAATATGCTTATAATAACTAAGATTACATATTATTTGTCTATTGTTAAATTTTTAAAATTGTTTAACTTCTGCCATCTCCTCTCTCTGCAATAAGCTATTATGGGACAGGAAGGCTATTTCAATCTCAGTTAAGAGACTTAATTGCCCACCCATTAATAATGGTCTGGGCCTCCACAATACTCAAGTGTTCTATATCTAAAAAGCCATAAATTCAATTGTGTCAATTGTTCAAAAGTTCCCAGTACTACAGTCACTGTTACAAATAATCCCTACTGATAGACTTCCCCCTATATCAACTACATTTGTAACCACACTTTAGCAATCAATCCTATCAGCATCCAACCAACCAATTAACATTTCCAATGACTAATAAATACATATACTGGCAAACATATGCTATACTATATCTGGAGGCCAACAAAGATTTATCATTCTCCCATGCTTGGTATCAATAACTGCCAGTTAACTCCACCTCTTCAAAATATGGTCCCTGGAGCCTAAATTTTTTGATTTCCTAGTGCGCCAACCTGTATGTATTGCCAACCATATTTTCTCCAGTATCACTATCTATATAAAAATATAAATCCATTTTGCACCTTATGTAATGTGGCAGAGGAAACTCAAGAACATATCTTTCAGCAGTCTCAATCCTTTAACCAAATCAGGACTATCATGCTAAGTACATACAGATGACCAGTTATCTATATGACAGCTAATCCAATCCTATCAGAAGATAGACTCTCTCTTAGCATGTGCAGCAATTTTCACCCTGTATACTGCTACATCTTCATCATTGGCAACAACCCCAGAAAACATTTAGCTAGATTCATTGATAAGCTCCAACAAATCAAGGCCCAGGGACAGCAATACTGCACCCACAGATATTTTGTCTGCCACCCGTCACTACTAAAACAACTATCCAATCTATAATAGATTATAATCCAACAATAACCATCACTGAACAGCCTTCAGTACTCTGAATAAAACTCACCTTCAAACTGGCTTCAACACCACCCATCATCAGACTACAGAATTTACTCCCATCAGTCACATTGTACCAGCTGTCACCATATGAAATTCTACTCTGAATTGATTTTGTTCATTGTACAGCACCCATAGCTTGATTTTATTTTACATAAATTATAAGTTATCTCCCTAATATACTACAAGATTAACACTTAATAGAACACTAATCAAGATTAATTTAATGACTGTAAATAACTTTTAATACAACACCAGATTTGCACCTGTAATCTTTGCAATCAATTTTATGTAGTGCTATGTAACCCAAAGAATTAATAAAGATTATTGTTGAAACATAATAATATTAATAATAATAATTATCATCATCATCATCACCTTAATTCTGTTAATTATTAATTACACAATATGTATGAGAAGTTATTCATAATAGCTTCAATTTTTTAAAAAGGGTGCTTCCATCTCTGATGATATCACCCTGTGTAAAACTGTTATTAATCAAATTAAAGCCACTAGAACAGCTGATCCCATAGTAGTATAACTAGATACTTCATCAGATTTTGACTCTGCCCCTATTGACATTCTAATTGAACTATTACAGTCACATTTCCCATTTTCTATGTTTTAGTTAACCTTCTAATGAATACAGACATCTTTATCTCTCTTAATGGTAAAGTTGTGCCAGGATTTAAATCATAGCTGCACTTTGCAAAATTTTACCTTTAAATACTTTGTTTTTTATTATTTATATAAATCCACTATTATCTGGAAATAGAGAGGAAACTATTCCATGGATCAATAAAGCTGACAAACATTTACTATTCATGGATGATCTTACCATTTTTCTTCCCTCTAGGAAGTAGTTTCATTCATTTACTTCTATTCTGGAAAATTTTGCAACATACTATAAACTTCAATTTAACCTTAATAAGTTATCCACATGGAATATATAGTAATGGTACAGAACAAAAGGGGTAGACAATATGGGGATAATATTGAGAAATTGAAAATTCATCATCATTCCCATTAAATACATCAAATTAAATAAATGAATAAGCATGAGAGATCAGCAAAGATTAAAACTAACAATAAGTTCTTCCAGCATTAAACAAAAGTAATCAAATCATTCATCATCATGAACAATCAACATCATCAACAATCAACATTGTAACTGGATTTGAAAGGGGTCCACTATAGACAGGCTAATTATCTACCCACTGATAAACTTAGGGCAGAAATACAACACAATTATTTGATGCACATCAGTATATAAAACAAGTCTAATAATCCTGAGATACTAAAATATGCTGATCATCATAAATGTCCTGACCATATAGTACCATTAATGTTGTATTGGCCAACTATAAACTTAATTTCTAATAATAATAAAAAATAAAGTGTAGTGAATGGACCTTTGAGACATCCAGAGTTATCATCTGGATGTTTAAAATACTAATATAAACACTCAGACATATATAAACCAACGATAATGATCTAATCAAAATCAGGAAGCAAGAGCTCTAGGGACTGATTGTAAACAAGATAAAATAACCAACATATAATATTTTAAATCTATTTTAGTATAAAATAAATTCACTGGATTAATTTAAAACAATACTATATAAATTTGTTAATTAGAAACAATAATAATAAAATTAAATTAAAGATCTGTTAAGCATGCTATAAATATAAATACATCATTCTGAATTTGATTAAAAATAATAAAAAAATATGCTATAACATCATAATTTACTTATACCCTCAAATATGTTTGCACGACATGAACCTGTATAAGCACATAGACTTGCCTGTACAATAATATAAAATTAATATATTTGAATTGTCAATAAACTAATAAAAAATTAATTCAAGTTAATAAGACATACATGATAGATTATAACATATATGGGTACTTATGCAAATGTGGGCAAATACTGGCGTTTCAGTAAGATATTTATTAAATCCATACTATTGTATTTTTTTAATGTTGATAAAATATAAATTCTCTTTTTACATAGTAGATTGGCTCCCAAAAATTATATATAAAAGAAATTCATGTAAAAAAATACATTGTATATATGGAAAATAAGGAGATTGGTTCCAGACCTAAAAAATCAATGAAAGTAATTAAATAAACCATATGAAAAATTTCATTAGAATATTATATATTTTGTGTTCTAATAAATTTTACTTCATACACATTGAACATAAATAAAACACGTTTTATATAAATACAAATTTCATTTGAAAAATGACAAAAACTTGAAAATGATACTACTTACAATGAAACATTCATTTGTTTCTCTACACAAGATATTGAAAACTTTAAAGTTCAAACATATCGTCACTTCTGTGTTATAAGTAAAAAAAAAAAAAAATGAAATAAAGATTAATCTAATTTACTGGATATTACTTTCATTTCATTTAACTTATTTTTTATATAATAATTAACACATTGGTGACATCTTGCTTGTCCGTAAGACAGAAAAGTAACCAAGATTTTATTTGCTGTCACTGATTAACAATAAATGTATATGTTTGCGCATGCGTAGAATACCTTTGCTAACACTAAACTTGCAATGTATAATTTATCATTAGTGATTTTTGGCAAAATTAATACATATAAATTTAAACAAATTAATCAATTAAATTTAAACAAAATTAATTTTTTTTAACATCAACTCCAACAAGGAAATTATGTCAAATGAAAATAAAGCATCAATATCAAAAAAAAAGTGTTTCCCTTTCAAAACAAAATTCTTCAAAAATGTTACAATGCAGAAAAACAAATTTCTCCATTTGCAGGAATATTGCCAGAAAAGGGATTTTTGTTTTTAAAATAATCAGAAATAAATAGATGAAACTTTTTTAAAAAAATTAGATGATAACAACAAACATTTTTTTTTAAAGTTTTGTGATGGAGTGATGAACTCTATCTCAGAAGCAAATCTGTAAATAAATACAAAATTAAAAACATTTACAATCTACTAAAAAGAAAAATAAGTATTTTATATTACTTACATGAAATTGTTTAGAATTTTAAAAAATATTTAATAAAAATTTAAGCCAATCTAAGAAATTACTTTGAGAATGTAAGATGATTTTTTTTAAAAGTCTTTCAGACAATAATGTTTGTTTCTTCATTCTAATTATGAATATGTCATAGCAGTTCTAATCCCAAAGTATAATTTTTTTTACAGATCATATTATTTCTAAACATGTAGAAAGATTTTTTTAAAACTCATGTTATCCCAAAATCATGCAAAAAAATTTATGTATGAATTTTAAATATTCTTACAAGTCGAGTTATTGTACATTATTTTAAATTGTAAGTAAAAGTTTTGTAAAAGAAAGCATTATCTTTAGGTCGAGCTTGAAAGTTCTTTTAAAACTCAGGCTTTTGTTTCTTGATTTCCCATACTTAAGAAAAATTTTGGTGTTATTTTTCTAATTCCAAAATAAAATAAAAACTGAAATAAATCATCTGGAGACAAACAGATCATTGTCTTTTCCTGAAGGGTTGTGATGATGGTGTTTTACTTGTATTTTTATATTGGACTATTTTCATCATCTAATATGAATAGTGAATATTTTTAGAAAAAATTAACTTTATTTAAATATTCCAGATAAATTCAACTGTTACTAATAGCACATCAAACAGGTTACTAACTGTTGCCTTTGGCGGGATGGCTCAATTGGTTAGAGCATCACATTAAAATTTGATACTCAAGAATCTAAGGGTTCAGGTTCAAATCCCATGCTAGTACTGTCATTGGTCAGGCCAGAAATGCCTGAAGAGGAGAGAAGGATACCTTCTGAAACATTGGGCATATACTACTGTTTGATGTGCTATTACTAACAGTTGAATGTATTTGGAATATTTAAATAAGTTAAATTTTCCTAAAGACATTCAATACTCATATTAGATGATGGAAATAGTCCAATATAAAAATACAAACAGATAATTTATTCTTATTTCTTTTTAGATGGATAATTTAGTCCAAGCTTATTTATATGTAAATATTTAACTGCAAAGTTAAGTGTTTGAAATATAATTTTCAATAAATATATTCTACTCACTAGCTAATCTGTTCATGAAGTAGATCTCTTATGTGCATAGTATATACAGCTGCAATAACTTTGTGCTTTTTTGTATGTAGATAAATCGGCATTTATATAAAATCATAGAATGGTAATCTTTTAGTTTTTTGATTAGTATTGGAATCTCTCAGTAAGCAGGCCTTGTATAATCATGTACATGATAGAGTAGTAGACTGACTTATTGACATTTTCAGGAAAGGATTTATATCAGGTAAATGTTGACAGTCTTTCAGCCCCATTCGGTCTCTAATAGTTTGATAAACTTCAAAAAAAGCAGTCTAGTGCATGAATGTGTACTATGAATGACAGAAAATCCAGCTCTTCCCTGTGAATTCAAACTTAATCAGTATGACACTAGCAACAGTTGGCTTGCATTCTACATCTGCCTTCTTTTTATAGCTTAATCATGTTTTTTTTTCAAACTCACTTTTTATAGCCTATGGTGGAATCTGAAAGCACAATAGGGTTTTTTTTTATCTTGATGGAAAAAAAGGTAATATCTCTTTTCAAATCATGTTAATTAAAATCAATTTTTATCTAAAATTTTTTTTTTAATTCTGCAAACAAAATCACGTTGCAGAATTTCATTTAGCAAAAATAGTTTTAGTTAAAAAAAATCTTACTTAATCTAATCAAAAATAGGTAGTTATCAAAATCAGAATTAAATGTTTAATTTAAAATACAGTAATTTATAATAATTTTAAATATCAAAATTATTATTTAAGCATTAATTAAACTATTATTCCAGTATATATTTCTTGTCAATAAATATCTACAATAAATTTTGTTTGTGTTCATTTCTAACTTTCCTTTCAACTTTATGTTGCATTTGTAATAAAAGCTTAATAAGTTAAGTAATGTGATTGATATATGACTTGATTTTCTTACTATATATATATTATAATGATCTGGAGAAAGGGTGACTTAACGTAATCTGCACTACAGGGAGCCACTAGGCATTTGAACCTAGAAAATATATAAAGTAGGCAGATACGTAAGTCAAAAAAAAATATTTTATAAATTTTCATTCCGGTCATTAGCCCATTGTCACTAGCTCAGTGGAATAGCAGAGATTTATATTTTAAAATAAATTCTTGTCTAAGATATATTTCAATATTAAAAAAGTAATAAAATAAGCCACTGCCAGTAATTAACATACAAAACATTTATTTACGCACATATATATAAAATTTAGCATTATCATTTTAATATGTTTACTTTAGCATTTAACTACATTTTTAACTTTTATTTTAGATTTTAATTTACATTTTAAATTTTGATTTGTTTGCACAGATGATTTTAGTATTTTTATTTAGAGTGTCGAGTATGAATAGACTACATAGATTCACATTTGAAAAGAAAAATATTCTGTCCCTCATTTAACCTTAGGCCAAAAGTTCTCAGTCAAACCGGCATCAATCCATCTTATACATTGATGTATTCAATGTAATACGAAATACAACAGCACAAATAGGTTAAGAAAAAAAATTGACTCTTGCCAGATAGGAATACTACATCTATCTGATGATAAGAGCAATAAAAAAAAACTCCACAGAAAGGAATAGCGTTCTACATCTTATAATTCCTTCCATAGGCAAAATGGTTGTGTGCGGCGTAAACTAGCAATTCTGCCTGTAGCGAATCCCGTACTACATCTACTAATTACACCAATATATCCAATCTATTGACCCAATTCAACTACTAAACAAATAACCTAAGATTACCCTCCCCTAATATAACTTTACAAATCTATACAGCCATTCACGCCCAACTTAAGTTTAACATTTATATAATTTAGTCTAACAAAAACAAAAAATCATAATAAAAACTTAAAAGAACAACAAAAATAAATGGAAATGATTTTAAATAAAAAAAAATACATCACATAACATTATTAATATTAATTTACGTTGGTCAGATAGGATTCTATTTGTATTATTTACTAAAAGGTTTAGAATTTAGAGTTCTTATTGTTTTCAAATGAATATAAAGTTCTTACTATTTTTAAAACATCCAGCTTTATCCATTGCTTGCCATTTGAACGTGAATTCCCACGCCGTCCTAAAAAGATTGGTATTCTGTTGTCTGTTTTATTTATTCATCTGGAGGTTTTTTACTTTAGCTGGTCCTCAATGTAGAAAACGATGTTTCATTTTTTTTCTTTAACAACTGAAGGAATTGAAAGTGCATCTTTCAATCCCTTCACCTCCGACTCTCCACTAACACAAATCTGTCCACTCACAATAACTAACCAATAATTTCCAAACTTTTCCTTTTATATTAATTTTAAGGATTCAATTGACATTATGTCATTGATGATGATGATCCTTCTGTTGAGGTCCAATATCCCCGATGGATTTCTTTCATTGGCCATTCTGTTCCTATTGTTTTTCCTCTCCTATCTGACCATTGCTTATACATTTGAAATGCCTAAGGGCTAGCTTATTAATTAAAATAATCATTTCCCTTTTACAAAAGATTAATTAATTTATCTACATTCTTGAAGATATATTTTTATCTTCAATTAAATCTTTTTAAGATTTTTGCTTTTAAAATACTTTTTCTATTTTTAATAGTTTTATTTTAATAATTTTTTTCATCTGTGCGATTTTATATATATACGAGTTTAAGATGATTTTTTAATTTTCAATTTTTAATTCTTAAAAAGAGAAGTTTTATTTGCGAACTTTTATTTTTTTCATGTTTAATAATAAAAAACAATGTAACGTAGTATGTGCCCGTTACAATATATATATATGTGTGTGTGTGCATGCACAAATGCTATGAGACATTACTGTGTCAATACTCTCTGGTCATATTGTTTTCTCTTTCTCTCTTTACTAATACCCCTCATAAATTTCTTGGATTCTCCATTTGTAAATTGAATGTTATGAGAACATGTATTCAGAACTCTATTCATACCTCTCTTGAAAATATAACTAACTCCTTGTCTACAGTGTATCTTTCTCTTCATGCAAAAATCACTCTTATCAACATGTTGATTTTTCCAAAAATGACTTACTATATGCCAATTAATAATTATATTCATGCTTTCAAGAAGAAGATTAATTTGCTTTGCTCCAAACTTATTTGGAATAAAAGGGTTGTTGCACAAGCTTTCAGAGGCATGCCAAAGACAATGCTCTTTCTTTTCATCCAATCCCTATCTTTTATTTTCAGAGATCATTTACTACTGTTTCTCAATTTGTCTCACCTTAATATAATGCTAGAAAATTTGTTCTAATCAATCCTTAATATGCCTCCACTGAGTGAAATTATTTTTTTTCAATCCATAATAAAATTTATTGCTGCTTATATTGATCTTAATCATCACTCATTTCTCTAAGTGGATGTTCTTTTGAGAGACTTATATCATGACTCTTAGTGATAGTCTACCTCAATGGTCCCCATTTCTTCTCACAATAAACAGATAATCAACAAAATTCAAATTCTTGTAGGAATCAAAAAAATTCAAATTGTAGTATCTGGAACTAAAATATCTTGATTTTCTTATCAAAATCCAATTTAAAACTGTGCCTATGGTGCATGCTAACATTGACTTTTTTGTCATAAGTCTGAAGAAACAATTCATCATTTTTTGTTTCATTGTCCTGCTCCTTTAATTTATAAAAACATTAATGAGACAATCACACACTTCGTCTATTGCTACTCTCATTGATAGTATGAAATGGGGCCTTTTCTTTTCAGTTAGAGTTACTGTTTTGCCTTATGTTTTCCCTTTGTTTCCTAAGATGTCATTTTTGCCTAAACTCTATACCCACAAAATTTCAATCATTGTTTTATAATAAATTTCTAAAAATTACAAATAGAGACAAGGTGCTGGCCCCTCCAGACATTATTTATGCTGCATGGAGCCTAATTTTTCTTCCAACCCCATTATAAGAAGATAGTTCTTTTTCTGTACTTTTGTATACTTTTCTTATGTATTTATAAACTGTACCTTTTGTAATTTATACATCATTTTATTTGCCTACTCTTTTTATGATATACTTTATAATATCTAGTTGAATTTTAAATCTTTTTTTTTAAAGTTTGTAAAGATGTTTTGCCAAATTATTATTATTTTTTGCTTAAAAAAATTATAGGCAACTTAATACCATTATTACTATTGCTACTACCATCAATTACTACCAGTACACCAACCATTAAATCTACTACTATTTCTGCTACTACTAATGTTAATACTTTTTAAATGAATTTTATTAAGCATATAAATAGTTTACAAATTGTTTTTTTTTTTTAAAAAAAAAAAGTCAGAAAATAATTTACAATTCAACTAAAGACATCCAAAAGAGGAAAAGAAAGAATAGAAAAGGTAAGAGCTATCTACTTATGATGGGGCCAGATGAGAAACTAGGCTCCACATAGCATCTTCAAAATCTGGAGGGCAAGCACACTCTATCTCTATAAAATTTTATTATAAAACAGGGATTGCAATTTTCTGGATATAGAGATGAAGCACAAATGGAATCTTAATAAGCAAAGGATAAAAATAAGGAAAATAGTGATCTTAATTGAGAGAAAAGGACCATGTTTCATGCTATCAATGAGAATGGCAGTAGAGGAAGTATTCAATTTAATGATTGACACAAAGATATTTTTATAGGTAAGAAGAGCATGACCTTGGTTCAGAAAACGATGAATTGTTTCTTCAGATTTATGACAGAGAGGACAAAGAGAATTAATGCTAGCATGCATCATTCTTTGTGATAAAAAATGACTATTAGTCAGAATTTCTAAATTGACTTCCTAAAATGACTTTGATGAAACTAGATTTATTAAAAAAACATCATGGACATTGAAACTATGGATTCTTAAAAAGCCTGGATGAATGCCAGCCTAGCAAAAATTATGGAATTATTTATATTATTAAACATTTTTTTACAAATCACTCATTAATAATGGTAATCACAGATAAATATTCCCCAATGGAATGTGATCCTACACATGATGAAGTTTTAATATTGCTTAAAGTTATTTTATATTTTCCATGCTAAATAATTGTTTATTATTATTTATAAATGAATAAACATTTTGTATTCCATCAAATAATATGTTAAAATATAAATAATGTAAAATGATTAGATCATCTAGCAAACATATTAAATATTCATCTCTTTAATATATATATATATATATATATATATATATTACAAGAGATATATATATATATATATATATATATATATATATATATTGTGACCTTCTGAATGGGCACAAGTAATTAAACTGTGTTGGATCAGTAGTGAATAACTTCATTGTATTAAAAAAAGATGAAATAGCCTTAAATTTTTTTAATTTTTTCTATTAATGGTTCAAAAACTTATATGTGGGCTAACTGTGCATTTGGGTTGAAAATTTTTTCAAGCATTTATTGTTATTCTTATGTTTGATAGTGTTTAGTACAAGGAAAGGGGGTGGTTTATTATGGAAAGTGTTATGATAGTAATTAGATTGAGGCAAAGTTGTTTTATTTATAAGATAGTGTTGGTGTTTGTTGAATGGTTTTCTGATTTATTATTTATTGACAGCCATCCCTTTTACTAATATTATAGCCAGGTTTAACCCATAGACATATTAGGTATGTTTTAGTTGGAATAATTTAATATTCACATAGCAGCGTATATGTGTATGAATGTTATCATTATCTCATTTTCATTTCATATCCTAATTGCAATAAATCATATTACACTTATAATAAAACATTTAAATTACAGTAATTATCTTTAATAATTTTGCAAAAATATATCTTCTTTAATGATTAATGGATATTTGAATTAGTAAATTATTTGACCAATTTAAATAATATTATAAACCATTTTATTTAATAGTTGATTGATATTCATTTGTTTCAAAGTTATAAAAAAGTTCATTTTTTTTGATATTGTATTTGACTTAATTGTGAAGGTCAAGATGATTTTTTTAGAAAAGATTTTTTGAATATTAATTAATTGATTAAATGTAAAAAAGAATGTGGGAGTTAAGCTTTGGATGATCAGGTGACTTTTTTTGATTGGTGGGGGAGATTTTTTTTAAACTGATAGCTAATAATAATAATAATAATAATAATAATAATAATAATAAACATTATCTTTTGTAATTTTAACAAGTGTGCTTTGTCATTTTCTGCTGCTATCGATTATATCTCTCTTCCAAAACAGTTTAAAGTGAAACTCTCGAACAGCCTTTTCATGAAGCTCATTATTGGAACTTAGGTGTTTAAGCTTTATAAGAGAATGGCTGAATAGAAATATAAAGGTATCGGTCTTGCCTCTTTTGTCTAATTAAAACATTTAGATTAACATTTTCATTTTGTTTAAAGATGTCCTTTTATAATATTAAACTTATGTTATTTCATTTACTTTTATTTATATCCGTTAAAAAAAATACCAAAATACAAGAACTTTATAATTTTTTAAATACCATGTGTGATGTCTATAATGTTTCTTCATCATGGAAGTATATACAGATTTTTTTAACAAAATTTACTGTGATAAGTTCTCTGTTTGACTCATATTTTACGTATATAAAAGTGAAGTTAAAATTTAAAAGGATACATGTACTTGATTATGTGTTTGATATTTAATAATTATTGTGGAATGCTAACTTTATATCTTATTTTATGCTTATAAAATAATATGTGTTTTATTAAAGAAATATAGATATGACTTACCCAGAATAATTAATTACTACTACTTACCAAATATAGATGTCTAAATCGAATAGAAGGACTTGAATATTACATATTTTTGTTCTCTTCGATATATGGATATGTGTTAATGTTTAAGGAAATACAAATTGCCTATGGACAATTATCAGCAACTTATTAAAGTTAATAATGCAAATACCAATCTATAAATTATGAAAGTGAATATGTTCTGCAGAAAAATATGTTAAGTTATCATTGAATTAAATACCTTAGATGTGCTTAAAAATGAATAACAGAATATACCAATTAATAGCTGAAACTGTCTTTCCACGTATTTATTATTACAAATATTTATCGTTATGTGTGATATATAAGTAAACTCTATTATCTTATGGCTAAAGGACATTGGATGTTTACTAAATTAATTGTGAATTATAACTGTTTTGTCCTAAAGAACTTATTTTCTATTTCATATTCGTATTTAAACAGGCACTCATTTTGGGATTCATCTCCGGATCATTTAGTAGGCTTGAAAAGGAACTTTGCAAGTGAATATATTTTTTTTCTTCTTCTCAAGTTTAAAAGAAGAATGACTCTATTTTTTATTATTTATTGTTAATAGTATATACATCATAGATAGTTAGACAGATTTAGTGTTTTATGTATTTAATATTATATGTTTATTTATTTAATTTGCGAATTTCGATAACTTCTCAGGATAGCATATCCACAAAATGATGAATATGCTGGTAAAATCTTATTGTTTAAGTGTGATTTGTTTTCTTTTATTTGAAAGTGAAACATATATATTTTGGGTATATTATTAAAGATGGTTCAATCTTATATATCTTTCTTTATCTTGAAGTGAGAATTAATTTCAAGAGTAGCTAGAGAATAAAAAAAAGAAAGAATATTGTGTTAGAGGTAATAAAACTTAATTTATTAGATTATTGCTATTTAAAGTATAAAAAAACTCGTTCATAATAATTAATATTATTTAAATTTGAAACAATCGAATGTCTCATTTAAGCTAAAAGTTTATATTTTAATATAACTTTCGCATATTATATAACTTAGAATTGTTTTTCATACTCTTATTTATGCATTTGTGTGTCTATTTTGTGCAATTATTATATTTACTTAATAAACATTTAGTTTTATAACTATTTCTCAATATAAATTTCTGATGTTGTCATATTCTAAAGAATTGAAGGAATGAATGTTTTATCTGTGTGTATTTATCTGCCAGCGTATAATGATAGATATGTAGAAGAGCTGTGGAAAAGGAAATTATTCTTGATACATTCTATGCTTGTAGGGAAGAAAGGTTTTTCCCCTTAGTATATTATTAAGTATTTTGCCATGAGTAGAGTTTATTTAGATTGTATGCATACGCATTATGAAATGATATTTATGAAGTCAAGTGACATTTTCCCATTGTTTGTTTGGTGATGAGAAAAATTCCACCAATAGTGTATTTCAGTTTTAAATAAGTTATTGTTGATGTATTAGTCTTAAAGAGTTTATTCACTCCTCATGTGCTGGGATTCCTCTTGAACGTCTAGTTTGTATTATCATAAAAATATAGCTCTGTGTAATTCAGTCAGTGGTCAGATAAATAGTTAATTTAAATTCTTTATTGAATATTAGAATGGATATAGTGTTCTATTTTTTTGGTTGGTCTATGACATTGTCCGAAATTAAATAATTATTTAATAATTTTTGAATGAATTGATAATGTGTAGAAAAGATTGTTCTCTTGTATTATTGCATGGGATGTAATACACACGCATAATTTAAATAATATCGAGTATATAAAATATAATA
Source organism: Epiperipatus broadwayi (assembly GCA_028023455.1). Lineage (NCBI taxonomy): Eukaryota > Metazoa > Onychophora > Udeonychophora > Euonychophora > Peripatidae > Epiperipatus > Epiperipatus broadwayi. The sequence goes on from JAQFVV010000189.1 coordinate 1,479,684, forward strand.
TTGTTAAACTTAAAATAGGAAATAAAGGTTTTGAAACATCTCATATTAATTTTCCACACGTTAGAGATCATCAAAATCATCAGAATGAATATGATTTTATTGTTATGTCTGAAAAGTGTACTTATTTAAAGCGTTTGTTTAATTAAGATTATTTAAAGCTGCTCTCTTGATAGCCAAGTGTATATTGTGCCCAATAATATAATGTATTATTTATTCAGTGTTGTTTATTGATAAAAATTATTTAGATAGCCTGGATATTCAAAGTCAGAAAATTAAGGTATAATTTGTTTGCTAATTTACGTTCATAAATGTGTCAATAATAAATTATGTAATATGTAATGAGGATAATCCTAAATTTCAATTAATAGATTTATTTGTAAATTTTAAAAATAAGATAAAAGTCTTATTCTGAATTAGTTGCATTAACTAAACTTTAAGTGTCAATAAAAGCTTTGTTTATTATTTAAAAAAACTGTGTCTCGAGTTGTTCTTATAAGCATTTAAATTCTGGTTTCCACATCTCCATATTTTATAGATCTATTACAAAATTAAATATATTATTTTATGGCTTTGATATTAAATATGCTAAGATCTGATAATATTGTGTCCTAGATCCAAACATTACATGAAATATTTTATCACGTGATAAACTTATAAAGATGTTGCCTAGTGAAAGTATTATTTGGATGATGATGTGAGATTAAAAGATACCCTATCTCCTTCGTTATCTGATTGCTAGCCCAGTAAACATTATTCAATTTATTTTATTGTATCTTATTATAATTTAGAGTCATAAATTACTGGATAATATAGTTCTTTAGTCTAACTATGTTATAGATTCTCTGGGATCTGATTTTATATTCCTAGATCAACAGTGGTTCAGCTTTTTAGATTAAGATGTGCTGAACAATAGAGTTATTTAGTGTTGTGCTTTTCTATTCTGTCAGAGTTATATTGAGCTATTATAGAGTGTAACTGGATGATGGAAGAGATCAAATTGAAATTATATTTTGTTAAGATGGAATAAATGAAACTCTGCTAGCCTATATCATTTGGTTAATTAATAAATAAGATTTATATTTTATTTGATAGCTTATAGTATTTATTCCTTCATTTATTTATATTCTCTATATGTTATGAAATTTCTATAACCTCCCACTGAGTGAAGCTGTAAGATAAACATAAATAAAAGAGTCTCAGCATTAATTATGAATCAGATAAAGTGATAAATCATTCTATTCATTAATAGAACTGGCGCCTGGAGCATTTGCTCATATAATGTACATGAGCAGTGATGTGTGAGTGGGTTAGAATATATATATATAACATTAGATTTAAAAACTATTTTCAATCAAAACATTCCTGGTTTCTGAATTTTTGGGAGTTGTGAATTTCAAGAATAGATCTTTTGTTAAATCTAAATTCTTGTAAGATAAAATAAAAGGTATAAAAAAATATTTATAATAAATGCTTCTATTTCCTGTTACAGTGGATTTAAATGCCAGAAAATAATTGTTTCTTCAATAATAATTGAGCTTTTTATATCTAATTTGAAATAAAAGCATGGAGTGGTGGTGGAGGGGCCAGGCAAAAATAAATTAAGTGATTACCTAGTTGATAGAAACAATTATTTTTTGGCTTTTTAGTCTAGAGTGATAATAAATAAAAGCATTCATTACAAATATTTTTTATATCTATTATTTTTATATTTTTAGCATTCCATATTTTTGCCAAATATTTAAATGTCAAATTGTGGTATGGAATAAAAATCATTAAGAAAATGTTGTTTATGAAAGCATTTTAAAGAACTCAACTTTTACAATCAATGATTGGTTGCTAAAAATACTTTTTACTGATGTTTTTTGAATATTCAAATATATATATATATATACCACTCTCTTGCATGCATTACTAAAAACTTAAGCATGTATTTGAAGTTTGATATCAAAATATTTGAAATTTTCAATTCCTTTATATTTAACTCTCCTGTATTCTGACAGATTTCTTTGTTCTCACTAGATTTAAGTTTTCAACTTTCATTTTGATATTACATTATTACTATTTATCAGAATATAATAAATTTAATTACATTTTATAGTATTTTTGTTTAGAAATTAAATAAATTTTAAAAAATCACATTTGATTTCTGGAATTATTTTAAAAGTTATATTTTAGTCAAAACAAAACACTGTCACATCATCATATTTTATGTTGAGCTGATTCAGTTTGCAAAATGAACAAAATCTTCTTTGTTACATGTTTGATTTAAAAATATGAACTATTTTTTAATAACTACTAAATCGATCAATTTTTGCTTTAAAATTTTTTTTTGTAATTTTTATGATATTGCTGAATATTATAACAATCTGCTGAGTAATCTCATTTCTAGAAAGCTACCAAAAAAAAAGAAATCCTAAGTTTATTTTTAAATGTCAACTAACCTGAAAAAATGTCAATTACTATCTGAATTTGAATCTTCATTTGTAAGGATAGCAGATGGATATGCCAATCATTACTCTTTCTGAAAAAAGAATCATTGTCATATTTTTATAAAAGTAAATCTTATTTTCATTAACATTTGTAATTAAAACAATTCTAAGAGCTAAACAACTGTAATCCTAAATCTCTGTTTCTATGACTTTTTTTGGCTTTATAAATTTTTCAGATTTAAATAAGAGACTTTTTACTCTCTCATTATAAATGCAAACTTTGATTAATATATATTTTAATCATCCCATGTAATTTTTTAAGTATTTACTGAATGTTAATTTCCTTTAATTTTGTCTGTAAATGTTTGTACAAAGTAATTTATTTATTGTAAAATTTTAAAGGACATTTTTTTGAAATTTTTTTGGAATAATAGAAATTTTGAATAATAGGTATTTGGGATGATAATACTTTACCTATATATGAAACAACAATGATCAATAATAACAGTGTGTTAAATATAAACAAGCTTCTGTTAATACTTGATATTTTTTCTTTTCTTTTTTAATCATCTTTATTTAAAAACTTTTTTAAAATTAGCTTCATTATTCAAAAAATCTTGATATATAATCTGCCTTTTAATGAATATTTTTAAAAATTTGAAATCAAATTTCCAAGATATTTAATGATCTTTTAAATAAATAAAGATAAAATCAAAAAAGTAAAAAGGTTCTATGTTAAAAGATTTTCCTTTCAAAAGATGCTTTCTAATTTTTCTTCTCTCTTTACTTAAAAGTTATTAAAAGCATTAATATTTTATATATACACGTATATTTTATATATCTGGAGTCTAGATGCAATATAGATTTGAACACAGACTTTTAAGCTCTCTTTAGCCATCCATTCTCTCATACAACTGATACAGATGACCAACGCATTAATAATACATCTGTACATTAATTTGTATTTATTTTCTACTCTTCTAAGTTGCATTTGGGATTTCATATTTATTTTAATAAATTGTTTTTTATTAAACCTCAGTGGTAAATTTTTTCTTCTTCAATTTCAATAATTCAATTTTTAATTTTAGATCGTTCATTAAAAGATTCTAAATGTCTCATTTTAACAAAAACTTTTATTCATGTGATAATTATTTTATTTGCAAACTACAAAAAGTGAAGTTATTACTGAAAAATATACATTTTTTTTCTTTAACATATGTTAATAAGTCGTTTATATTTTATTTATAAAGCTTTATAACTCCAAAATGATTCACTCCTTAAAAGGTACCAATCGTTTATAAAAGTGTTACATAACCCATTATGTAAAAAATACATCATGTTAGGCACTTGTTTAATACAATGTTGAGATAAATATGAAATTAATTAAGTTTCTGCTTAAATATATACCAAATAATGGGAAGAATGCAATAATAATATAGATTTTAAAAAAGTGATAAAGAAAATATTAGAAATTACAGACCTATCAGTTTTTAATCCATTCTATACTTTTTTGTACCAAGATTATTACAATTTGTCTTCAGCAATCTTTAGATAATAACCAACCAAAATAATTTAAAAGTAGTTTTAGTATAGTGGATTGAATCAAAATATTGAGAGAAGCTGTAGTAAGGGCCAGTGAATATGATTTGTCATTATGTGAAAAGGCACTTGATTCTATAAGAAATTCAATAGTGATTAATGAATGGGATCATCAAATTAGCCCCAGAATATATTCTCAAGAATTTATCAAAGTGCAACAGTAATAATTAGATTATATGATAATATTAAGAAGATTAACATCAAGAAGTGTATATGGCAGAGTGATTCTATATTTCGAAAACATTTTATATAAAAAAATACTTTTCAATGGGCTGTAAAAATTTAGCTATTCTTTATTTAAATGAGTAGTGTGAATGAAACAATATAGCTATGTCACATTTCAAATATTTTATATAGATTTTAGTTAGTATCTTGCATTGATTCTATTTCTTATTTACATATATTGTACCGGTCGAAACCCACCACCACCACAAGTCAAATCGGACTCAAACTCAGCTGAACCAAAACTGAATTCAAACCCAACTCAACAGCTCAGATAGCAGAAATCGACGGCACAGTGCTATGCGCCAAGAACTAGCTCAACGGTTGGTGAGGATTAGAGACTCCTGAGTAACACTAATATCTAAGAATTTATATACTTTGAATAATTTTATAAATTGAATCATATGTATGCTCGGGTTGCCAACACAGACAGCGAGTATTAACATTTAAATAATTATAAAAGAATGATGAACTGAGAAACCAAGTATGTTAGAAAATATTTAATAAGAATAATTTGTTTTGTTTCCATAAAACATAGAATGCATTAATTACCTCTAGTCTTTAAGAGAATTTACAAATATAATAAGAGTGGCGGTCCTTATCATATGCCAACAATTATTATGCAACATAGAATTCTATGTCTATGCCCCCAACAAGAAATATAAAGGCAGATAAAGGTACTCATTTAGAACGGAAATGATTGCTCTAATTTTATCACGGTGGAATGTGAGATTTATATTTCACATTCGGGAATCTATTCATGAAGAGCAAAACGTAATTTTAGGGCATAACTTTAAAATTGATTTGAAACTTATTTAATTAATAATATATTTGAGAATTTGTTCGACTTTAATTTAAATCACTTCATCACGAATTACGAGCATGGAGAGGGTTTTACCGGAACAAAGATGCAATGGTACTGACGGCTTACGAGACAGAGAGGAAAATTGAAATACGATCGCTAGTCGATGATCGAAGTCCTATGGCGGCTTGCATCTAACAAGTCTTACGCCCTTTGACTAATGAATACGAAAGGAAGTACTTTCTTCCTTGAGAAATTTAAATAAGAGAATATGATCACCGACCAGCCTAACGGAGCGGAAGATTGCCCTGCGTCAGCAACGTTCGATGATGATGACTTGATAGTCATCGTTGAAAAATAAAACCCATGTAGAATGCTCTACATGATGACTTGACCAATTAATTAAAGTCAAACGAGCTTTTATCGAACTATTTTAAAACATTTATAAACTATATTAATTATGCCCTAATTATCGTGCACTTCCTGAATATTAATACAAACTAACAAAAGTTGAATTAAAATATATTTAACCCTTTATCGACCCTTTTGCAAAAACATTTTAAATATATATATGGATAAATAAATCAACATTAGTGAAGCAAGAAAATACCATTTTAACATTATATGAATATATATAAACACTGGTAACTTAGGAGCTGGGGACATAGGTGAAAAACGGAGCTAATAGTTTATTATTAGCCAATTATAAAAATCATAAACATGTAATATTTTCTTTCGACTCGATGATTGATAGAATTTATAAATTTAGTTCTAATGGGTGAGAATTACTATTTGAAATTAATACTATAATATTTGTGTGAGGCAAATAGAATGGGGAAGCTCATCGAGTTGAAAGATTATTGGCATATAATTTTAAATAAACTACATTAATAAAGCATACAAATATATATATTAAATGAACCGCCAGGTAAAAAAAGAAAAAGTTTAAAGACTAGAGATTGAAAGAATTACGCTATAGATTTACAGTAGCATTTTATAAAGATTTTTACATTAAAGAATAAAGGAGCTCTTAATAAGGAGTGTAAAATAAAGTTCGAACTGGCCAGAAAGTTTAACGTTCATTATAGAAATATATTACCCCTTCCGCTGGTCCTTAAGTTGCACCTCCAAGTTGTTGAAAACGTAGGCATCATTGGTTGACTACTGGAACAGTATTTTAGTAGCTTTCATAATTTTAGCAGAATGATCGGTCCGGAAAAAGGTTCAGCAGCTCCATTGAAGATTTCTCAGGACTTTAGGAACCATAGCCAGATTCCTGATGTTCTAGCCCTCTATCATGATGAAATACAAATTAATATACACAGAGTTCACTGCACTACTCTACAACAAAGCTAGCCTTTTTTCCTGACTTTTCAGGGCTATATATCCTGTTCACTGATGCCTCCGGCTAGCGCTCATTTTATTATCAATGTGTTTTTTTATAATTAGTTGTTTTCAAATACATTCCCTCGATAAGGCTTTCAAACTAATTAGCTTGAATTCCTTCTCTAATTGAAAATGAATTCTTAAAATCTGAAATGATTTTAATTAGAAAATTGAATTCTTATCTTTTTTAATTAATAAAACTTTACTGTTGTTTTTTAGAATTTGAAAGCCTATGGAAGGAATGTAGCTTTTAATCACAAAACTTTACAAATTATTTAAAGGTGAAAAAAACAAGTATTCCCGACACAATGAAACTTAAACAAGTATTCCCGATGCAATGAAACTTTCGAACAATTATATATATTTAATACTTACAAATATATATATACACAATCCATGCAATTTAATATATATAAATTCATGAATATTTTATCATGAATTTATTTAGAGAATTGATCAAATTTAAACTAAACTAATTAATTTTACTACCCATTTGAAATAAGTTATTCATTATGGAAATTAGCGTGGATTGAACGTATAAAGCCCCATTGCATCGGAAATTTAAGGTTAGTATTAGGGTAAATAACATGAAGCTAGGATTGAACTCAGATCCAACTGCTTCAATATTGGGATGACTGGGTCTCATGATGTACAACCACATTTTAGTGTGTATACATATATAAAGTTGAAAGGAAAAGTAGAAATAAACATAAACAAAAAATTTTTGTAAATATTTTTAATATTACATTAGAATAATAATTACAGATTAAATAATTTTGAATTAAAAAAAAACATTAAAAATTAAACGTTTTAAAAAGGACTAATTAATATTTTATTAATTCTCATTTTGAAATTAAAGAAGCATGTTTTTGTGTTAAAACAGATATACTGATAATTATAAAATTTCGCTATCTATTTTGATTAAATAATTTTTTTAAAATTGAATCTTGTATAACATATTGTGATAAAAATCCCACAAAGTTGTTTTTCAAATGATTAAAATGAATTGAAAAGAGTCATTTACTTTTTTCAATCAAGATAGAGAAAACTTGTTTTTAATTACTGTGTTTTTCCACCCTGATTATAAAAAGTCTGGGAAGAAAGAATAAGGAGTTTTTAACATTTTTTTTAAAGTTTTAATTATACATAGATTACTAAAGATATAATTGAAGGCAGTGTAGTGCAAGTCCAGCTGTTGCTACTAGTTCACAATAGTAGAGTTTGCATTATATAAAAGGTCTAGCTTTTCTATGGTTTATTAGCCCATGTTATTGTGTACTAGTCAATATGTCTAAAGTCTATCACATTTTAGACTAAGTGGATCTGATTTAATGCCAATAGTTCTCTGAATTATAACTTTCCTGAAGATGACAATAAGTCTGTCTACTGTTTTAAAGTGGATCAACTTACCAAGAGAGTCTATCATCTTGCTGAAGAATTAGTTTATATGTATACTGTCTTATCTATATGCAGGGTGGCAAAGATAAAGGTACTGCATCATATATATATAAAGTACAGCTGGTGAGTTATTTTAAATAATTCAATTTCAGTTGTAATTTTTTTAAATTAAATTTTTTAAAAGTAAATAACTTTATTCAACAAAAAGTGAGATGTACTTTTAGTATATTTTATTTAAAAAAGAAAACTGAAAATATTTCTGGATTAGGGAATAAATGATCTTACTGGAGCATGTTTAAAGATGTTTATAATCAATTAGGAGTAACCTGTTAAAAAGAAAAAAGAAAACTTTTATGAAAAAGTATCAAAGAATTAATATTATTTTTTTAAAAAAAGTAAAAAGAATTAGTTTTTATCATTAAGTAATTAATGAATTAATAACTTTGTTTCATTTTATTTTATATATATATACATTATACATGTGCATTTATGTATTAATAAAAAAGAATTGAATTTTTAATTTAAGTCTGTGGCAATTCCTTAGGTATATATTGTGAATTTTTATGTATATTTTTGACATTGAATTAATTGTGTATTATGAAAATATATGTTTAATTAGGTTTATTTTTTATAAACACCAGTGTATATACACATTTCCATGTGCACACACATTTATGTTAAGTCAGTCATTAATTATGTTTTATAAAAAGTGAATTTCATTTATAGGTGTAAGACAATTCAAATATGTTCATAAATTATTATACCACAAGTCTGTGGGCTTATATGTAAGTGTGTTTTATGTAAACCTATTGAAAAATATTTGTAAATTACAATGTAATCAATTTGTTTTGTATTAGTCAAAATCAGAAGGCTTAATTTATATATATAGCCATATTCTGTAGGTCTTATTTTCATTTTATTGTTATTAATAAATTGAGATTTTATTGTTAAAGTTATTCCAGTGAATTTATTTAATCATAGAATAGATTTAAAATATATATTTGTATTATATCTCTTGCTCACAGTTACAGTTATAGAGCTTTTGTTTCTAAGCTAGATTCATGCTTAATGGACTGTTATATAAAACAGGATTATATTCAGTGTTAATGGACATCCAATTGACGATGATCCTGGTTTGGCACAAAGGGGATATTCTTTAAAGTTTATGCAGTATATTTTACTTAGTTTAGTATTAATTAGAAATTATGTTTATAGTTGACCAGTACATTAAATATATTAAATGGCCAGAGCATTGATGATAACCAGCATATTTTAGTATACCAGCATTATTGTTTTTATTGTTATATATTCTGATAGATTAGCACTTATATTTGTGCATCCAAATTAATGTTTAAATAATCTGCCCCAAACTGGGAAGAGCTAAATAATTAGCCTGGTCTATAGTAGACCCATTTTAAATCCAGTCACACGATTGACTGCTAATTTTATTGTTGATAATTTATGATGATGAATGATTATTACTTTAGTGTAATTCTGGTGAACTTATACTTACTTATAATTAATTAGTTGGGTTGATCTCTCAGGCTTGTGCTTCTCATTGTTCTCATTCCTCATTATATTTATTCATTTCTATTTAATTTTAAATTTACATTAGTTCATTAACTGGGTATGATAAGAATGATTTTCCATCAATTCAGCTTCATCCCAATTTCTTCATACCATTACAATATACATATAGATATCATTGATTATATTAGCTTTATTCTCTATGCATAAAATAGATCACCTTTTTTATTGTTGGCTTAATTTCTTTATTATTTCTTTTGTCTCTTTAAATTCATCTTATTTAATCATATTACAGTAAAATCAATTATGTCTATCAATTAAATATTTGACCACCATTTTATTTTATTTTTTCATAAGCATCTAGTTTTTAACAATGCCTCACTGCCTTATTAATCACAATTATTATATTAATATTTAAATTTTCTGAGCATTTTGATCTTTTAGCAATTGTATTTATATAACTTTAACTATATATTTTTGTAATATACATATTATTCCTCAGTACCCAATATTTTATATCATTATTAGTCATTATATGTAATAAATTTGAAGAATTGTTGACTCCAATCATCATATGCAATATATTTTTTACTATAGTTGTTATTATACATTCAGTAATTAACAAATCATGTGACATTACACTTGCATTTCAGGAATAACTTTTTTCATCAATTTGCCTTTGAATATTGGCAGCACCATGCAAATATGAAGTCACCTGATTTGTATTAATACTGTGACAATCACCAATGAAGCATGAATACTTAGTATTATGCTTGCTTAATGTAAATTAACATATTGCATTCTGGGTGTTTTTTAAATTAATGTGCCAGCTTCAGTAAAAATGTACTATAAATTAGTAAAACCCAAAAGCTAAATCCATTAATATAATAAACAAATGACACAAAATTAAAAATTAATTTCAACCAATAGCTCTTTTCCAAGGCAGACATTTTGAGTGCAAAATAATACAAACATAAAACAAATATATACAAATTTACTATCCTATAATATAAAAAAAATTTGTAAACAAATTAATAGCTTCAGGATCATAATTTTTTGTTAAAAGAGATTCTTTTCTTTATTTTAGACAACTTTAGCCTGCTCAGATATAATCTCAAGGCCTGGATTTCTTTATATATATATAATACACAATGAATTTTCCCCTCTTTCACTTAAGGAGTTATATATAAAGTCAAGATAATATGAGAGTTTATTATTTGGACACAGTTACTCTAAACATGTTAGAGTGAGAACATTAATATATTATTCCTATTAGTTTATAGCTATTTATATGTTCCAGATAATAAAATTATTTCAAAAAAGTTTTAATAGTAATCAATACCATTTGATTGTATAATAAAAGTCTCACCAAGTGTATTCCATTCATAGCTTTTTTTTTGCCCATAGCCTTAAATATATCATTGCAGGTGACAATCTTTTCAAATTTTACTCTGCCTAGCATACACTATTCGGTGAAGCCTACATTGTCCACACGGAGACCCAGACTTACTCTTTATTTTGCTATAATATTTTATGCAAATACAATTGGTATATCTTATTTCAAACACTTTACTGCAAAAAATATTATTTATATGCACGGACAATCTGATATTTTGGCTAATTTAATTTTTATCACATATACTATATTTCAGTTTTATTTTATTATATTTTGTAATGTATTTCTGTTTGTTTGTTTTTCAAATTTTATTGATTACATTTGTTTGTTATATCATTTATATTTTTTTATTTTTTTATTTATCATTATATCATAGTTCTGAAAGAGGCTGCAGAACAGTCAAAACAACACATTGTATGTGTTTTTATGTAAAAAAAAAAATGCTATAAATTGTTTAAAGTAATATGCACAAATTGCCTGTTATATATTGTCATTGCAGAACAGAGCCCATAATGCTGCTACCAACTATAAATTGGAAATTTTTTAAAATAAAATATTCAATTTCATGGCAGCACTAAATATTCACTATCCTCATATAATATGAATTGTACTTGGAATCATAGATTTGCTTATATTTATGCTGTTTTTATATTGGAGTATGGCAATTTTTAAAATCCCATTTGCTGTCAATGAGAAATGATTTTTCTTGCTATGCTATGAATATATGCATCCAAATATATATTCACTTAACATAGTATTTTTCATAACATGATTATACACAAGCTCTAACCTACTATTGCAGGCACAATTTATTTCAAAATTTTAAAATAAATAGAAATATCTCTGATCTGCACATTCAAGTATCAGTCAGTTCAAATAAATTCACCTCAAATATGTCCACTGATTTAATATTCACTCTTCTGATTGTTAAATTTCAATTCAATCACCCATATAAAAGCTTTGGCATGCAAAAAAAAAATAATTTTCTTCTGTAAAAGTTGTTTGAAGAGAGCAGATCATATGTTTATAAATTCATGGATTCTCATTCTCACTGCTGTAGATATACAAACTTAGATAAATTTAAAGTCTAATTATAGTGTTTGAAACATTCATTTTTGATTACTGTTCCACGTAAACAATTGACTGACTACTCTTTGGATTACATGTATTTTAATTCTTTCTCTATCAGCTGCCTAGGATAATATCTATCATAGTAGTAAACATAAACATCACATGATCACCATTCTTTATGCGTACATGAGATGTTTACACAGAGGCAACCCTCTCTGTACAGTTGTGACACTCAGTGGAAGCCAGAGTAATAAGTGGATGCATTAAGGTTTGCTCTCAGATTCAAGGCTACTCACTGATGAAAACCACAAGCTAGAAACTAGTCTGGGATATTGGATGAGTAGGCACTAGATAGGGATTTTATGCACAAACCTTCCTATACCATTAATTACTCAGGCTTGCACTGAGTGGCACTACTGTATGGAAAGTTTTGCCTCTGGGTAAACAATAAACAGTAATTGTTTTCCTCATCTTATTTATTACAAAGATCATCTATAGAGTAGTTTAACCTACTTTTTATGGGATATATTGGATCAAACAATGTATATTTCAAGAACTATGATTGGTATTGCATCTATCCAAATTTGTTTATTTTGTTTATAAATTTTTATATATAGTCTAGCGTTGTTAGCCGAAAGGTAAGCGCAGCCATCTTAAAAGCAATTGTTTGCAGATGGTTGTTGCGGTTCGCCTCTCTGCCGATGCTATGACATATGGAAATTTTTTTTTTTTTTTACATATAGACATACAGCTTGGCATGCATGTGTATAAAAAATAAAAACAGTTGAAGTTTCTCGATTAATTGCCAAATAAGCGAAGTAAAAAACAACAACAACAACAAAAAAAAAAAAACACAACAACTTTGTTTAATTAAAGTAACTATTATGAATGATTATTATTAAATTAACCGTTAGTGTTGTTTTACGCTTTATTATCCGCCAGCTATTTTATCTTCAGAATACTTACATATATTTAGTATATAAATTCTCGCCAATATCTTTAATAAATCGATATTTCTGTTAATGATCTTAAACAAGTTTTGTTACATTTTACTATTAAATTTTAATATTTTGTTTTAAATATTCATTTTATAAGTATCTTTTTAATTTTTTTTATATGATTTGTGACGGAGAGGATTAAATTTTTTTAAACCCTCCTCTGGAGATTCTAGTATAAATTTCCAACATTATTTTTGACAACCTAAAAGCAAGTTTAACTTGTGGCTGATCCATTTGTTTTATTTTTTCGTTTTTTAGTGAATTTTTTAAGACACAGTAATACTATAATTCTTATTTTGAAGTCCCAATGGATGAGAAAAATATAATAAACCGATAATTATATCAGAATACAAAAAAAATATTTCAAAGTAGACAAAAACAAACAAAAAAACGTTTATTACAATTATTAAATAAATCTCTTGATATTAGAAAAACCGCCGGAGCACCGGAAAAAATTGAAAAAAAAAAAACAACTATTTTTCAGAAAGTTTTGATCCTTATATTAAAATTTTTAATTATGTTATTTCAATATAAACTCTTATAAAATCATCGTCATTATAATTTCAACTATATCGATTCCTGTCAGGCTGAAAGCCCAAATTTAAATGTTTTTTTCTGATCTGATCTATAGTTTCTCTTTTCCACACCACAACATACTTTTTTATATAATCCAACTATCTCCATGAGGTCTTTTGAAAGGTCTTTAAATCTTTTGGCATCCAGCTTAACCAACTACTCAGCTAATATCACACCTTCTAACTATATATCCAGCACAGTTCCAATTTAGTCAAATCTTTAAACATCACATGATCCAAAGCTCATCACTGAAGAAATTCACAAGCTAGAAACTAGTTTGAGGATATTGATGAGCAGGCACTAGATAGGCATTTTAAGTCCAAACCTTCCTGCATCCATTGATTACTCTGTCTTGCATGGAGTAGCATTACTGTGTGGAAAGTTTTGTCTTTTAAATCCTTCAATGATATTAGTAATAGCAATTTGTTTTCTCACCCAACTAATATGCTTTCACCCCTTTCTTTGTTTTTGCAACATACAACTCCTATCCCTTGATAAATAATCTAATGTTTCAGTATTGCTCTTTTGTTAAATGTCCAAATTGTATATCTTGATATAAGTAAGATCTAAAGTAGCCATATATAGTCTACAAAAAAATAAAAACTTCTCCAGATTTTTCCACTGAGGAATTATTAAGGAGATGTTGCTTACTAAGTTAATCATGTATCTAATGGTGAAGTTTTTTTTTATTTTTCATTACTTCTTTTATTTTTTAATTAATAAAAGCATAATGAAAGAGATTGCTGTATTACTTATAGGCTGAATATAAGAAATAAAAAAAACTTAAGCATATTTTGAAATTCTCAATGATAAGATTTGAATCTTATTTTATGGTTATAGAAGCTGGTTACTTTTAAACATTCTTCTTTAATATATATATATATGAGTGAATGGATTTATAGATGGCTGGTTAGGTATATAAATGATTGATTAATTAAATACATACATAAATAAAAAGATAAATAAATAACTAGTGGAATATGTAGACAAAGAGCAATAAACAGATACATTAAATTTAAATTGCCTTGATAAAATGTGAATTTCAAATCCAGTTAAAATTCGAATTTTTTTTCATTCCAAGCAGGATTTTTTTTTAGATAATTGGCCCATAGTCTAATTACACATTTAATTTTTGATTGTAAAATTCGAATATAGCTAGTATTTATCCAACAGTTAATTATTTTATCCACATTTTGCTACTCCTCTAAAGGAGAACTAGCAAGACTTTTTCCTGCAATGATATATTTAATTAAAACAGTGGGGATAAATGTTATGAATAAAATAATCTTAATGAGACTTTCATGGAAACGGATGAGTAATAATGGTATTAATGAATGAGTTTTAATACTCTAGAACTACTTTTATTATCTGACTTACTCAAATAGGTATAAATTGATGGAAACAATATTTCTCGTGTTATCAGAGTAACTGCGACCAATTACTAGCGCTCTCTCATCCTTGGAGTAATTTATCGTTGCATCTATCATCTCGACATAATTTTTTTGCGTAACACACATTTGGAGCTCCCATATAAAATACTGAATATCCTATGATAAAAAATGCATTTTCATCAATTTTCTCATTTTTATTTCATTATGATAAATATCTGTAATTAATTTTAAAGAAGTTAAAATAAACGTGTATTTTTTCTTCTTGTAGTTGCTATACATATACTTATCGACGCGAATCTGTCGTTATACTCTTAGTCGGTTTCTTTTTAGGATATTACTAGGTATTTATAACTCTGTCAAAATAAAAATGATGAATTTCATATGATTGTACTTACACAATTCAGACATTATCTATGCAATAGACCAACTTATTCCATTTGTATTTTGTTATATATATATATAGAGAGAGAGATAGATAGATAGATAGATAGATAGATAGATAGATAGATAGATAGATAGATAGATAGATAGATAGATAGATAGATAGATGGATGGATGGATGGATGGATGGATGGATGGATGGATAGATAGATAGATAGATAGATAGATAGATAGATAGATAGATAGATAGATAGATAGATAGATAGATAGATAGATAGATAGATAGATAGATAGATAGAACCACTTTTTGCCATGACTAATGATATACTAAAAAAATACATTGAAAACATGTTAGGCAGTAATAAAACTAAATATTATTTTAAAAACTACCTTTTCTGTGTGTATTTTCATTTTACCAGATATTATGTTGGTTCAGAAAAGAAGAAAATTAGTAACAATTGAACTGCAAAAGATAAATATATAGTTATTTTCATTTTAGGTAAAATTAGATTGTTCACAGATATAAATCACATGATAATAGCCTAAAACTTACCATTACCTAGAATTAGCACTTTGTTGTCAAGACAGCCTCTATAAATAAATGCTGGGAAGCCACTGTTCACTCTGGTCTAAGATATTAATATAGGCAAGAGGGTGAAACTTTGGCTAAAACAAAGTGATATTTTTAATATATAGATATATATCATCTACTTTTTTTAAAAGCTTTAAATAAGTTTAGTATTTTTATGTTAAATAAGTTTGAGGTCATGTCAGCTCCAATTATGGTGCATAATATATTTTTTTATTATGGCTTTCATACTTCATGGGAAAAAATTGATAAATTACTTTGCAATACACATGCATTTCAGGAATAACTTCCATGTTTGGGTGTCTTGGAGATCTACCAACATTCATCTAAACATAACCACTCAACTTACATTAATTCTCTAATAGTGACTAATATGTTGGCATAGCTTGAATATTTAATGGTATAATTGCTTAACTCATTCTTATGCAGCACAGGGTGTCTTGAGTTAATATCTCTTGATATCTAATTCAAGATGTGTTACCAATTTATTATATATTTTATTTTCAATAACGCTCTAAGCAACCTAGATAACTATTCAATTACTGGTTGGTAAATGAATATCTCAATATTTTGAGCTAAATGATAAAACAAAGATACAATATTTTCTAAAATATTTACCACCTAGCATTAGCATAAAGTTTATATTTAATGTTTTTGATTTATTTTTAATATAAGAAGCATTGATGTGTGTACATTTAGATTATTAAATATTTGTTCAATGTTATTTAAAGTGTGATTTTGTATGAAACAAAAATTGAAATGACTATAAAAATCAAAAAAATGTTGTTGTTGTTTTTTTATGGAAAAGTTGTATGAGTGAAGGAAAATGAAAATTTTGGTTTGGAATAATATTAGTGTCTAAAAGTGTATTAAAGCATTATTTAATGAAAAAAAAAGAATGTGCAAAAACGAAGTTAGATTAGAAGATACTAAAAAATTGATGTAATTATGAAATAATAAGATTAATATTATAAAAAGTATATTAAAACATTATTGAAAAAAAAAACCAGAAGTGAAATTAGATTAATTGCGAAATACACATTATTGAAAATATTAGCTACATAATCATATCTATACCTTCTTGAGCCTTAGGATATTATTATTTTGTAAGGACTTCAATTGAAGTAAAATTTAACTTTTAGAAGCCCTTATAATTTTAGAGACTTGGATTGCTTCCCTCTGCATAAAGCACTCGTGAATATAAATAAAATACACTTAAGAAAAAAAGATGATACTGAATTTTAGAATAATCTCAGAGTATTGGCTGATGTTATAAGCGAATATTTGTAATTGCTGCTTTTAATGAATAATACAAAATTATATGCAGTTTAGTGAAATAGTAAAAATGGTGGCCCAAAATGGTATCTTACTTATTTTATCAATTTCCAGCTGCACCAAACACAGGGGAAAAACATCTTGGGTTAATTGAATGGAATTGTTTTATTCCAGTTTTCATTTTGATCAAATATTTTATCTTCAAATTAATTTAACCCACAAAAATGCAATATTTCCAAACCTTTTATATAACTTTTCAGGACTCTCCATTATAGCTATCTTTTGTTTTAGTAATCAGTAGATATCAAATGAAGTTATGCTATAATATCCACATTCCTTGATCATTTTCTGGCTTTCCTCTTTATCATTAAAGACTTAGAATTCATATCATTAACTAATGCAGTTTTACATCTTGCAACCATCTTTTTAATGCTTTGCTGTATTCAAGTTAATAGTTTGAAGTTAAAAATAACCATAAGGTTTTGAATCCATACCAACTCACTTTAATAGTTATATAGATCTAACACTAGTCAGAAATTGTACATTTTAGTGAATTTAGTTTTACGTTAATTAAATGTTCCTTCTATTTTTTGGATAAGAAAGTTAGGGCCAGCAAAATATCCTGTGACTGTCTGAATTTGCTAAACATGTTTTTAAGAACAGATTCTTTTCTCTATTGGTCAGGAGATAGCTGTATTATAGCATATCTTCTGATATATATCGTTAAATTAAATATATAGTAGAAGGCTCTGGAATAGGATAAAACGAATTCTTTTTAAAAGCATGCTTAATGTTTTGTTTTATAAATTATAAACGATTTTCTGTAGTCTCCTATGCGGTTATAATTGAACAGCAATTCATAACTGCAAAAAAACGTTATAATTAAATAAAATTCAATTTTATATGAAGATTTTAAAATTTATCTCTAAACCATTTCAACAATGTTTGTATTAAAATTATATTATTATTATTTATAAAATAATAGCACCTCATTAACAGGTCTGAGCGGAATGAACGCCCGCTCGTATATTAACTAGTCATTAATAATATTATTTTTTGCTATCTGAATAGTTTTCCCTAGAAGAGTTTATTCCTAAAATTATCCAGTGACCTCGAGTAAAGAAGTATTTCCAGAAGCTATCAAACAAAACTATTAAAATATTTTTACTTCTAAAATTATTCATTGTATTAAAAAAATGATTTTGCATATTAATAATTGTATATTTAAAAAAATCCATTTAGAAAATAGATTGATATGTCGCATATAATTATAATTTAATAGTATTGTGAGAATTTTCAATATTTATTAAATCAATATATAAATGAATAATAAAATATACAATTTATTTTGAAATATGAGTATAGAAAACAAAATATAAAGAAGAGGATGGATCGAGATTCGCATTGATCAAAATGTTATTTCGTTTTCACTTCTGAAAATGTTTTTTTCTTTTTTAATTAATAAAATTAAAAGAAATAAATCTAATTATAAAAATCTAAATTAAAACTTAATTTTCTTATCAGTTAGCGAATTAATGTATGCAATTAAGCTAATTAACATCTGAATGCGAAAACAGAAAACTAATTTTTTTTTTTTTTTTTTTGTGGCTCGTATTTGAGCGCAGTTGACCCTTTAAAAGAATTGAGAAATTTTACTTCATTGTAATCGAAATGCTGTACTTAAATAGGAGTAAATGTATATAAACGGTGATTTATGAGAAATTATAGCATATATATATATAAAAGAAAATTTAAAATATTTTTATTTTCCGTATTGCTGTAATTTCATGAAGCAGTGAATATTAATTACAATATAGAAAATATATATTTATAAATGTGTGTGTGTGTGTTTATGTGCGGGTAAGTGGTAAATAATACATGTTAAATGTTTATAGTATTTGTTAGATAATTAAATTACTAACTTTATTAATTAAACTCACTTTAAAATGACATATAGATAACCATATTAATTTATATGTGTAGGATTCACAATAAAATCAAGAATCAATTTTATGTTTCTCATTTAATTAAAGCAGTAACTTCTATTTATTCCAAACCATTGTTTTATCAGTTGAAAGCTTCAGTAATCAATAGATATCAGATACTAATTAGAATTTGTCTATAAGTTTGTAATGATGACATTTTACTTGTAATTATATGTTGAATTATTTCCGTAGCTGTCTTTAGAGAAATTCAAACTTTATTTAAACTTCAAACTTTATTTAAACTTTTCAAATACAGTCAACTATTAGTAATAACATATAAGTTAGTATATAGTATAACATTTTGAATAGCATTATTGTCCACTCCATGCATTGCTGGCCTTACTATTAACAATACTAGCATGGGAATAGAACCTGGAATCTTTAAATTCATGAATTCTTAAATTAACATAATATTTTAAGCCATCAAATATTATGTCAAAAGTAGTTGCTTAAAACATGAGCTTCAATTTAACACTCCTGAATCTAAAGATCCTAAATTTGGTTTTCATGCTAGTACTCTTTTCTGCTCAGACCAGCAACACCCGAAGAAGAGACTGATCCAGGTAATCAGAGCATCATCTCAAATTTATTATTTACAGAATAAAAGGGCACAGGTTTGATTCCCATACTTATTGTCATTGGTCTGCAATACTTGAAGAAGAAAGGGGAATAATACGAAATGAAAAATTATGTTATATAGTAACCTGAATGCTGTCAAATGTATTTGAAATAATTTACATTTTTGAAAGACATCCAAGGCTTACCTGTCCATATCAACAAAGTAGTTTTAGTTGTATGATCTTTGTCAGTGAGTATTATAGATAAAGGCAAAACTCCCCATACAGTAGTGCCACCCTGTGCCAAACAGAGTAATCAATGGATGCCAGAAGGCTTGTGCATAAAATCCCTATCTAGTGCCTACTCATCCAATATCCCCAGACTAGTTTCTGGCTTGTAGCCATCATCAGTGAGGAGCCTTGGATCTCAGAGCACTGCACCTAGATCTTAGGATCTAATGCAACCCTCCAGCAGCCACCTTTTAACTCTACTTTACTACAAAACTATGAGAATGAAATTGAAAACATTGTTAATATCTTCAATCTAAGCTCAATAGCTTATATAGTCATATGGATCTGAACTCAATTCAGCACCCATACATTTTGGTGTCTTTGGCTCTTAAACAACCATAGCCACCACTATCCTATTAGGCAGGATTGGTGTTAAACCATCAAACATCACATGATCACCATCTCTATACTAGCACATAATTTGTTGTAAACAAAGGCAAAACTCCCTATACAGTAGTGCCACCCTGTGCCAAACAGGGTAATCAATGGATGCCAGAAGGCTTGTGCATAAAATCCCTATCTAGTGCCTACTCATCCAATATCCCCAGACTAGTTTCTGGCTTGTGGCCATCATAAGTGAGGAGCCTTGGATCTGAGAGCACTGCACCTAGATCTTAGGATCTAATGCAACCCTCCAGCAGCCACCTTTTAACTCTACTAATATCTTCAATCTAAGCTCAATAGCTTATATAGTTATATGGATCTGAACTCAATTCAACACCCATACATTTTGGTGTCTTTGGCTCTTAAACAACCATAGCCACCACTATCATATTAGGCAGGATTGGTGTTAAACCATCAAACATCACATGATCACCATCTCTATACTAGCACATAATTTGTTGTAAACAAAGGCAAAACTCCCCATACAGTAGATTGAGTTCAGATCCGTATGACTATATAAGCTATTGAGCTTAGATTGAAGATATATTAACAATGTTTTCAATTTCATTCTCATAGTTTTGTAGTAAAGTAGAGTTAAAAGGTGGATGCTGGAGGGTTGCATTAGATCCTAAGATCTAGGTGCAGTGCTCTCAGATCCAAGGCTCCTCACTGATGATGGCCACAAGCCAGAAACTAGTCTGGGGATATTGGATGAGTAGGCACTAGATAGGGATTTTATGCACAAGCCTTCTGGCATCCATTGATTACTCTGTTTGGCACAGGGTGGCACTACTGTATGAGGAGTTTTGCCTTTGTTTAGAACAAATTATGTGCTAGTATAGAGATGGTGATCATGTGATGTTTGATGGTTTAACACCAATGCTGCCTAATAGGATAGTGGTGGCTATGGTTGTTTAAGAGCCAAAGACACCAATTTGTATGGGTGCTGAATTGAGTTCAGATCCATATGACTATATAAGCTATTGAGCTTAGATTGAAGATATTAACAATGTTTTCAATTTCATTCTCATAGTTTTGTAGTAAAGTAGAGTTAAAAGGTGGCTGCTGGAGGGTTGCATTAGATCCTAATATCTAGGTGCAGTTCTCTCAGATCCAAGGCTCCTCACTTATGATGGCCACAAGCCAGAAACTAGTCTGGGGATATTGGATGAGTAGGCACTAGATAGGGATTTTATGCACAAGCCTTCTGGCATCCATTGATTACTCTGTTTGGCACAGGGTGACACTACTGTATGGGGAGTTTTGCCTTTGTTTACAACAAATTATGTGCTAGTATAGAGATGGTGATCATGTGATGTTTGAGTATTATAGATATGAATGTTTCTCTATTATACTGTAAATCTTGAATAATAGTACTAAATATAACCATTAAACATCATATGATTATCATTCTTATGCTTTCGCAAGCTGTTTACACAGAGACAAAACTTTCCATACAATAGCACCACTAATAGAAGCCAGAGTAATCCTGCATTCATTAATTACTCTGGCTCACACTGAGTGATGCTACTGTATGGAGAATTTTGCCTCTGTGTAATACTAAATTTAATTATGATTGTCTTGCAATTGTATGAAATTAATTTTGTAATGGTGAGTTAATTTTTAAACAAAGTACTCAATACCTAATATCATTAGTCCTGCATTCGACTGCATCAAATAAATAATAACATGTATATTAGATAAAGACAAAACAAAATACAATGGAACTGTGATATCTTCTACATATTATTCCAAGACCTGCCATTTATATCACATAAAATATTTCACTTTTTGTTGATAAGCTTTAATTGCAATCGAATATGTATTGCTTACTGAACTGCATATGTACAACACTTTTAAACATGGCAATATAAACACATATATAAACACAAATGGATGTTTATGCATGTAGTATTCATATGTAACCTAGGATTATATGTAATCATGTGGGAAGACTTCAAAATATTTAGACATGCTATTGGCATTAATTTTCTTGCACTCACTCATTAGTAAATGTTTAAAAACATAAGTGAATCTCTTATGTTTACAGCTTATTATTATATAAACCAACATCAATTGACTGTTCTCAATTCACAGTTCAATTCTCTTATGGGTCTGATAATTCAAATGACAAAATATTTGTACAAATTTAATTCTATACAACATAGGAAAAAGACAGTATCTCATTTTTAATTACCCATGTCTTTGAATTCTCTTAATTTTGAAAATCTGTAATTAATTTTTATTAGCAATGTATAGAATTATATTTATACAAATGTTTTGTCCTTTTAATTATCAGGTTTACAACAGAATCAAGTCTTGAATTAACATCAATAGATGTTGATTTATATAATAATAATCTCTAAGCATAAGTGATTCACCTATGCTTTTAAAACATCTATTGATGGATGAGTGCAAGCAAATTAATACCAACAGCATGCGTCCAAAAGTTTTGGTTTCCTCCCAAATGATTATATATAAATTGCTAATAAAAGTTAACTTAAGATTATAGTACAAACAAAATTTTAAAAAAATCATAATGTAGTTATAAATTTAAATAGCATATATATATATATTGTGTGTGCATGCATTCACTCATTCACAATTACTCATTAAATAATAGTAAGACACTTCTTGTATCACATCTCTTTTTTAAAATAAAATTTTAAAAGTAAAAAGTTAGATTTCCATGGCAGCTAAACACATTCTAGATATTATCATTTTTCTTTTGTAACATTTATTTCTCTATGGAAACTTAACAGTAATCTCATTATTAGCAGTGCTATATCTCTGGGATTTTTTAAGGCTGTATTAACTTTCGAATCTATATATATAGTCTCCCACGCGCGCACACACACTTGTCATTACCCATTTCGGATTCTTAGTGGAACTCTTTCAAACTTAAGTTTACATTAAAGTTTGACTTCTTTTTACCTTATTAAGTTGATAACTTTTATTTTAGCATTTAAAGAAATATGTTTTACAAACGTTTTTTAAATCTCATAATAATAGTTTTAGCTTTATACTTATAAAATATTTTATAATGCAAAATACTATATCACATTAATAAAATGTAACGAATAAAATGTATGTGATTTTAATATAAGGCAATAAACGTTATTAATAAATAGGATCATGATAATGTTTCCGAATGACAAAGTGGACACTACCATATCATAAAAATTATAAATTTTACTGTTTATTTATATTTCTTTTTGTGTAGAATATAACTGAAGTAGAGTATATTGATACAGTGCATATTGCAGCTTCACTGACAAATTAGAAATCACGACTGCTAATTACATCTTTATAATGGGTCAAAAATAGTGATGATAATTGTATATTTGTATCATCTTAAAGGAAAACTAAATATTATATCAAACTATGTAAATATATGGGATTTGAACTCAGACTATTAAGTAACCTACAAATATCCACACTATCTTATACTACTGCTACACATGACCACACACATGTAGAAAAGATAAATAGTACATTTGTTTTATATTATCAAAAGTAATTAATCACAAGCATCATAGTAAGACAACTACTTGGAGAACATTATGGAATATTAGTGCAAAATAAAATGACAAATATCTGTTGTTTGTTTTTTAATTGTTCTATATGTTTTATATTTGTAAATCATAATGTTTCAGATTTTAAGTTCAGTATTATGTTAGTGTTTTGGGTCAATTGACTTTAGACTCATATCAGTAAGCTGCATGATTAATACATTTAGTGACGATATAAAGTGAAGAGGTTACAGTCACTGAATCAAAGTTTAAAGCTTTTATTACCAGCGTTTGAACACTATGTAAAATTCTTAATGATAAACCATTTGATTATACATGATTTTCCTATTTCAGTTAGCTGCAATGCCAAATTAGAAATTAACAAAAAAAATAATAATAATTTTCTAAATTTTAAATTTTTTGGTTCAAAATGTATATGTAGTATATATTTACATACACATATATTTATAAGACATTAGCATGGCCCATGCTTAAAGAAACCAATATGATGTCAGAAATATGTTGCCAAGGTAACATTAAATTAGGCAGTAATTGGAGTGCTAAATTTTAGTATTCCTTTGACAACTGATAGCTTTATTCTCTTGGTAATGTATATATAGTATATATTTACGCACGCATATATTTATAATACATTAACATGGCCCATGCTTAAAGAAACCAATATGATGTCAGAAATATGTTGCCAAGGTAACATTAAATTAGGCAGTAATTGGAGTGCTAAATTTTAGTATTCATTTGATAACTGATAGCTTTATTCTCTTGGTTTGTTTAATATGACAGCCATTAAGCAATCAGCACTTATAGTTTAATTAATATATACGTGTGTGTGTGTTTTTAAAATTCATATTATAAATGGATTTTATTTATTATCCACAAGTTTGTTTGTCCATGACATGATTTGGAGTCAAATGTTATGGCAAGCACTATTTTATATACGTATATGCTTATGCAATAGCCATTCTACTGTTTTAGCGTTATAATTTGTTGATAATAATAATCAGTATCTTACAGACAACAGCTCTGATTTAACCTTAAATTGCTTTTTTGGGCCTTTTTACTACTATTTTAGTATTACTTCACTTATTTCCAGTAAATGCTTGAATTTATGTAATTATTAATTTAAAAAGATTTGAAGACGTCAGTAGTACATAGAGAAAAGCTTCAAAATGAGCAGACAATAGTTTAGAGTCTGCTGATTGGTGGATTCTTGAATTTTGATTGTATAAACAAACTTTAAAACTTTTCTTTCCATTTTTTTATGATATGCAAAAACATATAATTTTGTATTAGATTTAAAGAATTACGATCATTTTTTAAAAAAAACTAATGAATAACAATATTTTTTATTAGTCATTCATTAGACTAGAAATTTAACCCCCTAATGAAGAATATTTCTGCAGTGTAATTTTCACTACACCACTCTTATTCAAGGTAGACTGGTTTCTATTCACTTTAACATCTTGAGGAGGGATGTAATCATAAATATATGACCAAAAAATTCCCAAGACACTCATCAGTTGGCCCAGACACAATGTCTTACATATATCTTTATCAATGTTCAGTATAAATTAATACAGTTTAAGTGACAAGTATCAAATGTGCTTCCCTCATAACTTTGATGCAAATCACTTAATGAAAGTATATTAATAATTTTTATTACTCACTCATTAGATTAAAGATTAATCACTTAATGATTAATCTCTCTGTAATGTAATTTTCACTGCTCCACTCTCATATAAGATAGGGATTGTTTTTGGTCTGCTTTTAACATCTTGTGGGTATGATCCCCAAGATGCACATTTCTTGCTGAACCAGAACTCATCAGTTGGCCCAGATCACAATCTCATATATATATATATATATCTTTATTAATGTTCAGTATTGATAGATAGATAGATAGATAGATAGATAGATAGATAGATAGATAGATAGTAGAGTAGAATGATAGATAGATAGATAGATAGATAGATAGATAGATAGATAGATAGATAGATAGATAGATAGATAGATAGATAGATAGATAGATAGATAGATAGATAGATAGATAGATAGATAGATAGATAGATAGATAGATAGATAGATAGATAGATAGATAGATAGATAGATAGATAGATAGATAGATAGATAGATAGATAGATAGATAGATAGATAGATAGATAGATAGATAGATAGATAGATAGATAGATAGATAGATAGATAGATAGATAGATAGATAGATAGATAGATAGATAGATAGATAGATAGATAGATAGATAGATAGATAGATAGATAGATAGATAGATAGATAGATAGATAGATAGATAGATAGATAGATAGATAGATAGATAGATAGATAGATAGATAGATAGATAGATAGATAGATAGATAGATAGATAGATAGATAGATAGTGAATTAATACAGTTTAATTGATATCTGTCAATGTTGACACAAACCACTTAATGAAAGTATATTAATAATTTTTATTAGTC
Source organism: Epiperipatus broadwayi (assembly GCA_028023455.1). Lineage (NCBI taxonomy): Eukaryota > Metazoa > Onychophora > Udeonychophora > Euonychophora > Peripatidae > Epiperipatus > Epiperipatus broadwayi. The sequence goes on from JAQFVV010000189.1 coordinate 1,505,943, forward strand.
ATTCATTAGATTAGAGATTAACCCACTTAATCAATAATCTTTCTGTAGTGTAATTTTCACTACATCACTTTCACAAAAGGTAAGGACTGGGTTCTATTTGCTTTTAACACCTTGTGGAGGGATATAATCATAAACATATGACCAAAGACATATGAAAAAGATGTATGATCCCCAAGATGCACATTTTGTGCTGAACCAGCATTCATCAGTTTGGTCCAGATCCCAATCTCTTATGCATCTCTTTATCATTATTGAGATTATTTATGACTTTATAATTATTCATTCAAATTTAAAAATTGGAATTCGTTCAACAAAGATATTATTAATTTTTTTTTCAATAGCTTTACGACAAAGAATCAGCCAACTAAATCTCATTGTTCTGGTTGTGTAGTTCACAATTTTATTTTTTTATATATTTAAAATATTCAAATATAATATTTTAGATTTTTTTTATTTGTAGCATATATTTTTAACAAATTAATATTTTTATTAATTCATAATATTGAATAAAGGTTTTAATACTAAAATTAAATATGTAGTATTATGGACTCAAATTGTCATTAGGAGAAGTTGGAAAGGTGTTATGAGTTTTAGTATGATTTTATACGTTGATGTCTTCGTATAATATTTCAACAATATCAATAAACAAACCATTGAGTGGTCAGAAATTTGCAAAAATACAGATATCTAAATAAATTCAAAGTATTATAGTTTTAACTATTTAATCACATTGATTTCAAAATAAATAAATAAACAAATGTTTTAAATAAAATAAGTTCATCTCTAATCTTTCTGCTCTGAGTTATCTTTTATTGAAGTTTGAATTCTCTATGATATAATATTCAAATTAAAGCTTTCAATTTTATAAAATTGATTGGGTCTTTTTTACAGTTTGGATGCTACTTTTTTATTAGGATCATAAGCTTGATAGAAGATTGATAAGCAGTGCTCATAGATGAGTTTGGGTTTTGTTAAGATATTAGTGAAAGAAGTCTAAATTGAAATAAGGATTTGGATTGTAGGTGTAGTTTATGTGGAGGTGGAAGGGAATGTATTGAACATTCATTTTTGGAGTTTAGGATGGTGAAAGAAAATCAGGATAAATTGGATACTGCAGATTCTTTTTCCCCACCACATTTATGTCATTTATAGTAAATATTAATAGTCAATAGATGACTTATTTTAGTGCTTAATAAATCACCATCTAGAATTGTCCTATTCAATAACCTGAGACAAGTTTCTAGATTTTGGCTTTCATCAATGAGGAGCTTTGGATATTGAAGCAATACACCTGGTGATGTATACATGGTGAAAACAATCTCTTGGTGAACATCATTGTGTAAGTGTCATGTGACATTTAATTGATGACAAATTTGAAGAGTGTAATAATGGAAAAGACAAGATTTTATGATTTTTTTTTTGTTTATGTCTCTATAAAAAATTAGGGAATATGAAGATGGGATAGTTAGAATTATTAAAACAACTTTTGTTTAAAGTGGATACAGTTAAATGAAAATGAACTCACATTAAATAAGTGTTTGGATAAAAGAGTACATAGTGTAGAAGTATTTATTGTTCATATAAACATTTTGATTGGAGGGAATGTTTTTGAAACTCAGGGGGTTCATGGGCATATACATACAGTAACTTCTTTTCATCTAAGGAGAAGCCATTTTGCATCTTTCGATCTAAATGTTTATTCCAGAAAGAATAAAGCAGCAAAAATTAGTATACTTGCCTTTTTTATAACAAATTTTATCATAATTCTGTTGCCACAAGTTTGATGATTCTCTCACAGGTGAATCTTTTTATGATGTGATATGACATAAAAGTGTTTTCTTCTTAATGAGGTCAGATGACTTGCTTTTTAGGCCATAAACTGAGAAATCTTATAACAAGTCGTTTTTTCTGACAAGATATTGAATTAAATGTAACATAATTTTAAGAGTAAGGCAGAATATAAAATATTTTAAAACAAACATATTATACAACAACTACTTAGCACACTAATCAAAATAAATATTATACACATTATTTAATATTAAATGATATGAATGCAAATAAATATATATCCAGTACACCGTGCTTTGTAAATTAAATGTCATATTAGGAGCACTTATTCAATCTCAGATATTTATTTATATAAGCTAAGATATTTAATGAATACCAGATGACAGAATTGTATGTAAGTGTCCAGACTAGTTTTTGCATATTTAACTTCTTGAGTGAGAAATATAGGATCTGTATCTACAATTCAAAAGGCATATTAATTTTTTTTTAAATAATCCAAAACTCAAAATCAGTCTAAGGTTTTATGTTAATGTTATTATTATATCCTATATATTATTTACCTGTTTAAAGAGGTTTATTTAAACCTCTTTATATCAATAATTTCAATCTATGTGGTCAAGTTGCAGTCTTTAGTGTCTATATAAGTATATTAGACCATGGGATTCCACTCTTATTGTTAAAAGGTTGCCTTGGCAACAGTTTGAAATTGTTGATTGTTATTGATATTCAGATTGTCTAAGTGTTGACTGGTTTTTAATGATTATATATTAAAAATCTATGCATATTTTATAGAGAATGATCCATGAAAATAATCATAAAAGATAGTTTAAAAATAGGAGAGAGATTAATATATAATTTGCATAAAAATTTATGAATATAAATCAAGTTTCTAGAATGTTGGTAGGTAAGAGATTAGCAATAAACCAGCATACTTTATTTAATCTGTCATAAAGCTTCTGTAACAATAGACTCTTTGATTCAGGATCTCTATTCATAAAGTTGACCCCTTTGTTAAAATTTATAAAACTTATTATTAACTGAAACACAGGCTTATTATTATTACAATGATATCTGCCATTTATATTTAATCAAAAATTATATCATTCCTCTAAAAAAAAAACACACAACATAAATACTTACTGTCTCTTACATATTTTAAATATCTTTACTATTTTTTATTCAAATTCTTTTTTGGTATTTTTAAAAGTCTCATTTACTAACGGATGTAAAATATTTTAACTATTCAATTTCAAGGGGCTATTTTTTTCAAATAGCACATATAATGTAATTTAGATCTTAAAATAACTGACAATATAGAATTGGACAATCAAACTGCAATCAGGAAATAATAAATTTCATAAATTTTTGGCATATAACTTTTAATTTTAAAACTTTTAATGCATCAGTATTTTACTACTCTACACGATTTGGGGCAGGGCTAGAGTATTGTCAATCTCTGGAGTATAATATCCTATGGATCAATTTCAGTCCTGATATTTCCCATGCTCAAACTTCTTATGAACTCCCAAGAAGCAAAGTCATTCAATTATTTATTTTTTATTTTAATCACATCAATTTTTTTTATCGCATGCGTGAACGTCAAATTTTTTCAAACATACATATATATTTCTGCCAATTTTTAATTAAATCTATCATTTTTTATTTGAAAACAGCATGAAAGCATTGGAAAATATAAATCTGCACCAGAATACATTTCAACTAAACTAATCATTTAAGGTAGACTGTATTAATACTAAAATATCTTGGAACATCCATATGATGGTCATTTGTTTATTATATCTATTTTTGGAATTCCTCACACACAAATTTTGATAGATTATAATGTATTGTTCTGTGTATTTTTTCACAAAAATTAATCTTAAACCATCAAACATCATATGATCACCATTCTGTATGCTTACACAAGCTGTTTTTCACAGAAGCAAAACCCTCCACACAGTAGTTCGCTCAAGCCAGAGTAATCAATGGATGTAGGAAGGTTTGTGTAAAAAATCCCTATCTAGTGCATACTCATCCAATATCTCCAGACTAGTTTCTAACTTGTGGCTTTCATCAGTGAGGAGCCACAAATTAGAAACTAGTGCGGGGATATTGGATGAGTAGGCACTAGATAAGGATTTTATGCACAAACCTTCCTGTATCCATTGATTATTCTGGCTTGCACTGAGTGACACAACTGTATGGAGAGTTTTGTCCTCTGAAAAATTTAGTCTCATATTATATTTATTCAATGACAATTTTTTTTATTAATTTTACACATTATTTGAACTTACTTGTAATATCTTTGTAAAAATTTTGAGGGACTTTGCATATATCTAATGATATATTTTATTTGAAACTTAGTCATACATTTGCAATATCTCCATCATACTTTACATTAAATGAAATTCAGCTGATTTTAGTGGAGAACCAAGATTTTTATGAAGTTCAGAATATGATATAGTAATTTTCATGAAATCTCAAGATTGTATCTTAACCTGTCACCTCCAGTATGCAATATTGTGATTCTCAAGTAATTAAAAATTATTTTTTCTTAATTTCCAGCTCTTTAATATATCCATGGTTATTGATATTTACAAGAACTTGTTTTAAAATTTTGATTGTATTTTATATATTATCAGATATAATCTGGAAGTTATAATTGACTATTTGTAAATCTGCTTTTAGAATAGATTATATTTGCCTGATTAATGTTTGTTTAAAGTTTTCATTTTAAATCTCTCACTCCTTGGTCAAGTTGCAATATTTAATGTCTATATAAACATATCAGATCATATATAAAGATAGTACCACTTTTATTGTTAAAGGAGCTTGCCTTGACTGCAGATTGAGATTGTTGATAACTGAAGGGTTATTTATTAGCACCTACATTTATAAACCTATTAAAGCCTTGGGTATTTGGTTTTATTGTCTTAGTAAATATATACTTTACATGAAATTTGGAAGTTATAAATGACTATTTATTAGTCTGCTTTCAGAATCTGGAAGTTATAAGTGATTATTTATTAGTCTGCTTTCAGAACAGGTTATATTTGCCTGGTTAATGAGCTTTGTTTAACTTCTTTGCATTATTAATTTCTCACTCCTTGGTCAAATTGCAATCTTTAGCATCTATATAAACATATCAAATCATACATAAAAGTGGTACTTTCTTCCTTTATTGTTAAAGGAAGTTGCCTTGACTGCAGATTGAGATTGTTAATGGCTTATGGATTGATTATTATATTGGCAGATCAAAGCATGCAACATTAGTACATCACAGTGTTATTTCTAATGCTGCAGTGAATAGGTAATGGGATCAATTAAACAAGAGATTGATTTGCTGGAAAGTAGATAAACATCCTTTGGATAAAGCTGTAAGCATATATTCCTTATTTTCAGCTGCATATATTTCATTAGCAAAATAAAAACATCTTCCATAGTAGAATTAAAATCATTCATTATAAGAGTCAGGATAGAATCAATAATTTGATAAAATTTAATGTCACTGCTAAATCTTTTTTTGTTAGTAAAATGATGTTAATTTTAACATGTATGCAACAAACACAAATTAATTAATAAATAATTTATTTATATAGCTCTGACTACATGTGTAATAAAGAGAAAGAAATAAAACCTGTCATGGATTCTTTAACAAATTTACACTCACTCATCTTCATGGGTTAATGCTTCTAAATTTGTGAAAGAGTGCATGACAGAAGGTTTTATTTCCCTTCTCTTTATTACATATTAATTAAATAATCAAAAAGGAATTTCATATCATAATTAGTCTTAAAACGATGATAAAGTTTATTTAAAAATGTATGTTCTTAGCCATCATATTAATTAAGTAGGGATATTCATCCATTTGGAATAAGAAGTATTTATTATGTCTAATTTTTTTAATACATTCTTAGTTAATTCTGTATCTTTTGGGCTGGTACTGCATAAAATTGTTAGTCATAAAATTATCCATAACTGTATTTGAATGATCTGTATAATGAAGCTTGTATTGTAGAATGATTTTACAGAAAGTAACGTATCTATATTTTAGTTTTCATTTTTGTTCCTAGATGTCAGATATTAGCAGCAGATAAAATGGCTAATAATGTAAAGATCAACTTGTATAGATAAAATTATACATAATATCAATGCTTATTCACTTTGTAATCCTAAAGCAAAATCTTAAGTTTTTTTATTTTGGTTCAAGATTATTTTCATTCTATTAAAAAATATTTTTATTAATAAATATAAAATATATTTTATTTTAATCATTTTATATATTAAGCAAAAAATAATTGTTTAAATTAAGCTATTTTAAGAGTTTTATTACTATATTTAATACAACTTATCAAATGATCTTGATTTATGTGTTTAATAAATATATATTTTAAATCATCAACATTGCAAAGTTTTTAAATATTTTTGTTTCAAAACTAGACCATAATTTAATATGTTTGTAATGATAATTGTTTTTAAAAGGAATTAAACTATTGAAATTAATGTCATTTAAATATATAATCCTTCAAAAAGAGAAATATATCTATACTTTTTGTTTTATATGTGGACTATAATCCACTGTTTTTTGGGAATAAGTTTGATTCTAAATGCAAAATTGTTGGTAATTTTATTTTTTAATCGTAATGCATGTGAATTCCAAGATGAAAGTCATACCTTTTAGAGAATTTGAAATCATTTATTTATTACATTTTATTGGTGTACAAATTAATTTTCCTGCAAAAATTGGAGTTTAGATTCTTGTAAAATAAACAGACAGATCTTTTTATATAATATGTTTGAGATACAGCCTACTCTCATCAGATATGCCAGAGATTTAATATCAATTCACGATGCCAAAATATTAGACAGAACTTGTTATATAATTACTTTTTTGAAATATTTATTTGTTAAAGGATTAAGTTTTGTTAGATGATAAAATGAATGTGTATTATTTCTGAAATAATCAATGAGCATATGCAAGCACGTAATTCCACAAATGTGTTTGTATCTGATTATGCTTTTATTGATGTATAATTTTTATAATTATATTACTCTTATTTTGTACTAATTATTTTATTGTTATCTTAGTGTATAATTTTACATTAAATTACAGGTTTGAACTCAGAAACCACAGTTTGTTTTATTAATGTCTTACAAATTTTTAATAGATGAATTTCAATGTGTAGATGATGTTTTTATATAAGAATACGTGATTGGCCAGTTCTCGCATATGATGTTGATAAATTTTTTATACATATTTGCAACATTTGTTTATTTTCCAAATTATTAAGATGTAAAACGTTTTTATAATTTGAATGTTTATTATTGTTTTGCCAACTACTTTAAACATTTTATTTTTCTATATTTGCGGTGAAATTTTTATCAAATTGCTTGTTTTTAAATCCGAAGCATATTGTTATCATTAGTTTCATTTATCATTCTTATAAACAAAAGTCACGGTTTTGTCTGAAAAACTCATAATTAATTATTGTGCTGAAAGAAGTTTGTTACTTCAATGTTGACGATTTTTTTATTTAAATGATAAATATTTAAAAGTATAAATAATTCTTATGTCAAAGAAAGTAAATATATTTTTACAAACATTAGTATAAATAATTGTTTTTAAATTCGAAATAAGTAATAGCCTTTCTCTCCACAAAAACTTATCTTCATTTTTCTTTTTGCTTTTAAAAAACTCTTAAAATAAAAGTTTATTCAAAGAAACATTAAGAAATTGTTTTAATTTTGTCTCTCTGCTTGTAAGTGAAATCTTTAATTTTAAAAATCAACGTTTTCTTAAAACACATTTTAAAAGTAAAGATAAATATTGCGCATTGCGCGTAGGAGTAATATGTCTACTTTATTAATAAGAAAGGCCCGGCTTTTATAATCGTCTTTTTTGTTGTTGTTATATCTAATTAATTCAAAATTAACTTCAGATTCCTACACTCTAGCTTAAAATAATAAAGATAGCTATTTAACGATTGCTATTGGATGGTTTATTGAGTTGGCTATGAAGAGACATCTTGAGGAAAAAGTTAAGCGTGACTTAAAATATTTCAAAGTTTACCTAGCTAGATTCGAATTTCAAATCATAGACATCGTAGAAATGTTTTTTTTTTCTCATGTGTCATAGCATCAGCCGGGAAGCGAACCCGCTAACCAGGGACAAGTGCTTGTAAAGCTGCTGTCGCTGACCTCTCGACCACCAATGCTTGACATCGTAGAAGTGTTAAATAACCAAAGCAACACAATTTTTTTTTAAAAAAAAATTAAATACTGCTAAAAGGTTGGCGGGGGGGGGGTAATAAAATAAGTTTTGGAGATTCGTCAGCAAACAGGTAGACATAACATTTTTCATTTGTTAATAATTGTAAATTGTTATAAACATGTAGTGTGTGTGTCTTTTACATTTATCATCACCCCTTTCAACTAATACTGATCCGCTGCAAAATGAAGATCTCTCCAAGCTTAATCCAATTTATCTAACCTCTCTTCTCTACATCACACTAACATACTTCCTTATTTCATCTATCTATCTCATATGTAGTCTGTTTCTAACCTTTTACAATCGCTTGGGCTCCAGTTTAAGACTGACTAACCATCTATTATCATTTCTTCTAGCATTATATCTAGAAATTTCAGTCTCTTAATTCTTTCAATGATGTCAATAATACACGTTCTTTCACCAATTTATTATGATGCAATTTCTTCTTGTTACTCCTAACAGACATTTTTGTACTTTGTTGAATGGTCCGAACTCTCTGTATTGCTTTTCTGTTAGTGTCCAAGTTGCAGGTCGATAAGTAAAAACTGGTAAAACTTATTTATCAAAAACTTTCCTTTTCAAATAAAAGCATATTTTCTTTTAATGCTAAGTTATAGCAAAAGCTTTCCATTCAAGTTTAATTCTGCAATTAATTTAACTTATTATGTTTCTATCCATATTAGTAATCAGACTAAAGCATTTGTAATTATTAATTTTCCATATATATATACCTTAAATTTAGAAAATGAATATTAATGGTAAATAAAACCTTATTCAGTTTATATACCAGTAACTCAAGGAATGGTTATCTTATATGATTCAGTGCAGTTGTAGAGATGCAAATTTGAGAACTAAAGATCCATGGATTTCACCTCATTAATATTGCTTCTAGTAATGTCTTGAGATAAACCATTTAACCACTTTTTAGTGGTAAGACTTTCTTATAATGATCAATACAGATATCAGCTATGACAAGAAACAAAGTTTTTTGAAGTGGCAAGAACATTTACAATTTTGCTTCACTTAAGCATCCCATTTAAATATCCAGTTATTGGTTAGTTAATTGGTATTAAGCCATTCTTAACTAAACCAAAGATGAGGAGATGGATAAACCTCACTACTTGTCATTTGCCTATCCTGGAAAATATCTTATTCTCACTGATCCTCTTTATAAAGTTAGCATGGTTTGAATGATAGAAGTCCATGAACTACTGCCCAGTTCTATCACATCCATAGCTCAAACCACCAGTTAATTTCCAACTAAGATGTGACAATATATTGGGTAAAAAAGAAATATGAAACTATTTTAAAATGATCTATTAAAAAACACTGTATATTTGGAATTCTGTAAAATGGCATAAAAAAGAACTATGAATTGGCCAGGAAAGTACAGAAAGAAAATAAAAGTTTGAAAAGTAGAAAACAATATTTTGATAGCAGAAGAAAATATATTTTACCATTGAGAAAAAGAGATGAAACTATTATAAAATAGAGGGAAAACTTTATGAAATATATAGAAGAATTCTAAAAAGAATTATATATATATATGTAATTACAGGGGATTTGAATAAGACTTTCAAGCTCCCTTCAGCTATCCACTATGCCCACTTACATATGACAAAGATCAGTGATCTTCAATATATATATTTCATGCTGAACCAGAACTCATGGTCCAGATCACCATCTCCCCTACACACATATATTCAATGTTTAGTTTATATTAATATAGTTGGAGGGTGGAGTAGATTAAGCTTCTCCATTAAAGCTTGAAAATTTGCTATATTAATATAAACTGAACATTGATTTTGATGAGGGCTGATTCAGCATGAAATATATATACTGGAGATCATTTATTTTTTCGTGTGTGTGGCCATGTGTATCTGTTGTATGATATAAAGTGGATCACTAAAGGAAGTTTGAAAGTCTGTATTCAAATTAATACATTTAAATTTCATGTATAACTTACATTTGTATTCAACTATTAAAGAATTATATAGTAATAAAAAATAAGATCACCAAATAACAACTACAATTACTACATTTTCTGAATTACCAAATCTTTTAAATAAAATGGGTCATGTGATTAAATCTATGAAAAAAAGAAAAGCTCTAGAATCTAATGGAATTATTATTGATATCTTAACAGAAGCAGGTCAAGAAATAGAAAAAATTGTTGATAAAACTTTATACCAAATATCTCAATAATAAAAGTTGTTCCAGGTGATTGTAAGAACATTTAAGAAAGGTGATAAACATGATAGATGGTATTGGAAGTTACTGATCTTCCAATCTACTATCTCTTCAATACAAAATTCTTATCGAAATAATTACAACTTTTCTGCAGTGAATTTTTGGCCTAAAGCAGCCAAAATAATAACTGGATTTAAAAGTAGTTTTTAGGACAGTGGATCATTTGAAAGTATTGAGAGAAGTTATAGAAAAGACCAATGAATATGATGTTTCTATTTGCTTTTGATTTGTAGATTATAAAAAAAAAATTAAATAAATATTTTTACAGTAATTGCAGCTTTGGATTTGCAAGATATAGAGTTAGGAGATCAAATTGCATTAGCATGATTAGATTCCATGATTATATCATAAGATTAACATGAACACATGTGTACAAGAGAATGATTCCATATCTCCAAAACTTTTTCCTGAAATTAGAGAATATTGCAAAGTAAAATGTAAGGATCACCATAATAATTGTCAATGATGATAAGGATTCTCAATAAACTTTCCCTGTTGAGGAAGGTTGGTGTCTGGAGTTTCTTTTTTGATTGAAATCTAAAACAATTAAAATACTATTAGGAGTACTTGTGATTATAAATCACAATGATCATCACTGTTACATATCGATTTCATTTAATACCTGAAAGATATCATAATATAGATTATAATATATGTATTTATATCTTTGGTTGGATATAATATATTCCAATATAAATTTCAAAACTACCTTTTGGTTAAACAAAACTTTTATCTGGTTATTAAACATTATCGAATTATGTTTATTTAAACCAGGATTTATGGGATTCATGAATACATATAGTAGGATACTATTACATTTGTCATTATATATGTGCATATTGATCATCGAGTACCATATATCTTTTGTGTATTTTTTCTGGGTTCAAACCTGTACTGTGGTAATTACCATTACAATATATATTTCTGATATTACATTAGCTGATAAAAAAGTGATGAACAAGATGTTTAAATTCATGAAGCTGAAAGTAAAGATAGTTTTACCTGTGCAGCACTATATAATTCTTAAACATAAACTGAAGTTAATGTCCATTTAAAGGGTAAAAGTCAAATTCATCACAATCTACATTTTTTTTAAAAAAAGTAGATGATTTGTACTACTATTGGAATAACTTTAATCAAGAGCTGTCTGAACTCAAATAATGAAATAAATTACTGAGTACAAAAAATAACATTTAACCTAACAATTTTAAAAATGTCTTGAGAAATGATTGCATTTAAACACAAATTAAGAGTGGAATTCTTAATGGAGATTTCTAACCAAGAAATAAATTGTATTTTTATAATGCTTTAAATTCTTTGGCTGGGCATATATTTTGAAGAACCCATATTGGTTGTCTAGTTTAGTTTTCCAATTTTTTATTTTGATAAATAATTCTTTATTTTGCATTATATTTTCACAATTTTCAAATTATTTCTTAGAAATATAAGCTTAAAAAATAATTTTAAAGACAATATTTCAACTTTGCAAATACAGAAAAAAAGCAATAGAAATGTTCATAACCATTGCTTTTATTATTTTATAATTGTCAATGAAAAGATATTTAAAAGAAGAAAAAAATATTTGAACTCAATTTCTAATATCTACATGAATTATTATTATAAAGAATACATCTCATGGACCAGTTATTTTCATGTGTGGCTTTAACTCACTTTCAAACTGCTATTTTTAACATTATTTTATAAATTTTACCATTAATTTTATTTAAAAAACTGTATTGAATAATGCTGCCATCTTTAGATTTTTTTTACCACTAATAAATCAATAATATTAAAATTTAATGATATAACAATGATGTAAGATCTCCCTTCTGATAGCACTGATTAGTTATTTCTTGTTCTCTCCCAAAATAACACCTGTCAATCTTCATTTTCAAAGTGAAAATATATATTTTAGAAACTTCTTTTTAATGTATTCATTATTTTTTTACAAAATATTTATGAAATCTTAATTATTCCAGAAAAATAATCCAGATTTCAGTATAAAATATTTACTTTAACATGAAAACAAATTGGCAAAGAAATTAATGATATGGCTGGAATTTATAATTGAATGATAAACATACATTTTATGTTGACCACTATAGATTATTTTTGTCAATTATAAATAAAAAAATATTTTTTTAAAAAAACTTCATTTACTTTAATATTATCTGATGAATTATTAATTTGCATTTTAGAAACTAAATTAAAGCAAATATAATTTTAAAAGCAAATATTTTTTACTGCTGATTCTATAATAGACCAATCAAAAGTTTTCAATTTTAATTCAATAAACCAATAGAGATTTTGAGCACTAAAAAGGTTACAGGTTAAAATTGCACTTATTAAAAATGACAAAAATGATGATTATAGAAGCATTTCTTTTTCAGCCTATCACAGTACCCTACTTTACACTATTACATTTTTATTGACTTGTATTCTTCTAAAAGTATTTCTGAATAAAATCAGAAAGTAATCATCATATTCTTATAAAAATGTGTATTTCATAAATATTTTGGCATAAAGCAAAGTATGGAAAGTACATAATTCTCATTTTTAAGATTTGACAAAAATGAGCATGTGTAAGTGCAGTCACTGCTTTGGGGACAAAAAATTTAATCTTGGGCCTTTTATAATAGGTTCTCTATACAATACTGACATATTGAGGTACTTTGGTAATATATATATATATATATATATATATATATATATATTAGTTTTAGGTTTTATCATCAAATAAATAAATTCAAAACTGATAAAAGAAAGCTATAGATTGCCATAAGAGAATAAATTTAAACTGAACAATCAAAGTATCACTATACTGCACTGATAAATTGCAGTGAATTGTCACTGGATACTTCTAGACAATTTTTGATGCACTGAAAGCCAGGAAATATCTGAGAAACAGTATCACATAATTACTACAATATTTTGAACATGTGAAAGGAATTTTTTTGTGATCTTTTGAATAATGGTACAAGAATTGAGATTGTCTTTTAATTACATATTCATTTTCTTTGCTCATTTAGATTTGGACATAGATATCCAACTTAATGAAGACAAAACAGATCATTGTAATTTTAAAAATGGAAACTGTAGTTTCTGATGAAATATCTGAATAAGTTTTAAAAATATGATAAAATTATGTTAGCTTCAAAAATATTGGAATTTTTAAGAATATACAGACCCAAGAAGCTGTATCATTTGATTTTAAAGATGCTTTTATTGATGCAACTTTAAAAAACAAAATAAATAGAAAAGATTGTAATAATTATCATGAAATATTATTATCCACTACAACAATGATATTTTCAAGAATTTTGTTGACTAAGTTACTTTCACTCATAGGCAAATGGTTAGCAAAGACTTGGTGTTATTTGAAAGAATCAAGAAATAATATAGATATGATTTTTGTTGCCATGCAAGTGGAGAAAAATATCAGGAACAAAAAAAGTGATTTATATACTGCTTTTATTCATTTGATAAAGTTAATTGGACAGGTCTATGATACTGTTTCAAATTAGCTGCTTAACCATCAAAATTTATCTATATTATATGACTTCTATATAAACAGAATGAAAAGAAATGTTATTACTGCAGGTGGAAAAATCTGAGGAATTTGAAATGAAAACTGGCACTAAATAGAGATGTATACCTGTTGCCAACACTGTTTTTAATTTTTGTGACTGTAGCCTTTGAAATTGTTTATAGATCTTTTAATCAAACATGGATCAAGCTAACATAAAGGTTTGATTTGAATCAGAAATGAAAACAAGAACTTCCTCTGGGATTCTGGATTTTCTGTATATTGATGATTGCACTATTTTTGGCAGTTCAAAAGATGTAATGTACTTAATGTTTAAAATGCAACATATAAATCACTTTAATTTATTAACTAATGTTCAGTGACAGAAGAAAAATCATTGGTACTCTTTTAATTTGGATGTTTATCAACTTGAGAATGTAAATCAGTTTAAATATCCTCACAATTTCATTGGATTGAACATATAAAATGAATAAATAATGCAGTACTTTCTTGAAAGATGTTTTATGTTCATGGGAGAGATCAGCGTTTATGTACATTATAAGAATTATATCAAGAATATTCTAAGAACTGCAATACCAGTTGCTTCTATTGGGAAGATATTTTAGAGAATAGAATACATTGAAAGCCACAATTAGATATAATGTTAATGTATTTAAGAAAGAAAAGTTTTCTGCTGAAGAAATTAAAAGAGAATATTGTAGAATATTAAGAAAACAAAAAATAGACCAGCATGATCTGTGTGTGCATATATTTTATTTCATGGATTGGCATCATAGCAATTTTTTCACATTTTTACTTTGGAGAGAATGACTATACTCATTTTTAACTGGTTATTTACTATTTTATTATTTATGCCTAAACTAGTAAGGTTGGTCAAATTTTTTCATAAATAATCCTATAATTATGCCCAAACAGTTAAACTCATGTTATTTTATAAATTATCACACTGAAAACAATATATTTTATTAAAATATATAAATAAATGACATCATCATTTTCAACCATTATAGATCCAATGCAGGATGAAGGTCTCTCCAAGTTCAATCCATCTTTTCTGATGTCTAGCCTCTCTTCTCCATATTACTCCAGAACATTTCCTTATTTCATCCATCCATCTCACATGTGGTATTTTCTAGATCAATTACAATCTCTTGGAATCCAGTTCAAGATTTCAATTGTCCATCTATTATCATCTCTTCTAGAAATGTATCCAGCCCAACTCCACTTGAGTCTTTTAATTTTTCCAATGATCTCAGTAATATCTGTTTGTGCTCTCACTCATGTATTTCATTTTCAATATTTTCTTGTTACTCCTTATATTTCTCCATACTTTATTGCATTCTCTGAAGTCTGTATTCCTCTTCTGTTAAATGTCCAAATCTCAGATCCGTAAGTAAGAACTAATAACACATAGGCATATTTTCTTGTAAGAGTAAGTTAGTTTTACCAAAAGTACCACATTCAAGTTTAATTCTATGATTAATTTCATCCCTGTTTCTATCTGCAGTAATAACCTGACCAAGGTATTTGTATTTGTTAACTTCTTCTAACTCATTATTATCAATCTTTATTTTCTTAATCTTTTTTAACATTTGCCTTTAATCCTATTTTTTTTACTTTCATCTGATAACTCTTACAACATTTCTAGAGCATTATTTGCAAAAAAATAACTACTTCATTTACAAAATCTACATGACTTAAATAATCTCCATTTATTTTTATTCCCTTAGCTTTTCATTACAAAATATTTTTTGCGAAAGTGCTATAAAAAATTTTAGCAATAAGAAGTCACATTATATCCCCCTCTCCTTAATATTAATCTTTTTAGTATTATTATGTAATCTAATTATATTAAAAAGATTAACATAGATGGTGGTAAATATAACAGAACATTTATGGTCTTCTTTATTATATATATATATAGATAGATAGATAGATAGATAGATAGATAGATAGATAGATAGACAGACAGATAGATAGATAGACAGATAGATAGATAGATAGATCAGATAGATAGACAGACAGACTAGACAGACAGACAGATAGATAGATAGACAGACAGACAGACAGATAGATGAGAGATAGATAGATAGATAGAGGTAGGGGGGAGAGGGTAGGGGAGGAGGAGGGGAGGGGGTGTGGGGGGGGGGGGGGGGGGGGGGGAGAGAGAGAGAGAGAGAGAGAGAGAGAGAGAGAGAGAGATGTATTGATGAAGAATCTAAATAATAAAGTGTTCTAACCAAAACACAATAAGGCTGATGATTATCAATACTTAAACAACTTCTTAATTTATTTATGTTTAAATTAATATTTAAAGCAAAATAAATCCAGATTCTCTGTAACCAAACATCAGAAAGATAGTTTTTTTGTTTTTTTTTTGTCATATTAAATCGTTTTTTATTTAAAAGCAGAAGTTATCGATTGCATTGATTTATTTAAAAAAATTAACACAGTGGTTTTATTTTATAACAAAGTTTATAAAGTGATTTCTTCTACAAAATTGAACCTTCTAATACAATTGCGTTTATATGTGTCTCGAACAATACTTTTTTTTTTTAGCATGGTTTCAAAAGGCATTTATTTTTATATATTTAAGTACTCCACATAGAGCTAGTGAATGGAGATGTTTAGTTCATTTTCTTTTGTGATACTATTGCAGACATCCTTTAAATTTAAATCTTCCTGAATCAAACATAAGAGGAAGCAGAAGAAAACTCGATAATACTCTCTTTCCTTTACTGCTTTTAAAAACATAGAAGATGCATTACCTCTCTTTTGATTTAAATCTAAGAGTCGCAGTTGAGTTTGATAATGGTTCGAAATTGTTATAAATAAAAATGCATTCTATCTAGTTATAAATCACACGATTTAAATATTTATTAAAACGTTTTTTAATAAACAAAATAATCAATACCATATTATTTTTATTATTAATTTGCTTATTTAATTTTTTATAATAAATAATGTTATCTAAAAAAATCATTTTTGTGGCCTGGATTTATTCAATCTAGATTATTTAAAAAATAACCTTTGCTTTTAAATTGTTTGTACAATAAACACAAGCATACAAAGATGTGCACACACATATAGATAAATTACACCAGCCAATGCTTAAAATTAATCAATAGAATATCAGTAGTCTATTATTAAGGAAACACTCAGATAACTTCCATTTGTTATTGCCTTGACAACAGATTTATGATATTCTATTGGTTAATTTTAATCATTGGTTGGGATATTATTTATATGATAACCAATTTTTATGTGCCTTATGATTTAATGTGTATATAAAATAATGCTACCTTCTATGAATATGGTATATGCAACAATTTTAAATTATAATAATAAGCCATGAATATGGTATACATGTTATATCAAAAGCATGCTAAACAGTAATAAAGCTGAACATTTTTACAAGAACTACCTTTTTTGTATATATTTTCATTAACAGTCACTTATTGTGTTATCTCAGAAAAGAAGGAAATAATTTATAATTGAATAACATTAAAAATAAACAGTAATAATATGGAAATTATGCAGAAGTACTTTTAATTGCTTAAATTGAAATCATTATCAACTGAACTCCAAAACAAATTAATAATTCTAAAAATCCTATTCCTATGATAATAAAGAAGTACTATTATTTGTTATGTTGGTGCAAAATATTATATATTGGTGAATCAAGTTGTTTTTAGAAAAAAAATATTTCAATTCATAAAATAATATAATAAATTCTATAAATAATCTGCTTCAGTTTCTTTGACCATGAAAGATTTTGTAACCACCTTCATTTCAGATCACACAAGAATACATGAAGAAAAACATCATAAAAAGAGAAAAATTAAAAAAGCAATTATTATAAATCACATTAAACATTCTATAATAAATAAACAATATGTTAATACTGATATGGATAATATATGCAAAAATATGTAAGCAATCAAACAGCCAATTCAAAATTACATTGCAAATATAAATCATGCTATTTAGTAATAACATGTTTGACTTAAAATTTTATAAAATCTATGGTAAATTCAAAGCAATTGATTCCACTTTTCATTGGAACATGGATTAGACAAATACTATTATTAGATTGTATATTAGTATAATTTATTAATAAATACAGCATTAAAAAATAAATGTAAATTTATTACTTACCTTTATTAGAATACAAAGAAAATTTGCATTGCACATGTATCAACAAATTTACAGTGAAAAGTAATCTAATTTTTTTTATAATTCATCTTTTTATAAAAAGAAAAAAACTATACTTTTGAATCCATATCTTTGTTGCATCAAGTTAGTTGTAATAACAATACCCAGATATTAGAAACAGCTGTTATATTATTTCTGTTCTCATTTACAGTAAAAATGAACTTTTAGTATGAAATTATAATTTTTTTGATTTTATATGCTATATACATTACAAATTGTTATGAATCACCCACTATACATGTGCTGCAAGCTAATAAACACTTTTAAGGAACATAGTGTATGTGTAGTGGGTGATCGCTAATGATTTTTACAGATTAAAACAGTTCTATATAAATAAATAACACATTATAAATTAATATTTATTATTCACATGATATATGAGGTGTGCTATAGATATTAAACTACTTAAGCACATGTTTTTGTTACAGTGAGGAGGGTGATATAATTGGACTTAGATAGTACTCAGTGTTGCCATACTTTTTGTTTTCGCTTCATATTTAGTGGCAAATCAATATATATAAATATATTATTTACACATGTCTGTATATATATTATTAATACTTTTAGTGGATGTTTAGATGGAAATATTTGTGTAGAGTTATCCATTTATAATTATTTAATTAGAAAGCTCTTTACTTAGGATGGGAGCCAGTCAACATTAACTACCAAGTCTAAGAGTGGAAAAACTGTCAAAACAGCTTGAGTGTTTTACTTTCACTCTTATCTTGGACAATTAACCTTGAGTGGCTTCTATCCTAAGTAAAGAACTTTCTAATTAAATAATTACAAATGGCTAACTATATAGAAATGTTTACATAAATATACATATTTAACTTTTTCAGAAAAATTTTGCTAAAGAGTGAGTCATTCCCATATTTACTTTTATTTGATTTTAAAATGAACTTTTATTAAAAATTTAGTATGTATTACAATGTATAAAAACATATTTTCTAAGACTTTAATAATTCAATGTTATCATTAATGAGCACACCATTAAAATTGTAATGTTTGTGTGCATATGAATTTTTGGTGGTTAATGTAAACACATCTGAAAATAAAAAGTTTTGAAGTTTGTAGCTTTTGAAATAATGTATTTTACTTGCAGATTTATGTTTATACTAAATTATTTTTTTTTGTTTGAGAATATGTAAATTAATATCTACATATACCTTTAAACAATAATATAGCCTATTCAAATTTAAATTCTGCACTTATCATTTGTATATCTATAATCGTTATTATTTAATTATACATTTTCAACTCGTCTTCTAACATATATATCTGAATTGCTTGAAAGTTCATAAGAAGTTGAAGCACAGATCTGCAAGTAACAGAATTTCCAAACCACACAGGGCAGTATTTACTTTAAAATGTTTCAATAATAAATATAAATATGTTAATTACATATCAATCAGTGAAGCTTCCTTTAAGTTAAAAATCCTTTATAGCTAAGCGCTTTCAGGGAAATATTTAAACCCCATAATTATAGCTATTTAATTGATGATACATTGTAAATAACGCTTTTTTAATCGCGTGTAAATGTTCGCATAAAATATTCAAATATGCAAATCACTTAATATTCCATGCTTTGGAAAAAGTAAAGCAAGCCTCTCTTTTGTTGATGGCATTGTTATTATTGAATATTAAATAGGCTTCCTTCACTTTTCTTTTAACGTCATCTCTCTCTGAACAAATAATGCTGGCTTCAGAAGGTTCAAAAATGTGAGTGGTTGCAACTTGGTGCTCCCAGAATATTGACCTGGTTTCATCATTATTTTTGGCTTTATTATGCAAATATCTGTGTTGATATATCCTGGTGGCAATATTAGCATGCGTTTCTCTGATGTATATAGCTTTATACCCTATTTGACAGTATGTCTCTCCATAAATAACCTGGGGAGTGGATTCATGAGTAATGTGGTCCTTAGAATTATTAATTGCCCTATTAGTATTAAGAGGTGTCCGTATACTTATTCGATAGTTCTTGGAGAGGCTCTTTATTATTTTTGGTGTAATATTTTTTATAAAAGGGATAGTTAAATACTTTCTATCATTCTTGATCCGTTGCTTATTGTTATTATTATAAAAGTTATATATATATATGTGTTTTAATAGCATTTAATTTGAAACCAATTATGTCCAAGTATTTACATATTTATTATTATAACATTATTTTAATATAGTAATGATTTTTAAATATTTTTATAAAAGAATTTAGACTCATTTCTTTTCAAATATTATTGCAATAGTACATGGTTGCTGAGAATTTGGTCAAACAATGTTCTCTTAAAAATATAGAGCGCCTTTGAAAATAGATACTCAGGTCTAATTTTTTAATTGCATTTATTTATTAGATTTCTACCATTTGATTGAATACAAATATAATTTATATACTTGGAGTTTTAGATGTGATTATATAAGGGACTTGAACACAGCTTTCAATTTCTCTTTAGCTATCTGCTCTATCTCACACAACTGATACACATGACCACATACATGAAAAAGATAAATGATTTCCCAAATATCTCCAATATATTTATTTCATGAAGTTTGACTTTTAAAATTTAACATAAATATATACAGATTTAAAATTATTTTCATAAAATATTTTCTATATTTTTAACTATAATGTACCGAATGCCCAAATTATGAATGTAATTCATATTTTCAGTATATTCAGAGGCATTCTGATGATTCTGTTATCAATTTCAGCTTTTCTCTATTATTTTGATATTACCTATAATGTTAGTTTGCTTTGTTCATATTTCATACAAATGTCATGGAAATTTCCAAATTGAAAAGCAGTCATCATAGCACTGATTGGTTATTTCATAAAACAAAGAAAGCAACAACCCCAGGGATTGGAGATTCTTTGTCCTTAAGCTTTTGAAAAAGTGTTTTTTCTTTTGATATCTTGGAAAGAAAAATTATAATTTTCAGTAATTTATTTACAAATTTATATTTATTTATGCAATATATTTGTATATATTTATTTTAAACAAAAATATGTGATTGCAATTATATTTTAGTTGAAAATGTTGGTTTTTGAATAGAACAGCAATTAAAATTATTGTTACAATAATGTGGAAATTGTGGTTGATTTGCTGAAAACAAATCCTTTTATAAATGCTGGTTAGTGCAGACATTTTTAATGAAATTTTAGTAAGTGCATTTTTAAATTATAAAACATAAGTTCATTTATTTATGATGTCTCAAGTAAAATCTGTTATCATTTTAAATATGGAATTTAAGTAAGAAATATTTAGTTTATAATTTTTGTAAGTCAGGGAAGATTATGATCCATTACAAAAAGAACTGTTATGGTTCCATATCACTTAAGTAGATTACTTTTCTATTTTGAAAAGATCATATATTATCTTTTAGAATGACTTTCATTTGTAAACTTATATTTGTAGTAAATAATGTAAAGATGTTCAAAAAGTAGTATAGAATAAAGGTTTAGTTGTAAAAATAAAATATTACAAATTTCAAGACTGCCACTAGGGTTTTTAAAAAGGAATGGGAGGAATTAAATTAGTAAATGGGTTAAATCTCTGGCACCATGACAAATTTAATTATTCTCCCTGTTGAGAGTGTTTTTATGATAACAAATGAAATAAATTCTAAAGTCTTAAATGTGAACTTTGCAAATATTGAAAAAATAAGATTGTAATAAAACCAAAGAACATGTTAGCCATTCAATAATTGGGAGGAGTAGATTAATTTCATAAAATCAACAAAGTCTTTTTTATTAATATTTGTGTTAAAAATGAGAATGAATAAATATCATTATCCAATAGATCTATCAAATTATGCTTTAAAATATTAATATTTTTAATAATATTTATAATGTTGCAATATAACCTAACAGAGGGTTGGTGATGACATATTAGTGACCAATTTAAAAAGTCATATTTAACATTACATTAGAATGTGTTATCTTCTTTTAAAAATAAACACATACATATAAAATAAATGTACCAAACTCTTCATACAGTAGGGCTCCTAAGATATAGGTGTAGTGCTCTCAAATCCACAGCTCTTTACTGATGAAAGCTGCAATCAAAAACTAATCTGGGAATGTTGGATGAGTAGGCACTAGATAGGGATTTTAAACACAAACTGTCCTGTGTCCATTGTTTATGAAGTCTTGCACTTGGTGCCACTACTGTATGAAGAGTTGGTTACTGTTATTAACAGCATGTGTAAACATATGAAACAATAATCATGTGATAAAATAAATGTGTAATCAAGTATAATTTTGATCTTTTATTACACAATTATTATGCAAAAATGTGAATCTTAATAAACTTCACAAGAAAATCAAGATTTTTAGTCATTCTAAAAATGTTCTCAAGTAATCTCACAAAGCACATGAATCTCATCAAACTTGTCATGGCTTCTTTAATGCCCTGAAGTCACTGCATTTTTGATTATCCTGACATTTTTAGATTTTCTTAGAATGAAAATATCAGAATAAAATATATGTTAATTTCCAGATATTTTTAAAAAAATTAGTGAAATTCCTCAATAGACAGCTGTAGAAACAAGTTGACTTCAGCGGTTTTTCAGGATTCTATATAAGAAGTCTATCACTTAGGCAAAACAATTGGTTAATGAAAATAAAGTAATTGGTATATATAATAAAATATTAATAAATACTAAATACAACTAATGTTTTTATTTTTTATTTATTTATTAATAAATTGAATAAAAAATAATGAACCTGAAAATTGTCTGATCAAAAAATTAGTATCATATCAAAAAATAAAATTTTGAAGACATGAAAATATTTTTTTGTGTTTTAAGTGGCTCCCTCTTTTGATAAAAATGTAACTAAAATTTAAGTGTTTTTTTTTTTTAATGAATAAATCAAAGATAATGTTAATAGAGGCATATATTGACAGTACCTTTCCTGTAAAATGTAATTTAATAATTTCTGGTTTTTAGTAATTTCAGAAAAAAGATTAATCTCAAATGTATATATCTAACAATATTAATTGATTTTTCACCTATAAGTTCTTTTGCTTTTATATTATCATATACTTTTCCCAGCATTATGTTATAAATATTGAATTTAAAAGTTGCAATCCTAAAATATTCTATTTGAAACATAGTTTGGATTTACGAAAATTGTATTTTTGTTTCTTGTGAATTTTAAATCTTTCTAATATTAACTGAAATTCTTTTTATATATTTTGCTATTAAATTTTCATTAAGTGAGCTAAAAGTTTAATATTTATTATTATAAACTTTTAAAAGCATAATAAATTAGGGTTATATAACTATTCTAATTTGTATGAAATGCTGACAATGAAAGGAGTTTTTCTGAAATTAAAATATGTTGCTTTGATTATGACAAGTAAAAGGAAATAATAGAAGTTGCAATAATAGATTTTTTAACTCCCGCCAAACAATGACTGATTAAAAATAATTATTATAAAATGTCAACATTTTAATTCTCTTTTTATAAATTTTTCTTGTATGTGTAACCAATTATGTAATTAAAGCATTAAAAAGTTATAACTTACAATAGTGTTGTTGATGTTATGTAAATTGATATAAACAGTATTTAAATAAAGGCAAAGGATTTACAACAGACATTGTGATCATAGTTACTGCTATGAATGAGAATTGAAGCGCCCTCTATTGTCCTGAGATAAAAATAAGATATTAAATATTTTATGTAATAATCAACATTTAAATTGGTAAAAAAATAATATTCTTTAAAAATATATATATATAAAACTTCAATTTCATCAAAAAATTTTGAAATATTTGAAAATAAGTAAATGACCAACATCCTTTATTCATTCGGTCACAATATTTTATGAATATCTTCGTGATTTGTTCTGCATTTATCCATATCATATTACTACAATTTGATCTACAACTGGGCAACTTCATGCACTCACATTACTGGCAGCATATATTTCAAGAGATTAGTGTCAAACATAAGTGTATAATGTTTGACACTTGTAATTCAAACTATAGTAAGATTTTGGATCCCATTGTAAAAATGATTGGTTATTAGTTTTTTGCCCACCCTTCCTACAATTCTATTTCTGAATCAGTACATATAATACAACAACTATTCTCAAAAAAAATTATCATGCTTGCATACCTAGAACATGAGTGTATAATTCAGAATGTGACACTGTATTGTACTTTAACCCATGATATAACAATGTATTAACACTGAATTTTTGTTCAAAATTGTGAAAAACTGCTTTTCAAATAAAATAGTTCAAACCATGCATGGCAGGTTTTGTGACTTCCAGGAGAAAGCATACACCACTTTTCATGTTGTAACTGATAATTCAAATATGCTAACTGCAAAATTTGGTGTGTGTGTGTGTGAACAACTAAACTGTCATTACGTAACACATACATTGATTCAGTCATGACTGTGGAGATAGCTTGGATTGAGAACTAGTTAGCCTTTCACTGAGACTCACTGAATGTGTATATAATGAATTCACACATGCTCTATAAATATTTATAACCAATTAAAACTTCTGATTCCTCATGCATACCTGAAAGGTTTTGCTGGTTATATCTGGGTTTAATGGCTGGAAGAGATGTGAAGTGATTGTCCTGGTGCAATATTATAAATTGACCTGAATATATTTCTTGATGAGAGCATTATAGAGCTATTATTGTGCTTAGCTTTAGGTAGAAAGAGGTGTTAGTTATGATGATGATGAATAATCACCTGTAGTACAAGCAAAAATATTGATTTAAATAATCAAAATAAAATCAAAGAAGATTTAATATCTATCTAGTTAGATTTTTATAATTAAAAAGCAAATACTTTATATATTTGTACATTGTGTTTTCTTTGCGTTATATACATATGACATGCTTACAGATTATTATAAGGGTTGAAGATACAAGATCATATCCATCACTCCTGAATTAAACTAAGGAAGACACTATGATAAAAGATTCCTCAATATTGTTTATTATTTTCTATACTTATACAAAATGATCATAATTCACTTGTAAGAACAAAAACCCACCATTGCCACTAAAACAAATAATACAAATTTATAAATTAACAGCTAAACAAAAGTATTTCAGATCAAATCACTTAACAAATGCTCAAATAGAAGTTTTATTACTCTTATATCTTCTCTTTTAACTTTCTTTACATCTGTCTTCATATATTCAACTCTTATATTCTCTCCCCATATGCATCTTAATGCAACTTTTATATATTTACTCCTTTACTTTCCTTACAGTTTCGACTGTTCTACAGTCTTCATCAGAGCTCTTTTTAACCTTCACAACTATAAGGAATATAAAGGAGTAATTATACAAAAAGTTTCATTAAAGTGTATATGAGGAGAGAATATAAGAGTTGAATATATATGAAATGCTCAAATAGTTAGAAGAGATATAATTGATAGTTCATAAAATGTGATTAATGTATTTAAATAATGATATTAAAAAAATTTAAATATAAAAAGCAACATGGAAAATTGTATCCATTTTTCTCCTTTTATGACTTTTTAAATTTTTTATTGATTTAATAGCTGGAAACAAAATTGTTTACACTTTCCTAAAATAATCTGAGGGTAGTATATTTGTGAAATGCTTTACTTACATGTATACAATGAAAGTTAAAAAGATTTTTAAAATGGCAATAAATAAAATAATATTCTCTTAAAATAAATTACCTATTTAGTCTATACATGCATTTATGTCAATATCATAATTGTACTTGAGATTTGCAATCAGAAAATTATTAAAATTATAATATTATAACAAGCGGTTAAATATTATTTTTGTTTTAAGTATTTGAAGTGATAACATTTAAATGAAGTTATTATGGCAACAGATTTCTAATAAATGTGTTTTTTCAATTGTTACTTATGATCTGAGACATGGACACTTAATAGAAGAGCATTACAGAAACTTCAGACTACTCAAAGAAGTATGGAGAGATGCATTCTAGGAATAACAAGAAGAGATTGAAAATGCAATACAAAGGTAAGAGAACAAATAGGTGTTATCGACATCATTTGAAAGAATTAAAAGACTGAAGTGGAGTTAGGCTGAACATATGTTTAGAATAGATGATAACAGATGGACAATTTAAGTCTTAAACAGATTCCAAGAGATTTTAAAGACCCAGAAAGAGACACATGTGAGATGGATGGACGAAATAAGAAAATGTGCAAGAGTGATATAGAGAAAAGAGCTAGAGATTGGAGAAGATGGATTGAACTTGGAGAGAATTTCATCTTGCAGTGGATTGTTAATTGTTAATGATAATCATGATTATGGTAACTTTACCTGAATGGGTTGAATTCAAATGTTTCATTAGAAAAGTTCATCCAATATAGTGTACCAATCGGAATGAAAGAGAAGGATAATACAAAAAAAAACTCCCACACCACGACCGTGTTAAAAAATAAATTTAGAGGGGGGGGCGCTGTTAAGATTCCACTTTATTTAAATATTCCGATCGTTAGCCCAAGTCACTAGCTCAGTGGAGACGCAGAGATAAAGATCTATATCTTAATTTATATCTTAAATATCAAAGAGTAAAAGCCACTGCCAGAAATTAACATATAAAAATATTTACGACATATAAAATAATATTTAAATTTTGAGGAATAAATTTAACGTTTATAATTTTATATTGATCTTTAATTCTAAATTTAAGTAGATTGCAAATAATGAGTTTACTATTTATTTAGAGGGTTGAGTATGAATGGACTACATAGGTCTGCATTTGAAAGGAAAATATTCTTCCCTGATTTAACCTTAGGCAACAAATTTCGCAATCAACTGGGCCCAATCCATCTGATACATTCATGTATTCAATGTAGCATGATACAACAACACAAAATACTATATTGTCAGGAATGTACATCTGAACAATAAGTAGAAATGAGAAGACATTGACTCTCCACCAACAGGAATGTGACATCTTTGCAAAGTAGATCAATAAAAAAAAACTCCATAGGAATGGACTGCGGTCTTCTGCCGACTTACAAACCCATCCATAGGCAAACAGAGGGTGTGTGGCGATATCTATAATCCTCCGGTAGCGGACCTCATACTACATCTACTAATTACACAAATATATCCAATCCATTGAACCAATTCAACTATGAAATGAATAACCTAAGATTACCCTCCCTTAATACAACTTTACAAAACATATATAGCCATTCACGCCCGACTTAATTTTAACATTTAAATACGTTACGCACAGATTTGTTTAAAAATGTTGGGTATAGATCGATTACATAGATTCCACGGTCAAAAACATTTCAAAATAAACATAAACGATCAAAATACAAAATTATTGATACCGACAATCGCAGAGGGAAACTTATAAGTAACCCAATAGTATTCACCATAAGATACTTGCGTTGTCACCAATAACAAAAGACATTCGAATAAATACATTTTAGATACTCACCGTAAGGTATCATTATTTATCGAATGTCTATATATTTTGATCAAATATGAAAACCAAAATATAATTAACCGCAAACGAATCCATGCAAGCGTCTATAAACAACTTAAATTTCCTACATTTAAATAATCTTTACAATAAGGTAAAAAAAAAAATGGAAATGATGTCTATCAATCAGGAAACATATAAAATTAAACATTATTAATTTGATTTAAAAACTTAAAAGTCAGATAGAAGTTCGTAAGCTTGAACGAAAGTTCTTAGTTATTTTTTTTAAATTTAGAGTTCATGACAATATAGCTTACAGTATAAGAGTCCAGGTTCCTGTTGGCAATTCCCACGGCATCTCCATTGGAAGAAAATGTTCTGGAGGTAGCATTAGCTGGTTCCATTCTGGTATCACAGTCTTTTCATTTTTTTTTTTTTTTAAACAAACAAAAAAATGAGAGAGAACGGCAAGTGCATCTTACCGTTGTCATCAAATCAAGTTGGAAAAACTGACTGGAACTCAATATTTTTTCTTTTTATAGTCCTCCTATGGATTCCATGAACAAAAACGTCACTGTTCTGTTTTTTGTTATGGTCCGGGCCTTTATTTGCTTCCATTGGTCAAGCTAAAATCTCTTTCTTCTCTTATCTAACTTTTCATCTGACTTTTTAATTAAACAGCTTTTAGATAATTAATAAACAATCATTTCCATTTGTTATTTTTTTATTAAAATATTTTTATATTTCAATCTTGTATTTTTTTATTTAAAAAAATACGTTCAAATACTTTTTTTTCTTGTTTATGAAAAAAATATTTTTAAAGTTTAGCATCCGTGCGAATATATATATGTTTAACAAACATTTTAATTTTAGCGTTTAGTTTTTTCCTTTTATTTGCGAACTTTTAAGTTTTTATTTTAAATAAATGTAACGACATATTTATATATCGTTACAATAGTAACTTATCCTTTTGATTATATTGCAGCATGAAATTGATAATTTTTAAATACAAGTAATGACTTCAATGATTTAAATAAGGAAGTTTCAAGATCTTACTATTGATGTATGCTGAGCCATCTTTGCAAAAACATAATGATGATGATTAGTTATTTTTTCAGAAATGCATGGGCAATTGGACCAATGTCTTTTCCAATTCTTTATCGAGCACAACCTTAATATGGAAATTCACTCAAGGTTTAGAATAGTTTATCTCAGCTATCGTCTTAATACAAATCTAAAGCAAATTGGAGGACATAATTTTAACTTTTTGAAGTAGCAGTAACTTTATTGATAATTTTACAATGACAACTCTCTAAATTCACCAAACTCTCCATACAGTAGTGCCTTCATAATCAATGAATGCAAGAAGGTTTGTACATAAAGTTCCTATCTAGAGTTTGGTAATCTTATTGACAGCTTTTGAAATGGTGATCGTATAATGTTTTGATACTCTGTAAATTTGCTTGTGCAAACTCCTTAATTTATTCATTTATCTGCCCTATGTCTACAAAGCTGATTACATATTCATTGCATTTTAATTAATTAAAATGTTACACTTAGACTAAAAATATGAATACAAATTTAAAACAATTTTCTTCTCACATGCTTAAATTACCACATGCTTAAGTTAACGCCTTAACATGTGAAATCATTTCCATCATTCTACCTAGTGGCAATTTCTATAATCATTCAACAATTGATTTTAGTGTTAAAACCTTATTCTATATTAAACTTTAATAAAGTGGACTTGTTTTGTTAGAGATATAAGAAAATTAATGAAATCTTTTTTTTGGTTCAAGTTTATTTTTAAAATTTGAATAAATAAATGTAAAGTTATTATAAATCTATCAAATTCTGTTCTAAAATTTAAAGTTGCATCTACAATTTATGAGCCATAATAAACTTAACTCTAGGATTATTTCAACTGAGAATTCTCGATTTTAAAAATTTTTCCCCTATTTTTAAAAATTTTAAAAATTTTTTTTTTAAATAGATGATTTTCTTTTATATATTTTAATATAATTTGAAAAGGGAAAATTGGAAAAAAAGAAAATTTTTTTTCTTTTTATAAACTTGGAAATGTCTCTTTTGTATTTCAGATATCCTCTGACGTCAATCACTAATTTTTAAAGCATTCTTTGGAGAAAATAGTTAGAATAACTTAAAAAGTGATTATTTACAAATTTATTACAATTCAAGATTGTTTTTGTATAATAGGTATACAATAATTATTACAAATCAAGAATATAAATTATTAATAATTTATTTTGAAATATATCTTATTTTTAAAAACAGAATGTTATACTTTTGGACAGTGAAAATTTATTCTGAAGGTACCTATAATCACAACTACTATGTAATGAGTGCAATTACTGACAGTGAATGTGAAAAATGTTGTAATATTGTAAAAAATATTTTAAAAATTGGAAAGTTTTTTAAAACAAATAAATGTTTATTCATTCACATTTTAAAAACAAGTGTCATTTAAGCAAAATTTCATTGATTTTTGAAAATGAAATTATTCTTTTTAGCAATGATGATATATGAGGTTTTTTTTTGTTTGATTACAATCTAATTTTCAGAAATAAAATGTGAATAATTAGAATTTATTTCATTTGTAAATAAAAATATCTATCAAATGAAGTCAAATTTATTACTTTCTTATAAGAAATAATGATTTCATCTTAAACTTAATGTTGCAAGTGAAAACAAGGAAAAGATAAAAGTATGTGGGAAAAGTATTTAAAAAGACATCAAATTTACTTTTATAGATTTCTGGTTATCAATATGATTACATTTGTGAAGTCATATTTTTAAAAATAAAACATATTTGAGTGAAATAAAATTGTAATCATGTATATTTTTGTTTTTAAATAATTGTTATGCAAATATTATGTAAAAAGATCATAACTATTTAAATTATAAATAAATAATAATGTAGCTTAAACCATGGCACAGAGTGATCCATTTTGTCTTTTAAAAAGATCTTATTTTTTGTTTGGAAAGGAGAGTATTTAGTTTAAACAGTGTTCCATCTGTAAAGTGCATGTGCCATGGTTTAAGCTATGTTATTATTTATAATTTATATAAAAACATTGTGCTATATAAATAAAATATTTACATAAATATTTAAGTAAACTAGGCAAAAAAATAGTTTTTTTATACTTCTCATAATTGGATCAAACAACATTGAAGTTGTTTTACAAATGATCTTGAAACCAGAAAACAAAGTATCTAGCAATTAAAAACATGATAGGCTGAACTAATTTACTTTGAATTTCCTAATAGTGCAGAATAGTGATATTTTCACTTTTGTTGGAGTTAATATATTGATATTATTTAAATTTTCACTTCTATATTTAATGAACACAAAATCAAAAAAAAAAGATCACTCGGGTGCCCAAAGGAGAGTAAACTAAAGCTGGAGAATTTTCAAGTGAATGATTTTGTTTTTATTAAGAAGTTAAAGAAATGTAAAATCTATAATTTTATATATTTTATAGATATGATAAACACCTCCACACTTCCCCATCCTTTTAAATTCATGTAAATAAAGATATAATAAAAGACAAATGACCCCCAAGATGAATTTTGTGCTAAACCAGCACTCATCAGTTGGTCCAGGTCACTATCTCTCATATATATCCCTATTATATGCAAAGTATTTATCTAGAGTAAATTGTTACATTTTTCATTTACCATTGTCAAATTCCCTCCACTCACGCCATCCATTTCAGATAAATACACTAATGATTATTATTAATCATTTTCGAAACTAGAGATTATCTCTAGCACAGATATAAACTTTAAACCTCAGTTAAAGATTAATATATCTGATTTTTTAATTTTACACACACATGGAGCTATTCACCTTTCTCTGTCCCGTATGTAATATATTTATAGATATAATAAACACCACACTTTCCCATTCTTTTTAAATTCATATAAGTAAAAATATAATGAAAGACAAATGCCCCCCCCCTATGTATTTCGTACTGAATAAGCACTTATCAGTTGGCCCAGGTCACTATCTCTCATATATATCTCTATTATATGCAAAGTATTTATCTAGAGTAAATTGTTACATTTTTCATTTACCATTGTCAAATTCTCTCCACTCAACAACTTTGACACCATCCATTTCAGATAAATACACTAATGATGTTTTTTATCCTTCATTCATCAGAATTCTTTTAAGTAATATTCTTAAGACTTTCTATACATCATGTAAGACAGATTATTTAATGGTAAGGTTTATAAAAAATAATTGATTATAATTCTTTCTTGTCCAAAATATAACCATGTACATGTGCTTTTTGATTCTAAAGGACATCATTACATTTCACAGTTTTGTGAATTCCATATTTCATAGTTTTAAGTAAACATTTCCTGCACTGAATAAAATCAAACTTATTCCAGTTTGTCATTAGTAATGTTTTAAGGTTTTTTTCATTAAAAAAGAATTTTGTAAGTTTATACTAGAAATTTGAGTTTTGTATATAATATCTGCTTATCTTTACTATTAGCTAGTGCTGGATGTTTAAATTCTCTCATCCATGATTTGGTTTAATTGTGCACAAGTCAAAGATACTTACAATTTATTTATATAATTGATTATAATATTTAATACAAGTATGCATATATACTTAAACTAGATGTAATTAGAGGGGGCATGAACCCAGACTTTCAAGCTTCTTTCAGTCAACCACATCATCTTATACAACAGATTCCCACATTACCACAGTCATGTAAAAAGAGAAATGGTCTCCAATATATAATCATTTTCCACACATATATAAATAATCAGCACTCAGTTTATATTAAGATAGCAAATCTTCAAACTTAATTGTCAGGTGTCCCTTTTATACATTCTTCAATTCCTTGGCCATCTATATTATTTATCTTTTTCAGATGTATATGATCATTTGTATCAGTTGTATAAGATGGAGTGGATAACTGTGGGGAGCTTGAAATTCTGTGTTCAAATCTTCTGTAATTAATAATTGATTCTAGTATCACAGTTTTATAGAATATTAGTGAGTACATTACAAATTATAATATATTTTTAAATTATATATATATATATTGAACCGTGTTCGAATATGTGCATTCGAAACACCGGTCTCTTAGGCAGAGAAGAACATACTCGGAGACTATGTATGCCCAAACGATAGCTATAAAGTATATAACTAGCATTACATTTCCAGGACATAGCTTCTTCTCGGCTGTTGAGTTCAACACCAAATCCAAAGCACTTTTTTTTGTTTGTGTATAAACACGGGTGCCAGCTATCTATTCAAGGATGAATAAATAACACACTTTGAGCAATGGCCACTAACTCAACGCCTAAATCCACGACTAGCTCAGTTGTCACTAATAGATTATACTTAATTAGTGGTTAAAAGACTTGATAAAAGGAATTGATAAAAAGAATTGACCGACAAATAAAGTTTAATTTTAAAGATAATTTATTAACTAACCTTTATTTACTAAATTTAAACATTTTATAATTCTAATAAAACACACGCATATTTTAAATTAACATTTCTAAATAGTTTAAATATTCCTATAGATTTAATAACAGAACATGCTAATTTAACTAATAAATATTGATATAATGATCACGCACCTATTAACTCGCACACACATAATAATAAAAAAGTATTACATAGCATTTGAAATTTAACCACACATATCAATAGTTTATTTATGTATGATATAAAGTTCATATAATTAGACTCTTGAAAGATTCGTACGAATTAATGCAATGCAATGGCTATTACAGTATAAACAAAATAAGCAAATGTTTTTACCTAGGCTTTTGAATATAGACATAGAATTTTGTTCTCTTTAGAGGCTGCTTTCGGTGAGAATATTTCCATTATGAATGCTTACCAGCCGGCTGGGACTTTTCCTTGCTGAGTTTCCTGATTTTCACGATTATTACTATCGGAGACAAATAGATACTGATGGAGATTTTCTAATATGTTAAGCTGACATTATTTCACGGGCAGATCTGCTGTTTTCTAGGGCATCTGGGCTGGAGATAAACATGCGTTCCCAAAATCTTCTCAGCACTGCATTTTGTTTCTGAATACCATTAACTTAATTGATTCAATTAATTGGTGAACTGCACTTACTCAATTAATTTGTGAACTGACTTGTCTCAACTGCTTGTCTGATAAAATATTCTGTATTTATACCAATGAAGTGTTTTCTTTTCAATATCCTCCGGTAAATATCTGTTGTCGAAATTCTTTATCAATTAATCCTTTGATAAACGTGTTTTGGAAGATTGCTTAATTAGTAATAGCCATGCAGAGATGTTTTATATTTTAATTAATAACCATTGCCGTGTTTTTTAATAATAATCTTCTTTAACTTTCATTTATTTATAATAACATTTATTCTATTGTTGACAATCGCACATATATATACGCACATATGTTTTTAATACAATTTACTATTTAGTTTTAACATTATTTTTTTTCTTTAATTAAACTTGAATGAAAAGAGATTTGTACGTTTTAACTTTTTAAATTATATTTTTATGAATACTAATAAAAACTCTTTACTTCCTTTTATAACCCCTAGTTTCATTAGATTTGTACGTTTTAACTTTTTAAATTATATTTTTATGAATACTAATAAAAACTCTTTACTTCCTTTTATAACCCCTAGTTTCATTTCTCAAACCAAGACTCCCCCTCCCCCCTTTTGATTAATTAATTGTAGCTTTTTTTATTTCAAAAACTAACGCTAGAAAACTATTTAATTCTTATCTTTTTTAAAAACAAACTGCAATAAACTCTTCAACGTTTAATTTTATGTTTTTCTTTTATGAACGATTATTTTAATAATATAATTTTAGATAAAATTATATGTGCCTATATCAATATAGGTACAATATATATATAAAATAGTGGTTTGAGTTTACATTCTTATAACAATATGAGTTAGAAGTAGAAAATAATATTTTTTTTCTTCTATTTAAACTTGGTCAAAAGAACTACAAAATAGATTATTAGAGAAATCATGTTTAGCCTTAGGACTATCAATTAGTAATTGATAGTTTATTAGCAATATGAAAACTAAAGATTTCTCTGGTTGATTACATGGATATAATTCCTTAACCTTAATTTCCATTATTTACATCATAATAAATCTGCAACTCTATTATTGCAATAAGCCATGAAAGTCAATGATGGATTTAAAACTGGTTATAGAATAGTAGATTCCACCAAAAGATTAAAAAATATATATATATATAAAAAACAAAGATTATGAGTTTCTTTTTTGTAATCGATTTTCAGCTTATGATATGATATACAACTTCATAAGCATTTTTAAATTGATTAAAACATTGAGATATTTTTTTTCCAAAATATTTATTAAGTAAGTACAATGTTTACAATGACAATTATGCATACATGGTAAATTGAAAAGGAAAGCTATAATTACAAACATAAAGAAGAATTATCTGAGTATAAATAAATATAAGACAGTATTATTTTGGGCAAAAGGTAAACCTGAATACCTGGTCTACTGTTAACACACAAG
Source organism: Epiperipatus broadwayi (assembly GCA_028023455.1). Classification (NCBI taxonomy): domain Eukaryota; kingdom Metazoa; phylum Onychophora; class Udeonychophora; order Euonychophora; family Peripatidae; genus Epiperipatus; species Epiperipatus broadwayi. The sequence continues at coordinate 1,540,998 of JAQFVV010000189.1, forward strand.
TAGGCCAATTAATCTCATCCATCTCACCTAGGAAAATTGCCTCACCCTACCAAGAATCACTTAGTCAATCTAGAGTTTGGTCAGATCACCATTGGAAAAATCACTGCAACTATGAAGACTTAGATAATGTATGATAAATCTGATGTATTCAGTTAAATATTATCCATTTTGATAAGATAAGGATCTGAACTAACATTGAGATATTTTTTTAAAAAAAAACCATGATATTGCCAATTTCCAAAGAATATTTATCAAAATACAATTGCTATAATTTGACTCCATAGATACTTTGAAAATAACATTAAAAGGACAGATATCAGGATTTATCTGTCATCCTAAATATCTTACAATAATTCTTAAAAGTGTTAAGACATCTTACAAAAGCTATTAGATTAACAGTGCAATGTAGCAGGACAAGGGTTATTGTAAAAAAGATTAAAATTATACTCAATAGCATTTTAGAAAAGAAGTAGATACATAATGAATTGTAATAATTACCTATAAAAATAACCAAGATAGATTATTAATATGGATAGAAAATCAACCGATGGGATTCATTATAGGATTAAACCTGAATGAAGTGCAGTTGGTAGAAAATTTTTTTAAAAAGAAATAAACCAAGTCCATGAAAAGAAAATAGTTTATTAATGAATGGATCTTAGTAGTATTTACTTATTGATTTGAGATTTGGGTATCTAATAGGAGGTCAATACAAAGATGTCAGATAACAATAAATTATGGTGAAATATATATTGGAGAATAACAAGGACATATTGAAAGTCAAATACACGGCCAAAAAATAAACATACACATCGCTGGGAAATAAACATGTACCATTGATATCACTAAAAAAACAAGTAGATTTGAACTGGGTATGTTTCTGGAAAAAATAACAAAAGATTGAAAATTAAATTTCTAAACTTAATGCCAAGAATTAGAAAAAAATTAGAAATAGACGAGAAGTGAAGTTTTTTAAAAAATGCTAATGGCTGTAATTATTGTGAAGGAATTCATAAGCAGTTCGATCGCCAGAATTGTGAGCACCAGTATTCATCTTGGCATCTCCCAGTCCAAAGTCCGACTCTCTACCGACTGTGCCAAACTAGTGAAATTAATATCTGTGATAAAGTTTTCTGGAGTGATCCAGAGGAGAAAATTTGAGAGATCTTAATTCAGCAATAGATTAATAGTTTTAGAAATTGGGGATGAAATTAATATTATTTATCAAGTTATATATAATTATTATTGATAAACAGAGCAAAACTCTCCATACAGTATTGCCACCTGTGTTAAACAGAGTAATCAATGGACGCCAGAAGGCTTGTGCATAAAATCCCTATCTAATGCCTACTCATCCAATATCCCCAGACTAGTTTCTGGCTTGTGGCCTTCGTCAGTGAGGAGCTTTGGATCTGAGAGCACTGCATCTAGATCTTAGGATCCAATGCAACCCTTTAGCAACTCCCTTTTATCTCTATTTAACTACTAAACTATGAGAATGAAATTGAAAACACAAAAAATATTTTCAATCTAAGCTCAATAGCCTATATAGTCATGTTATGCTTAATGGTATAATTATTATTATTATTATTAACTTACGAGAGAGTGCAAGTCTCTCAGCGCTTGTGATTATTAATAGCCAATCAGTATTTACGATCTGATTGGCTATTAATAATCACAAGCGCTGAGAGACTTGCACTCTCTCGTAAGTTAATTTCAAATCATCTGCGCTTTGAAAATAAATATTATTTATTATTATTACTATTATTTTCATTTTTGTTTAACATAATAATAATAAAAATCGCATAAAATTCAAATAATAAATTAAATTTTAAGACAATAACAACTGTTATGTAATTCAGCTGTGTATGCATTAATTGAATTAAATAAATTTAACCATGTTATTTCTGACAGTATAAAAAATATGACGATAAATATATAATGAAAATTTCTAATTTATCATATAAATATATAATGAAATCAGTTTATTTACGTAATCGCACTATTTCTAACGATAAATGCCAATGTAATGAGTTCACTGGCTTTTAATCTAAATTTTAGATCAAAAAGCACTGTGGACTTCAGTTCTTAGTTGAGTATTTTTCATGACAGGATGAATGTGTGTGAATAATCTTTTAATAAATATCTACAATCATGACAAACATTATAGCTCTTATAGAAGTTGTAAAGTTATCAACTAATGGAGTTGTTAGAGTTCAAAGCAGAGGGTGCTAAAAATCCCTAATTCTGAACTCGGTGTCAGTCAGCGATGACCTTTTATTTAATTACTTCCATCAATATCACTTTCAAATAAAGGGGGAGTACATTATTGGACTTTGTGGAGTTATGAGAAAAGATGAACAGATGCATAATTTGAAAAAACAAAGTGGTCATGTTCTTTGATATAAAAACAAAAATATTGGGAACACAAGTGTAGTGGGATTCATTAGATATATAAAATGGTAGTTTGGCAAGATTATTTAATTAAATTAATGGATGATACCCAATGCAAATAATACAGGTTTCTATATAATAATTTCCCATAGTGGTGAAATAGTAGAGGATTTTTATATAAATGTACACAAGTCTTTTAATTAGACCAAATAACATTTTAAAATCATCATGGGAGACTTTAATGCTAGAATTTGTAAATAACTGGAAGATGAAATTGGATAAATTTGGTTATGGCAATAGGAATGATAGAAGCCCCCCCCCCCCCCAGTATAGTTTGTAAAAAAAAAGAAAAAAGAAAACTGTATCTTTTCTTTTTTTTTCTTTGAGGAAAATTGCTAAATGGATATGTATATGGAATTATCCAAATGGAGGTACAGCAGAAATGAATTGTATTTCAATTAACAGAAAATATGTATTTCAAGATTGTAATCTATATAGATTAATACAGAAACTGATTGTTGATTAGTGAGATGTAATGCACATGTTAATATAAGAATAAAGAGATGAAATAAGAACTTGAAAATCATTTAAAAATATTAATAGACTTTGAAGATGGTTCAGACTGGGTTAAAATCAATAAGAAGATAACTGTTAGACTATTAAAAAATGGAAAAAGAATAGCTTACACACATGCACAAGACAGCAATTGACCAGTGATTTTTTGGCTGAAATAGGAAAATATAACAAAAAGAAAATAAAAATGAAAACTTTTCAAAATAATCCATTAAGAAGAATTGATATAGTTTTCTAAAATGGTACCAAAATAGAATTTGTAATCATATAAGAAATACCCAGAAAGAAACCACATGTGAGATGGATGGATGAAATAAGAAAGTGTGCAGGGGTGATGTGGAGAAGAGAAGCTAATGATTGGAGAAGATGGATTGCACTTGGAGAGACCGTCATCCTGCAGTGGATTGATAATGGTTGGTGATGATGATGATGATAAGAAAATATAATTTCAATTTGACAAGGAAAGCTATTGAAAATAAAATTCTCCAAATTATAAAACAACACTAATTTGTGTTATTGAAAAAAAACATATTTCAGAGTAAGAAGAAAAAAAAATGGAACTATTATTACAAAGAGAGATGATGTTATGAAATATGTGGATGTATTCTATAAGCAATTATATAATAATAAAGAACTAGAAAACAAAATCTTCTTACAATTATACATCTTCTGAATTGACAAATATTTTAAATAAAGAGGTAAGACATGCTATTAAATCATTGAAAAAGCAAAAAGGTCCAGATAATGATGAAATTATTATGGATATTTAAAAGTTGTAAAGAAATAGTAAAATTGTTGGCAATTAGATGAAAGAACAAAAGAACATAATAATGAAATTAATAAAAGAGATGATAAATCTATCTTATATATTCATTATTTAAATCACAGACATAAAATAGGTTATGTAAAAAATATAAAATCGTTAAGCTATATTAAAGAATCTAATAAAGAGAAGATATATGAAACCAGTTACATTAATTACAACAAATATAATTATATGAAGATATATAAAACATCAGTTAATTTAACTAATAAGTGATTAATGATAAATGAATGGAAAATTATATAATATACATTTAATCAGGTTTTCTCTCTCTTGTATATATTGTATTGTTATAAGGATTCTATGTATGCAATGTAGATTGAAATTGCAAAATTGTTTCAATACATGGAAGTATACATTTATATGGGTTTTTTTCTTCTTACGTTACATAATGTATTATTGTTATAGTAGATTCTAGTTAATTTTATATACAAGGGAGAGTTGTTGCTATGAATGCAATGCAGATTAAAATTGTGAAATAAGGGCAAAAATCAATATTTGCCAAAAAGAGCTTTTTATGTATTATTATTGATAATTACATTTTTGATATTCCTGCTATAGCTATAAATCAGAAATAAAATATTAAAAATTTAGTAAGATTTATTGTATCATGTATTCTGTTTTCATTATATTGATGGTTAGTTTGCTAAGAACATTAATTTTTTGCTGATTTCACAAAACATTAATGTTCTAAGCAGATTAACCATGAATATGATGCAAAAGCAGGGAAAGTATACTTGATACAGTAAATCTTACTAAATTTTTAATATTTAAATTATGATTTAGTATTTTTTACACAAGCATATTTATAATTAATGTTGTTATATAAAGATACTTTATTTTATATCATTAAAACAGGCAAAACTTTCCATACAGTAGTGCCACTCAGTGCAAGTCAAGCAATCAATGGATGCCAGAAGGCTTGTGTATAAAATCCCTATCTAGTGCCTACTCATCCAATACCCCCAGACTAGTTTCTGGCTTGTGGCCTTAGTCAGTGAGGAATCTTGGACCTGAAAGCACTGCACCTAGATCTTATGATCTAATGCAACGCTCCACTAGTCATCTTTTATCGCTATTTAACTACAAAACTCTGAGAATAAAATTGAAAACACAATAATAATTTCAAACCAAGCTCATTAGCTTATATAATCATATAGGTCTAAACTCAGTTCAGTACCTATACATTTTGGTGTTTTTGGTCCTTTAATAACCATATCAACTGCTATCCTATTAGGGTTGCATTAGATCCTAAGATCTGGGTGCAGTGCTCTCAGGTCCAAGGCTCCTCACTGATGAAATCCACAAGCTAGAAACTAGTCTGGGATATTGGATAAGTAGGCACTAGATAGGGATTTTATGTACAAGTCTTCTGGCATCCATTGATTACTCTGGCTTACACTGAGTGGCAATACTGTATGGAGAGTTTTTGCCTGTTTTAATAGCAGTTATGAGCAACCATAAAAAATGGTTACCATGTGATATTCAGTGGTTTAACACCAATTCTTCCTAATATGATAGTGGGGGCTAAGGTTATTGAAGAACGAAAGACACCAAAATGTATGAGTACTGAACTGAGTTTAGAACTATATAAACTAATGAGCTTGGATTGAAAATATTATTTTGTTTTCAATTTTATTATCATAGTTTTGTAGTTAAGTAGAGATAAAAGGTGGCTGCTGGAGGGTTGCATTAGATCCTAGGATCTAGGTGCGGTGTTCTCAGATCCAAAGCTCCTCACTGACACAAAAAGTAGTCTGGGAATATTGGATGAGTAGGCACTAGATACAAATTTTATGCACAAGTCTTCTGGCATCCATTGATTGCTCTGGTTTGCACTGAGTGGCAATACTGTATGGAGATTTTTGCATGTTTTAATAACAGTTATGAGCAAGCATAAGAAATGGTTATGTGATATTATATCATATGAGTTATTTTAATTGTTTAAATAATAAAAAGGATAAGAAAATTGGGTGATTGTGTAAAAATATTTATATTTAAGAAAGATGAAGATGATGATAAATATATTAGAAATTATAGACATATATGCCTTATCAATTTTATATAAAATCTTTATCTACAGCAAAAAGTGATTTAGTATAGTGGATTGCATTGAAGTAGTGAGAGAAATTATAGAAGGGATCAATAAATATGTGTTGCCATTAGGTTTTGGATTTATTGATTATAAAAAGACATTTGATTTTGAAAGCACTTCCACTGTTATTAAAGGTTTGGATGAATGAGATATAGGCCCAGGGATATTGTCGTGGACTAAAAAATATTTATGAAAAAGCAGCAACTTGATTGCAAAGTGATACTAAGAAGATTGATGTAGATAAAGGTGTGTAATTGTGATGTCAATATCTCAAAAAAATTTCTTCTGCAGTTTTACAAGAAGTATTCTGTATGCTAAAGTAGAAAGCTAAGAGCATAAGGAGATTATTTTAACCATCTAGACTTTTGAAGCTGTGTTTGTTTTTGAAATAAATGTTTTAGATTTTCAGGAAATGTTGCAAGAGTTAATCAATCAATATCTCAAAAAAATTTCTTCTGCAGTTTTACAAGAAGTATTCTGTAAGCTAAAGTAGAAAGCTAAGAGCAAAAGGAGATTATTTAAACCATCTAGACTTTTGAAGCTGGGTTTGTTTTTGAAATAAATGTTTTAGATTTTCAGGAAATGTTGCAAGAGTTAATCAATTAAAATAAAAATGTAGAAGTTGAATGACATAAAGCCTAATGTTCTGTGGAGTTTCTCAGAAGTAGAAAATAGAGATTGATAATCTAGAAATAAATAACACCCATAAACACCTAGTCAGACCGTTAATACATGTGGAAACATATTAGATTAAATTAATTATACCTTTAAACTTGGAGTTTCTTTTTGTAGAAATAACAATATTTAAAGAAGTTAGTTATACTTATGTATTGGAGAAAGGAAGTTTTTGATGTCTTTTTTTAACCATATCTTTCTTATGGGCCTGAAATATGCTTATTTAACAATAGTACAATAGAAAAACTTCAGACCACTTAATGAAATATGGTGGTATATATGTTAAGAGTAAGAAGATGAGATCAAGAATGAAATACTTGGGTGAGTTAGGAAACAGATATCATGACATCATAGAAAGATTTATGAAACAAAAATGAAGCTGGTGTGGACATATTGCTAAATTAAATGGACAGTTAAGTGTAAATTGAATTTTGTGAGACTGTAAAAGACAGTGGGATATATCATATGACATAGATGGATGATATAAGGAAGTTTGCTGATCTCATAAAGAGAAAAATTGGACTAAGTTTAAATAACCCTTAACCCTGTAGATGATTATTAATGGTTAAAAATTATGCTGCTACTGCTACTGATGAAGCTGATAGTCCAATGCCTTTACAAAATATATGCCATATACAAATATATATTTAAAAGGATAAAGATACATATTCATGCACCCAAAGATATAAATGTAAATGAGCCCACATACTAATTCTCATTGTTATAAAAGTACTTACATCTAAAATTTTATGCTCCATTGAATATTTGAAGGGTTTTTTACTCAAGAATCCTTACAATGTTTGGCAGTGGAAATGACATAGACATACACATGATTTAACATAGAATTTGACAAATGAAATCGAGAGTTGAAGATTTTTGGATGAAAGTATCATTTGTTGCACATGACACTCAAATGTTACCTGACCTTTTGGTGTATAATCTTTTGAATACTATTATTACTAATTTATTTGCCTATTGGAAATTGGTTAATCATTATCTTATTCTGCATTTTGGTTTTTGTTACACATTTCTTTTCTCATTATATTACAACTATCCACTAGCATTATCTCTCTTTTTTGCTATGTGCATTTTGTAATTAGCCATTGCTCATTACATGAGCTAGACTTATGAAATACGTGAATGTCCATGTATGTTTTGACAGCTAGTTGTTTTTCCTTTACATCATTCTCATCTCACTTGAGGTAGAGATTGGTTTTCATTCACTTTTAACTCATTAGGAAAGGGTGAACAATAATTTACTACAGAAATATTTTTATACGTGTGTGTGTTTTTATTAGTGCGTTCCCCAATTCAACTCCCAATTATAAAATTTAACAATAGTAATGAGAAAACACTATTAGTAATAGCAACAGTAATGTTCTTAATACTTTCAACTATAAATTATATTAAGAGATCTTGTTTATAAAAAAATAATTGATTGAAATAAAATCTTCCATTGAAGGCATGAATGTAAGTCAGCCTACACATATAATGTATTTAAATGGGTTAATGAAAGCTAAGATGCTAAAGAAAGTACTTTTTTCTATATTTTGAAAATAATTTTCTTCTTCTTCCTTTTCCTATGTATTGTTTTCTACTTTTATATATCATACCATTTACAACTTTCTTTAACACTTTAACAATACTATTTTTTATATCAAAACTTTATTCTAACACTTTTGACTGATGACTGGAGGGCAGAAAGTTGTAAATAGTATGATATTTTGAAAATATAAATGATATAAAAGGTAATAATTGTCTATGGGTGTCATATAATAATATTTTTTTTATCTAAGAGACTGTTGTAAATGTATTGACTCGCAGTAATGACCTTTCATTAATCATTTTTTTATAATGTTAGAAATTAATAACTGAAACACAGGCTTGTTATATACCTGTGTCTATATATGTATTATAGGGTATATGAGCACAGACTTTCAGATGACCCACCACTCTCCACTCTATCTAATAACACTGATACACTCAAGCACATATATGCTGAAAAGATAAATAATCACCAATATACGTATTTCATGCTAAACCAGCAATCATCAGTTGGTCCAGATTATCATCTCCCACAAATTTATACTATAAGTGCTCAGATATATATTAAGATAGACAATCTTCATACTTTAATGGACAGGCTCCAATCTACTACACACTCCAACTCTTCAACCGTCCATCCAATTGAAAATCTGATGATGAAATGCTCGAAGGCCACCCTGAGGTCAAGATTCTTGTCACACCCATGTTGACCTAAGGTCAATCTGAACACCACATGTACAGGACATAATCCATTTAATATATATGCAAGGATGGGCAGACATCTCTACAATGTAATAACTGAAACACAGGCTTGTTATATACCTGTGTCTATATATGTAATATAGGGTATATGAGCACAGACTTTCAGATGACCCACCACTCTCCACTCTATCTAATAACACTGATACACTCAAGCACATATATGCTGAAAAAATAAATAATCACCAATAAACGTATTTCATGCTAAACCAGCAATCATCAGTTGGTCCAGATTATCAACCCCCACACATATATACTATAAGTGCTCAGATATATATTAAGATAGACAATCTTTATACTTTAATGGACAGGCTCCAATCTACTACACACTCATACTCATTAAAGTATGAATATTGTCTATCTTAATATATATCTGAGCACTTATAGCATATATGTGTAGTGGTGATAATCTGGACCAAGTGATGATTGCTGGTTTAGCATGAAATACGTATATTGGTGATTATTTATCTTTTCAGCATATATGTGCTTGAGTGTATCAGCGTTATTAGATAGAATGGAGAGTGGTGGGTCATCTGAAAGTCTGTGCTCATGTACCCTATATTACATATATAGACACAGGTGTATAACAAGCCTGTGTTTCAGTTATTACATTGTAGAGATGTCTGCCATCTTTGCATATGTATTAAATGGATTATGTCCTGTACATGTGGGGTTCAGATTGAGCTTAGGTCAACATGGGTGTGACAAGAATCTCGGTCTTAGGGTGGCCTTTGAGCATTTCATCATCAGATTTTCAAGTGGATGGACGGTTGAAGAGTTGGAGTGTGTAGTAGATTGGAGCCTGTCCATTAAAGTATGAAGATTGTCTATCTTAATATATATCTGACCACTTATAGTATATATGTGTGGGAGATGATAATCTGGACCAACTGATGATTGCTGGTTTAGCATGAAATACGTATATTGGTGATTATTTATCTTTTCAGCATATATGTGCTTGAGTCTATCAGTGTTATTAGATAGAGTGGAGAGTGGTGGGTCATCTGAAAGTCTGTGCTCATATACCCTATATTACATATATAGACACAGGTATAGAACAAGCCTGTGTTGATTTCAACAAAAAATTTATTAACAATAAATAGTGATTACATACTAATAAAGGATAAATAATTGAATAAGTTGTACAATAATATGATTATATAATGTTCTATTTGTCATCTGGCTAGATTATGTTATGAGAGCACAATTGTTATACTCTTATGTGGTTAGGTATATTAAAGAGATTCTAAGAACTTGTTTAATGGTATTAGCATTTTTAATATCATGAATATTTTCTTTTAGAATTGCCTATTCTATAATGCTGGGTAGGTGGGAGTTGATAATCAGGAAAAGGACAGAGCAGTTAAAGACCAGGTGTTGTCAAAGACTTTATTGGGGGGAAGGAGCTGGTCATGTTTCTTGATTTTTTTGAGCATTTGATAAAACAATGGTATGATTTGTGGCAGAGGTAATTCCATGAGAGTTTTGCATCTCAATTTCCATATGGAATAAAGGACAAAAGTAGAAAGCCTTATTATTGAAAAAAATCCATTATGAATGACATTTTCAAGTGAGAAAATCATATCAGGTCTTATGTTGGAATTGATTATAATTATATCTTTCAGTGTTTTAAGTCTTGGGCACCGGTGTATAATATGGTCTATGGTTTCATCTACATGAGCACACAGACCACATATAGGGTCAATGCTGGTAAAACTTCTTCGATGATAAAGAAACCAATTCATGGGAAGCACATTAAGATTTATTTTAATGATGAAGTCAAGGAATTTGGGGTCCAGACTCCATCTTTTGAAGTGAGTAATGAGTCTTTGGTTGGTTACTTTTAGGCTGGTTTTAATGGGTTGTTGATTATAGTTGATTATATTGTATGCTTCCCATAAGGTGAATTTTTGATTAAGGTTAAAGGGAAAAATCGGGTTGTAGAGTTGTAGGTGGTCTATTAGGGCTGCTATCCATGAACTGGAAGAGGGCGGAGGACAATCTGCCGGTGTAATTTTTTAAATAATGTTGGAGTATCCGCAGGAGAGGGTCAGATTATGTAGAGTGTTGTGGGTTTTCTGTAAAATGATTTCTTGTATTGAGTGGAATGACAGTCCATTGAACCTGCATGGTCATTGGATACCTCGCATGCTAATAGCAACTGTTCTTCCTCTCCAGAGAAGTTTGGTGCATAATAGGTTAATTTTATTTTGAAACTGTTTAGACATTTTTATGAATGGAGGATAATATGAAATTTTTGGCATTATGATCATGTTGAGAAGGCCAACCTTTCCATATAATGAAAGGTATACTCTAGAGAGTGAAGTGGTGATAGCTTCAGTTGATTGAAGGATTGCATCTTGAATCTCTCTTGCCATTGCAGTTGGAGTTTTGAAGATTGGAAAACCTAGGTATCTTGGGGTTTTGCAGAAAAGGGAGAGTTAATTTGTTTACTAGACATTATCTTCCAGATGCAAGATTTGTTAAAATTTATTTGTAGGCCAAGTTTTGCTGTATTTCTGTTTAAGATGTTCATGAGATAGGGAAGGTATTTAAGGGTGGGAAGCACAACCATAATGTCATCTATATATGCAAATACATTGAAGTTTTTATTGAGAGAGGGAAGGAATATTCCAGGGAGGTTGTTTTCTATATCCGTCAGAAGAGAGTTGATGTATGCTGTGAAGAAAAGGGCACTGAGCAGAGATCCTTGAGGGATCGATTTGTATGGCTTGAAGCCTGGTGTGATCTTGCCATCAAGAGAGAGAAAAATCTCTGTTATTGAACAGATTGCTGACCATCTGAACAATCCCAGCTGGAATGTCGCATTCCAACAGAATATCCAGGAGGATGTTTATCTGGACTGAATCAAATGCTGCCACAATATCCAGCTGACAGCAATAGGTTTTGATTTACAATGAATTCTGATGTAATTTAAGAGTGCAGTCACATTGGACATGGCATGTGAGGTTGTTGATCCCTTTTTTCCATATTGGTTTGACGAGATATGGCTAAGAATTTGAGTTTGGATTTGATCTTTAATGACTGACTCAATTATCTTAATAAGTAAAGGGGTCATGGAAATTGGCCGGATACTGTTAATGACGTTTAGTGGTTTTTCTTTTTTAATAAAAAGCATGAGTGCCACTGGGTAAAGATCTGTTATGTTTCTGTTGCCAGAGGCTAGGTGATCAATCATTTTTTAATAATTGGCACTGTGAATTGACTGAGGTGTTTGAGAAGGAAATTTGGGATGCCATGAAGGCCAGGATGAACGCCATCAGGGAGAGATGTTATCTTCTTTTTGATTTGGATTTCTGTCGCCATCAGGGAGAGGTGTTATCTTCTTTTTGATTTGGATTTCTGTGATGCCATGTTCGCCAGGGTCACCAGCATCCGACCAGCTGTTTATAATAGGAGCTCCATCTTTTTGCATTAATTGGCAGAATTGTTTGCTGATGTGCTGCATCATTGGAAAGCCAATGAGATTGGTTCCATTAGTATTAATACTAATGGATAAGGGAGTGATTTGTTTTTATTGTATTGTGCTAAGAAACATTTGGCTCTTCTGTTGGATATATATTCTGCAAGGGACTTTTGCTTGATTTTGTAGAGATTTTTAAGGAAGATAACTTTTTCTGTATTTTTGAAATCTTGCTGTGATGCTTGAAGTTGTATATTAATGTCTGTTAGGTCATTTAGAAGGCCATTATGTCCTTTGATTTTCCTGGTGTGGTGATTTAATATGGACTGTAGTATTCTGATGAAGGAAAACCAGCCCTCCTCAGCAGTAATGGAAAGGATGTTTATTTTCTGAAAAAGGTTGTATGCCTCAGACACTATCGCTTCAGTCATATTTGATTGGGTGATCATGCGCATGGTTTTACCAGGTCCATCAATAGGTGTAGGGATTGAAATAGGGGTAAGTTGTAAGATTAGAGCCATATGATCAGAGAAAGGAACAGGGGTCAAGGCTGCATCAAGGTTGAAATGGAGGTCTGGGGTGTAGTAAACCAAATCAATCAGGGACTTTTTACTTTTAGTATAGAAAGAGTAGGCTTCAGGAGGGAAGAAGCCCTCTCCACAAACTAATCTGCGATTTATTAGATGCAAATATCTCTTGTTGAAGTCATTGTTTCAGTTATTACATTGTAGAGATGTCTGCCCATCCTTGCATATGTATTAAATGGATTGTCCTGTACATGTGGGGTTCAGATTGACCTTAGGTCAACATGGGTGTGACAAGAATCTTGGCCTCAGGGTGGCCTTCGAGCATTTTATCATCAGATTTTTAATTGAATGGATGGTTGAAGAGTTGGAGTGTGTAGTAGATTGGAGCCTGTCCATTAAAGTATGAAGAGTGTCTATCTTAATATATATCTGAGCACTTATAGTATATATGTGTGGGAGATGATAATCTGGACCAACTGATGATTGCTGGTTTAGCATGAAATATGTATATTGGTGATTATTTATCTTTTCAGCATATATGTGCTTGAGTGTATCAGTGTTATTAGATAGAGTGGAGAGTGGTAATGTTAGAAATTATTATATTTCTTTAATCTTTGATTAAAGACTTTAATTGCAATAACATTCATTTATATTTGAAAACCCTTGTGGTGCAACAATAACATTCGATTGCCATCCCTACACTTGGGTTGGAATCTGAACTAAATGAAATGTGAAACTCTTTCCAGTTGGTTTAGGTTATTGATCTGTAATTAAATTGATCTGTAATTAAATTTACTATCTAATTAATATTGATGATTAAAGGCATTTTTTCATTTTCCTATAGATAAATTTAACTTTTATATTTAAATTCAGTATTTAAGATATAGAAATGATTTTTTTTCTTTATTTATAATGTGTTTTATGTAAGTGGAGATTTTTGGCATGTTCTCCTTACTATAATTTCAAAACTTATAAATAATATATAAATATTACATAAAGAGCTTGCAAATAAGCTTTTAACATTAAGTGCTTATTTGCAAGGTCTTTATATAACATTTGTAATACAAGCTTGTTAAATTAGGTCATGTGACCTATGACTTTATTTCTTTGTAATTTTAGTAATATATAGATAGAATGGTGTTGATTGATTTATTTCAATGTATGGATATGAAACATGGATATTGAGTAAACAAGAAAGGGCAAGATTTGAAACTTTTAAAATGAATTATTAAAAAAAAGTTTGTGAGGTACCTTGGGTAGATAAAAGAAAGAACTAAGAATAAATTTTGATGAAAATATCTGCACAAGACAACATTTGTAGATGATGCAAAGAAAACTGCTATTTTGAACACATGGTGAGGTAAATGATGTTGTTTTAGAGTAGTGAATAAAGTGGAAAAAAGAATAACCTGAAAATATTTCGATCAATACTGTTGCCATCGTTGAAATGCCAAATCACTGAGATGATAATGACAAAAAATATTCACTCTTTTTACTTTCAAATATGTTATCGAGGTTTGTACAAAATATGTGCTGATGTTTTCTAAGATATATTTCTAACTAGCCAAGTCTGTTCAGTTAAATCAAGTCTTACATAGTTTTTTAAATGTGACATTAAATAGTTTTTTGTATTTGTATATTATATTATAAATTGCACAAATTTATTCTGTAGATATATTAACATTAAATATATTTATAACAATTGTTTTAATAGATTTGTAAATTCTTCAACATATTTTGAGATCTGTTTTTCTATAACCCATTTTGTAGGAAATTTTTGAGGAGGTCGATTGAGGATTGAAGGCACTTCACCTTAAAAGTTTAATCAGAGAAATTTTTGAAAGTCATATGGAAGAATGAAAAAATGGTTGAGATTAGTTGGAATGACAGGGCATTGCTTTTAGAAACTTATCACCATGCAATATATAACAACATATTAATGTTTTTAAGATGCATTTCTGGCCAACAAAATCTCTTTGGTTAAATCTTACACTGTTTTTCAAATGTGATATACTGCACTTTTTTGTATTTATCGATTATGTTATATATATATTATAAATTTTTTTGCGTATATTTTTTCCTTATATAAATAAATACCTAAATTCTTGAGACATTTGTTGAAATATAATGTTTTTCTATAAAATGACGCAAGAATATTTTACCTTAAAAATATGATCAGAGAAATTTGAATTCAGTTCAAATGTAAAAATGAAGAAAATAGCAGAAATAAATATTTCCTTTAGAAAGTGATAATGATAAAAAATACATAAATGATTATTAAGCATTTTTTATTAGATTAGAAATTGTTACTTTACTTTTGGTCTTAAGTATAAACTTCACTTTAATAAAGTTTATATATATCTATTCTTTGCATAGATGATAGTAATTCCTCTTTAAAACATTTTTTACATACCTGCCAATGTTTATATTTAAAACTGTGACACATTTTCCACATAGTAGTGCTACTCAATGCAAGCCATAGTAACTAATGGATGGCTTGCACTTAGTGACACTAATATATGGAGAGTTTGTTATTGTTTTAACAGTATAGGAAAGCATAGGAAATGGTCATCATGTGACTAATGCTTATGTTTCTGGAGCTGTAACTAATGTCTATTTAGAATCTATTAATAGGATGTTTGAAGAAGTGAGAATTAACCATGATTTTTAAAAATATATGATATTAGAGCTTGAATAAAAAAGAAATAAAAAATTTAAAAATGAAGATTATCAGTGATTGCTAACATCAACATCACATGTCCTGTCAGCCTCTATATGAAGAAAATATACATTGTATGTGCCGCTAAAAACTGACTAGCAAATGGTTTTTTTCTGTAAGCTGCAAAATATTGTAAAAAATGTTTATGATATTATTTTATTTAACCCATTTACTAATTAATTCCACTGTTTTTCAAAAAGAATTTGTGAGGGTTTTAGTTCAATTTGCAACATTTTATTTTTATAACTAAACCATTATTGTATATCATAATTTGGTAATCTTTATATTATTTAATACAAATATAAATTTACAAACAAAAGACATTCTGAAAGATATTTAAATTTTGTGCAATATAAAAAAATGGTATTAAAATGAATATATAATGATAACAATGGCTTTTTTTGTACTGGATCGTAATCTTTGCAGGATTATAAAAATGATTGAACAACATATTTTTTATTTGGATTTAATTTTAAAATGAAAATGAAATTTAAAAGAAATATCATAAGTCAATGAAAATGTTTTAAAATTTTTAATTGCACTTACTATTATTAACATTTCATCAAAAATTTCTGCAACAGCATTTACAAAAACATTTCTTTTCGACAAATCACTTACTATTTCTTGTTTATTTCAATAATGGTTTTCATTATTTTTCTTTTTAAAAACCACCATTTTCAAATAAATTGCAATCATGTATTTTTTGGTTTAAAATAAATATTTACAAATATATCACATAAATAAATATAAATATGTAAATAAATTACTGAAAATTAATTTTTTTTTCCAAAATACCAAAAAAAATATGTATATTCTTAAAAACCTAAGGATGAAGAATCACAAACCATTGGTGTTTTTGCTTTTTTTGTAGTATCAAAAAAAACAGCCAATGGCATTTTAGCCTCCTTTTGAATTTGGAAATTTGTATATTTGAATGATACTGATATCTTCAGATTTTTTTTTTCAAACTAAAAATTTTAGTTCTGATTTTTATCATTAAATAAATGCAAACAATTGTAAACTAATATGAAAAGCTAAAATTGATAGTAGTGCCACCAAAATGTGCTTTAAATATGATGAAGAAATGTTGCTGGTCAGGAATCATTTAAAATGAAAAATTTAATGAGACTATCTATGTAGCATATTTAAAAATATTTTTAAATGTTTTTATTTTGTTTATTTATTTGGGACAAATTTTATAGTCAGGTTTTAAACATATTTCTATTGAATGGATTTTCTTTACATTTATCGGACTGACAATGTTGAAGGTCTGAATTTTAAACCATTTTAATATCACTTCAATAAGTTCTAAGTGATGCATATTAAATGATAGTATATATTTTAAAAATACCCTTTCATTGAATTTTTTGACTAATTTATTTAAACCTTTATAAAATTTCTGATAATTTCTTTAGTTCCATTTTCTGGCAGTTTTTGAAAATACTCAACTTTTCTCATCTATAAAAATTATTTATTTCATGCTAAAACTTAATCAATTGGACTTAATTTCTTTTTACTCATTTATTTTATAAATGAGTAATATTCTAAAAAATAACAATTCATCGACATAGTGTTAAATTTTTTTCAAATATTTTAATAATTATACAGCAAATATCAAATTTTTTCCATATGTCATAGCATTGGCCGGAAGGCAAACCTGTAACAACTGTCTGCAACCAACTGCTTGCTTGCAAGGTGTCTGCATTGACCTCTCAGCTAACAAGCAGAATTTCATACATTTACCACAAAACTATATTTATCCATTTGCATTAAAAAACAATTTAAAATTTAAAAAAAATTCATTCATTTTCTGAGTGTTTATACTAATGTTGTTGGTGACATTTAAGTCTTCTGTTCTTATTTATGAGTCAGTTTTTAAATATTTAAGGGATGAAATCTTATTTTTTAAAATATTATTCATTTATACAATAAAATTAAAAAATACTTTTTAAATTAGTAATAAAATTTTAATTTTATAATATAAACGAGTACTCTAAAAAATAACATTTGATGTCTTTACATAATTAAAAACTGACTTGTAAATAAGAATAGAAGACATAAATGTTGCCAACAACATTAGTACAAACACTTTCAGAAAATGAATGAGTTTTTTTAAATTGTAAATTGATTTTTAATGCAAATGAATGCATATGGATTTGTGATAAATCTATGAAATTCTGCTTTAAAATTTGATATTTGTTTTATAATTATTAAAATATTTGAAACAAAATGTGTTGCTATATCAATGAATTGCATATAGAGCATGATCAAAAAGAAAGCAAATCCTTCCTTTGAGAACAACTTTCCTGATTGACTATAAAGTATTGATGTCTTCAGAGTTTTTTCAATTAAAAAAATCAATGCCAGCATTAGAGAAGATTTTACATTATTTAAAAATCCTATGCTAATCCCAATTAAGATAACAGAAAAATTGTGATCTTCGGTCATGAAACTACCATGTTTTTTCCAAGTGAAACATCCAATGATTCTCAAACAATATGAGAGTTATCAAGTTAAAATCATGTGCAATTAGTTAAAATAATAAGAAAAAGAAATAAAGAATGAAACCTTAATTTTTCTTGATTGTTTAACTAACATTTATTTTTGTAAAAAAAGGCTACATTCATAAACAAAAAACTGTTGTAAACAATTTTTAACACACATTAATGTTATTTCAAATAGTTGAAATATAATGGCATTACTTTAATTATAACTTTTGAAATTTCAATACAAAAAGTTCATTTTATAATATCTGAAGTCTAAAAAAAATATTTTATATAAAAATGTTTTTATTTAATTTTAGGAATAATGCTCTAAAAATTTTAAAAAAATATTTTCTTTAATCACAATTTGAGTTCTTATATTTAACTTGAAATCAAATTATATAGCTTCCAAAAATTAATTACTCCAATACTGTTTCATGCTTTCATTTTAAGTAAAACAATATAAATAATGCTTGAAGAGAAAAAAAATTATTTGATTTTTTGTACATTACTTATCAAATTAAATAAAAACATTTTTTGTAATATATGATATATAATATAAATTTGTTTCATTGTGTTTTCATTGAAATACAAATAATCACCACTCAATTCATGTAATTACTGCATAGTTTAAGTGTATTTTCTTTTAAATAAATGTGAAAATTATATAATATACATTTATACAGGGTTTTTTATGCCTTAAAAATATTGTATGGTTTTAATAGGTTATAGTTAATTCTATATAAAAAAGATAGATGTCACTATGTGTGCAATTTATATCATAATTGTAAATTAGTTCAAGCACATTGAAAAGGCAAAATTTAATATTTGCTGAAAAGAGCTTTTATGTCTATGATTATTATTTTTATTATATATATCATTGCTGATATATAAATATATTTTATATTATATTGTATGATTTATTTAAATATATGTAAAATCAGCATAATGGATTAAACTTATTTTCCATTTTTGATGATATTTTAAATACTATATAATTTAGAAAATATATAAATAATTTTAAGTAAAATGAAAAACAATAATTCACATTTTATACAAAGTGAAACTTAGGGAATTACCATAATTAAATAGTAGTTGCTTATCAAGTTATTATATTATCACCATGTGTTTTAGAGGCATTTGTCTTCACTCTAATCCAGATCTATATATTGTAGACTTGAGAAATCAATAAATACTTAGTGATAATTTTAATATATCCATACTTCCAGATTCGTTTTTAGCTTATGATCTGTTAAACTAGCTTTCTCAATGATGTTCACAAAGAATTATTTGGTTTAGATACCAGATAATAACTATGTATAGAGATGCTTATGTCTTATGGCATACACAACATAGTAGTGTATGTGCACACACACACACACTATATATATATATATATATATATATAAAGGAAAAGTAGAAATAAAAACAATTTTTTTTAGATATTTATTATATTAGCAGTTCAATAATAATTTTGAATTTTAAAAAAATATTATAAATTAAACATTTAAAAAGGTTTATTTAATGCTTTATTCTGATTTTGATAATTAAAAAAAATCTAAAATTAAAAAAGAAGTCTAAAACAAGCTTGTTTTATGTTATAATAGATATACTGGTGATTATAATATTTTACTATCTATTTTTAATTAGATTAAAAGTTTTTTTTTTTAAATTAAAGCTTGTGTAAGATATTTAAATAAAATTTAGTATAATAAACTCTGATGTTGTTTAATGGGTTAAAAATAATTTGAGATAAAAATGTAATATTTAATTAAGGTGAATTTAAAAAAAAGTCATTGCCTTTTTTAAAAGATCAAAATAAAGAAACCACTTTTAATTACTATGTTTTTTTTAAATTCCACAATACAGTATAGAAAGGTGGATTTAAAAAGATCAACATCATTAGCATGGTTATTATAAAGTTATAACTGAAAGTAGAAGTAGAGCTGTTGTTAATGATAGAGTTTAAATTCACATGGAAGAAAGGGCCAGCTTTTATAAGGTTCATAAACCATATTGTGTACTAGATGGTATGCATGAAGTCTATCGAATTATAGACAATAAAGATGACTGAAGTTTCTTGATTTATACCTTTTCTAGAAATGTCAATAGGAGATTGTACTGCTCTATTACAGACATGATTATAATTAACCATATTACCAAGAGATTTTAGTGCTAATTGCCTTGCTGAAGGATTTTCATTATATGACTATACATATGCTAATTAATCTATATGTAAAGATATACAAATGTATAATTATTGCCAATTGTATAAAGATTGTTCATGCTCATATTTATTTCATGAAGGATAATATCAAGCCCTGTTGGAAAAAGCTAACTGGCTTTAAAGATAAATAAAAGAAAAGAATAAATGATCATTTCCAGTTTTATTTATTAAAAGGGCAACTCAGAAAGTTTCTATATTGGAGATGAAAAACAAAAGACCTTTCTAGCAATTTTTTATGATACTTATAATTAAAAGTAACTTGAAAAAAAAAGGAAAATAAACTTCTATAGAGGATTTTCATAGAAAGAAAACTTTCCTTTAACATTTTAAAATATGTCATTCAGTAGAAATAAATACAATTAGTAATAAAAATATTTCATTTAATAAATTTATTTATTAACTAATGAAATGTCTTTAGGATATAAATGTCAGTGTGTATACACATAGGAATGGGTGTCTATGTATATTAAAATCAGTCATCAATCACATATATGTTAAAATTAATCATTTATGTATTATTAAGAATGAATTTTTTTATTACTATATGATAATTTAAATATGTTATAGCATGTCTGTCATGTAGACACACATTTATGTTAAAATCAGTCATACTTTATGATTTATTTAAAATGAATTGTTTTTTCTATAAAAGCACATCTGTGTGCTTATATATATGTATGCTTTACATAAACCTATTGAGATATATGGAAATTACAAAGCAATAGCATATTTTTGTACTTAATCAAAATCAAAATGCTAATTTATATTTATAACTCAATAGATCTTAATTTAATATTCTTATTATTAATACATTTATATTTATTTCCCAGTGAATTTATTTAGGCCTAAAATAGGTTTAAAATATTATGTTTTACTTATTTATTTATCTCTTGCTGACAAAAACAGTATTCTCTGAGCTGAATTCATGCATAACAGTCAGTTATATGGATTGGGGTTTGTGTATGCTCAGCCAATTGATGATTTTACTACATATCTAATGCTGGATGGCACAAAGGTATATCCTTTAACATTCATGCACTAAACTTTATTTTAGTACTAATTGAGAATTAAGTTTATAATTGGACAGTACATTAATGGTACTAAATGGCTGGGACATTGATGATGGTCAACATGTTTCTTTATCCCAGCATTATTTTTTAAATTGTTATATTCTGGTGGATTAGGACTTAAGTTTGTGCATCCAAATTATTGTTTGTGTAATCTTCCCCAACTTTGGCAAGGGCTAAATAATTAGTCTTGTCTGTTGACTTTTGATTTTATTTTTTGGTCATTCATGATGAATAACGATTAGTTTTCTCCATAATGGTGGTGAATTATAGTTAGTCTTGTTTTTGCTGATATCTCACACTCATGTTTATTGTATTATTTTATTAGACTAGTCTTTGACTTGGGGTTAATGATGATGATGATTTTCTATTTCCACAGGTTTAAACCATGAGTTTGTACTATTACAATATTCATGTTTTGTTTTCTTCTTCATTTTTATAGAAAATATAAGGTCTTGATATTAAATACATTTTAATTGTACAAAAACATAAAAGCAATCAATACTTAAACCATACCAGTATTGATAACTATCAATAATCGCAATCTGTTGTCAATGCAACCTTCTTTAAACAATAAAAGTGGAAATATACTAATATGTTGAATTCAATTTGATGTCTGAAATAGTTTATTTCAGAAGTCCATGACAATTATCATATTAAACTTGCTCATTAAATATTCTAATTCAAATATTGAATATTGTATTTATGCATATGTGTTGTGTGTATGTGTACGTGGGTGTAAGAATAAGCAATTACAATGTTGAATATACGTAACACTTAATATTATTCTCTTAAAGTGAATATTATTATAGGTAATTGCGCTGCTTTCTTAGCATAGAATATAATAATTTATACCTATAGTTAGAGAAGTGAATGTTTGTTGTTTAGAAATATCAGTCAGTTTAAATTAATTTGCAGTACATATTTTGATTTATTTAATATATACTTCTTTTGCTAAAGTTGTTCTTAATAATTTTCTGTATAACAAGGTAAAGAGCAATAAGAGATGGTTATATTTTTATTACTTACGTTATTGAACATTATGGCTGGAAAGCAAATCAATTATTTATTTGTATCAGTATCTTTGTTAATAATGTTGAACATTATTTATATAATTCTATACGTAATCTCTAGTCTTGTCGAATAAACCAATTGCTGATTATAAATATCCCAGCACCGCATGCAAGCTATAATTAATCTAAATAAACTCCTGGTTAAAAATAGCAATATGTATATGAAACTAGTATGTGAACAATTTTAAACTGATGATTTTTTATAAAAAAAATAAAATAACTCTAAACATGGTATCCAAGAATAGAAAAGTGAATATAATTTTGAACAAATGAATTTAGTTGAAGATTTTTAACTTTGTTTACTTAATTTTCACATCTTATTAATTTTAAGTGTTTTGGATTTTTGTAAAAACGCAGTTCTTTTCAATCACATTAAATATTTATGATGTTTTCAAATTTTGTTCTTTGGTCTTCTAATAAGTGCATATAATTTTTATTTGCAACAGGAAAATTACTAAATAAATGTTGATTCACAATTAGCATTCTGCATCCGTCATCAGTTCTGACAGAAAACACTAAGAGATAATCTTGTTTACAAGTTTCGCTATTTTATTTACCAAAAACGCTGAGTGACTCAGAAACTTAAATAGACTAATGTGGTGTTTTATGCTAAACGAGTTATCGTTGAATTTAAAATTATTATTAGTTTGAGTGTATAAATTTTCTAGCAGAATATTAATTTCTTTCTTCTTTATTCCATACTCAGTATATAACATTATCATCATCATCATCATCATATCAGAAAACTTTCTTATTTCATCCAACTATCTCACATGGAGTCTTTATTTAGATCTTTTACAATAACTATATATATATGTCAAAGAAAATATGTTGGTGTTAATAATAATATCAAACTGCTTTTTTCATATTTTGCCTCTTATTTTAAGGAGGCAAAGAGATCTTTCAAGAATTACAGAGATAATAAAAATAGGAAAACAATTTTAAAATGTTTTAAATAACTCTGAATTCAAAAATAAAAAAGTCAGGTAATAATTTTTCCCAATATATTCCACATAGATTGATAAGCATCAGCTGGACCACTGATGTATAACAAATTGAGTTTGAATCTTAAGGGCTTATCTCTGTGATTTGGTGCAGTGGTTTAACGATAGACTCTGAAACTCTAGGTTTATTAATAATGACTCATGTTCTCTCACTTCTAATGCTCAAATATTTTATTATCTCCTGAATGATAATCTTTCTGATTGTATATATATATATCTTTCTCTAAAAATTTTTGATCAATGTGTTCTATGTACATTTTTTACACTAAAGGTTTTTTTTTTTGATTCAATTAAACTTTAGATTGTATCCTAAGCAAGAGAAAGAAGCAGTGGTGAATTTTAAACCTTATCAAGGTGCAAATTCATAAGCCGGAGGTGAGACTGATAAGTGACAAACTGGATGTGACTTTATTGGCCTTTTTCATCTATATTATTTAAAATTTAAAGAATATTTTTTATTCAATAGAAGTCTAGCAGTGAAAACAATTATTTCTGAAAGTGTATGATTAAGCATATGACAAAATCATGTGATATTGCTTTTAAATTGCATTTAATGGTTGTTAGCACAAGCAGAAAATAGTTTCTGTTTTATACTAGGTTATCATTGGATAATATAAATACAACATTCTTTATTTTACAGCAGTATTAATCTAATAATAAAATGATTTTTCTCATCTGTAATTTTGTGCAGAAGTGGAGGGATGCCCCAAAAAGATAAAGTTTTGGCATTAATTCTGTACAGATTAACTAGATTGGAAATGTTGTTCCACTTGGTTGCTTGAAGATAAATAACCTCCAAGTAATTAAACATAGTTTAAACTATCAATTAAATGTGATAACTGAATGTCAGAAACACCAGAGCAGAAGAAATAATAATAATAATAATAATAATAATAATAATAATAATAATAATAATAATAATAATAATAATAATAATAATAATAATAATAATAATAATAATAATAATAATAATAATAATAATAATAATAATAATAATAATAATAATAATAATAATAATAATAATAATAATAATAATAATTATTATTATTATTATTATTATTATTATTATTATTATTCAGTTCAATTATTTATTTAATGTACACATCTACAGCTAAATGCCAGATTGCATGTAAAAAACAAATACCCTATAACAGAAGGATCAAAAGAAAATAGAAAAAGAAAAATCACTAATTACATATTTTATATATTTTTTAAGATCTTTTGAAATTTATTAATGTTAAGATGAAAAAGATTTTCACCAAAAAAATCTAAATTGTAAGTACTGAGTAGACAAAAAATTGGGGGAAATTTTAAAATATTGCATCTATAAGTTTCAATAAAGAAATAATTATTTACATTAGTTTCACATTGACAAGAATCGAAGGCAAAGTTTTGAAAGCATATTATAAGAAATACTATTTTTAGTAATGACTTTGTATAAAAATTTCATCTCTCTCACTCTTTTTCTACCTGAAAGATATATATTACAATCATCTTTTAGTTGTCAGAATTTAGAAAACCTTTTAAAAACAAATTGCATTTTACTTATGTTTTTTTTCTTCTGAATGTGGATTCCACAAAACTGATGTGGAGAGACGAGGTTTATATTTGGTGGAGTATCCAAGAGTATTACCATGTCTATAAATAGCTGCCTCTATCTTGAGGGATTTATTGATTATTAACTCTATGTGATTATGAAAGGAGCCATTACTAGAAAATATAATTCCAAGATTCCAACATGTACCAGCAGAATTTATTTTAAGATTAGTAATAGAATATTTAATCTTAGAATTTCAGATTTATTGGAGTAAGATACAGAAGAGGATTTATCAATATTGACTATTATTCCATTTTTTTCATGCCATTTAGAAAACTATTGATATTACATTGAAGCAGTATACAATCATGAATAATTTTGAAATCATCAGCATAATACAGAAGATGGGAGTATTGTAAGATTGATTTTTTTTCATGTGTCATAGCAACAGCCAGGAAGTGAACCTGCTAACCCAGGACAACTGCTTGTAAGCTTGTAAGACAACTGTGCTGACTACTTGACCACCAATGCTTGACTTGATTTGAAATTAATAATTTATATATTTAAAAATTTAACATTAAAAATTTTGGTACACAATATCTTGAGGATATGCAAAGACGTATGCAAGATACACTTAAAATCTGTAAAGTTAACAATTTTGCCTAGTGCAATTTCAAATAAGTTATATTATTTATATTCATGGCAACTGACAGAAGGTAGAAGATTGCCAGCTTTATTAAAGAAACACAGATTAGTGATTAGCATAATTTAATGGCTAATTATTTTATTAAGTAGGCCATTTTTTAAAGAGAGGAATACAGGATGAGCAAAAATACTACCTTGCTGTATTCCTATATAATAATAATATTGTGAAGATATTCGGCTATTAAACTTAATAAAAGCTGCTCTGATTTTGATAAAGGGTTTAGATCACTAGATTAAATAATTTTCCAAACCAAGATTATGTAGTTTTTATAAAAAGGATGTTATGATCAATTTTATCAAAGGCTTTTGACATGTCAAAAATAGATAACATCCAATCTATCCTGATGTACAATTGCATGTGCAATAATTTATTTGGCACAAACTATGTTGCTCAGGTGTCAATACTTTGCTGATATTATGTATTACTTTATTACAGATGCATATTTCAAATATCTTTGCAATGGTGAGCAAGACTGAAATGATGTACAATTATTGAACTATTTTGAAGATAGGAATGACTAGCAATTTTTAAAGATGTGGGTGGGGTGGGGGAATAGAGCTTGAAAGAGGTGAATAGTTATGTTTAGCATAACTGAATAATAATAATAATAATAATAATAATAATAATAATAATAATAATAATGATGATGATGATAGTCATAGTACTACTACTACTACTACAACAACTAGTCATAGTACTACTACTACTACTACAACAACTAATAATAATTTCAATTTATTACATCACATAATTATAATGCAAGTTACAATCATTTAAAAGTTCCAAACAAGAAAAATCCTATGCAAGAGCTTACGTGTAAAAATTATATAATAATAAAAAAAAAATAACAATCAAAATTAACAAAAAAAAAAGAATGTATAGATAAATTAAATAAACAAAAATAAATAGAAATATATATATAATCGAAAGATTTCACAAGTATTAACCTTTTAACTGCTAATTATATTATTGGCCCGAGTGTGTTAAAAATCAAGACTTTTAATTGGCCAAGACAGTCAATTGTCAAAATATATTCAACCTTTTAATATCATATTCACTTTAGATTCATTTGTAAAAAGTATATTAATAATTTGTCAGGTTATGAAAGTGAACAAAAGTTCTTTCAAAAATAAATTTCTATTTGTTTATTGTAGAAATATTTCATAGCGGCAAAATTAAAAGCTAAACTTAGTAACGAATAAAAAGAGTTTGCTGACGTAAATTTTTTTTTTCAGTTTTGCATTACGAAAAAGTAAATATTTTTTTTGCTAAAATCTTAAATATTTTTACTAAAATCATAAATATTTTTTTAAATAATTTAGTTTTTAGCATTATTTTACTTAAATAATTCATAATTTCTCAAAAAATACTTTATAATGGTCTAAAACATTGATTTATCATTTTCGAATTGAAAATCTTAGCGTTCTTTTTTGATTAGGTGGTTTCTTTGTCCTTGCTAGCCCCCAATCAGAATGTCTTTGATGGCTGAGAGCCAATCACCAACAAGCTTCCTTCTTTGTTTAGGTTTGCCGACAGTTTTATTGATTTTTTACTTGTAAAATAATTCAGAAGATGGCAGCATCTTACAGAACTTTTAAAAACCTAACGAATGACTGTAAAATGGCTATCCTAGCATTAAAAATAACGGAATTAGAGTGACGTCAATAATTGACGAAAGGTCTCATAAGCATCATCAGAAAGGTTAATGTGTAATAAGAAATGTGGACTTAATCAGTGAAGTATTGAATAGCTTCATGCTTGCAGATCTAACCACTTCAGCTTCACCTATTTAAATAGAAAGTAGGTTGAAGTAAAGAGGGTCCCCCTCGTTTCTTCCATAGTGTAAGCTTGTGGTTAAACACCTATAGAGGTTTCTACTATCGCATTTTACATACATATTCTCGAGGTTATGCCTCAGTAAATATTACAGTAGTATCACAAATTGCACAAAGAATCAAATATATTTAAAATGAATAGACAAAGATAAATAGGAATATAAATATATAACAAAATTAACATAATGTGTGACTATTGGCATAAATGCTTCTTGAAAAATACATAAGAAGTATTATTCAAATCAATTGAACACTCAGATATAAATGTATTACATAATTTAGGACAAGAACAGATATTCTATCTACTATTACATTTTTTTAAAAAACTCCATAAAGCTAATTGACAACTATTAGAAAGATGAATATTGAGACTAGAAACTCTAGAGTGCAGAAAAAAGTTTTCTACAATAAATACCAAAAATGATCCTATATTGATATGGTACAATACCAAATGTCTAAATGATAAAGATATACCAGATGATTGGAAGAATGCTACATTAATATCAATAAAAAAAAAAAAAGTGATAAAGAAGAAATTTCAGATCTATCAGTGTTAAACAAAATTTTTATCAAGATGATTACAACTTATCTACACAAATTTTGGATTTTAACCAAACAAAAAAATAAGCTGAAATTAGAAGTGGTTTTAGTACAGTGAACCATATCTAAGTATTGAGAGAAGTTATAAAAATGACCAATGCATATGATTTGCCATTATACTTTGGATTTGTAGATTATGAAATGGAATTTGATTTCTTCAGTGATTAAAACATTAAGGTATAGATTCAGGGATATCGTCATATTCTGAAAAATATTTATAAAATGCAACAGCAATAATTAGATTACATAATGATATTAGGAAGATTAACGATGAGAAGGCTGTATGACAGGGCGGTTCCATATCTTCAAAACTTTTTACAGCAGTTCTGTAAGAAGTATTTTGTAGATTAAAATGGAAAGCTAAGGGAGTAAAAATAAATAGAGAAAGTCATCTAGATATTGTTTTTGCAAATAATGCTTTAGTGCTTTAGGAAATGTTACAAGAGTTATTAGATGAAAGTAAAAAAAATAGAACTAAAGGTAAATGTTAAGAAGTCTAAAGTAATGTTCAATGAATTTTCTCAAAAGATGAAAATAAAGATTGATAATGATGAGTTAGAAGAAGTTAATAACTAAAAATACCTTGATCAAGTTATTACTACAGATGGAAACATAACAGATAAAACTAATCATAGAATTAAACTTGGTTGGAGTGCTTTTAGTAGAAATAATATTGAAAGGAAATATGCGTGTTTGAAAAAGATTTTTAACAAATGTATTTTACGAGTTCTAACTTATGAATCTGGGACTTGGACACCTAACAGAAGAGCGATACAGAGACTTCAGACCATTCATCAAAATATGGAAAGATTCATATTAGAAGTAACAAGAAGAGATTGAAAACAAAATACATGGGTGAGAAAACAAACAGGTGTTTCTGATATCATTGAAAGAATTAAAAAGAAAAATGAAATGGGCTGGATTTATTACTAGAAGAAATGATAATAGATGGGCAGTTGAAATCTTAAAAATTCAGAGAGATTATAAGACATAAAAAGAGACCACACTCAGATGAAGGGATAAAATAAGAAAGCATGCTGGAGTAATGTGGAAAAGAGGTGCTTGAGATTGAAGATGGATTGAACTTGAAGAGACCTTCATCCTAGAGTGGACTGCTAATGGTTGAAAACGAATAAATAAATGAATTTACAATTCTCTTTATCCATCTCCAATTCTAAATACATTATTTTCCTTACGTTTTCTAATACTGTTTCTAATTATAGTACAATTCTCTTTATGCCCATCCAATTCTAAATACATTTTCCCCTTATTTTTTCTAATATTGTTTCTAATTGTATCTTTCCGGATTATTTTTTTCATTTGATATTTACTTGTCAAAAATTTCCAACATTTCTATTTTGTAATATTTATGATAGGTTTGTGTCATGTATTTTCCACGAAAAATATCTTTTAATAAATACATTTAAATATGCAGGCAGATATATATAAATTTTCTTTCATATGTAAATGTCTTCTGAAAATAATTCTAGAATAAATAATTGGTAAATATTCATCTGTCATATGTAAAACATTTTAAAGAAAAAAAATGACTTTGCAGTAAATGGACTGGAATTTAATTTTTGCAATTAAGGTTAAAATATCACAATAATATATTTTTTTTTTTTTTGGAAAAATATACTAACGGAACGAAATACATTACTCCGATTTTAAAATTTGCTGGAAAAACCATAAATATAATAATCATTCATCTTTTACTGCGTCAAAAATATGCCAGAACTTAAAATTTTGTATTTATTCAGATTATGGTCAAAATTTTTGACGTCTTGAAATTCTTATTGTTAAGTATTATCTTTACTATTACATATAATTTATTAGATGACAGTGATAAGAAAGATTACCGACATCCATATTTAAAAATAATCATTTCCGTAACTTATACTTACAATAAGCAGCAAAAGAATTTTGTCAGCGACAAATATTTACGAAGGAACTTACTTTTTATTGTCAAATTTTAAAACTAACAATATCCAAATTAGTTTGGAACTATATAGAGAATTATAAAAGATAGATTTAAACTAATATTCCAAAATTAATTTGTGAAATAAAATAACATAATTAACATATTCATTTTTTTAAAAGTGTAATTAGACATTTTAAAAATTTACATGTAGTTATTTAACTTATAAAATATTTAATAAACTATATATTATATGCTTATATAAACAGCACCGTATTTAGACAAATGCACGCACAGGGACTTGTCGTTTATAGTTGACAGTCGGCAAAAACAAACAGTGACAAGCGTTAAAACTAAGTTAGTAGTATTTGAAATATAATTTTTTAAAAAAATCTTTTATTCTCTTCAAAAAAATATAATAAATAATTATAATTTCCGACAAAAGCAGATGAATGTCACGAGAATGGAGACCTTGCTAGAAAAAAAAACCGTAATATTATCAGTAATTATAGTGTTTAAAGGACATACAATAGATAC